>JXCR01049911.1:0-29328 GCA_002079205.1 Phalaenopsis hybrid cultivar | reverse complement strand
GCTTTTCCGGCCACTAGGCTGGCCGGCCGGCCAGGGGGAGGTGGCTAGGTGCTCAGGGCATCTAGGGGAATCCATCACAACAACTTAATGCAAATGTGCTTGGATTTGGCAAAGATATCTTAAGCATGTGCATTTTTGGAAATAAGATCCCTTAATTTGGGGGACCTTTGGTCCATGGCTTGATTTAGGTGATTTCATTGTGTTTGGACTGGTCATTAAGTCCAACTAATGGCTGTGGTGATTTTCATGGTGTTTGGACTGGTCACTAAGTCCAACTAATGGCTGTGGTGGAGTTAATTTGGTGGCTTTAAGGTGGTTAGGTCACATTTAGTGTATGGGTCCAAGTGGGTGCAAATGACCAAAACTTGGGGTGGGCTAGGTTAACCATATCAATTGGCTCAAATAATTGTTTCATTTGGTGTAGATGATCATAAGGAACAACTTTGGTGAAGGATGAAAGTGGTTTTGAGTCCAATTGGGGGGTCAATTTGAAGGAATTTTGAACTTTAATCAATATGGGTCATGTTGAGCTAGGCTTGGGTCTAGCTTGGGTTAGCCTTGGGCTAAGTCCAAATTGATTATTGTAAATTGTCAATAGGGACCTCATGAAGAGTTTTCATGTTGAGCTAGGCTTGGGTCTAGCTTGGGTTAGCCTTGGGCTAAGTCCAAATTGATTATTTTTAATGGTCAATAGCTTGGGTTAGCCTTGGGCTAAGTCCAAATTGATTGTTGAAAATGGTCAATAGGGACCTCAATAATAGTTTTCAACATGAATTGGATGCCAATTTGGAGGTTAAGGCAATCAATTGGGTGAAATTTGGGGACTTAGCCAATTTGGGGCTAAATTTGGGAATTTTCGATGTAGGCCCAAAATCAAATGGATTGGAGGCTTTACCAAAGTCAATTGATGGTTGATTTTGATGTATATGAATGTTATAAAGATTTTTCAACATTAATTGAAGCCAATTGACTAGGCTATGGGTTCAATTTGGTGAGATTAAGTCATATGGTCGAAATTGGGGTTTCGACCCTAATAAAAATTGGGCTCAAATAATGGACCAATTGAGCTTGGAATTGGTTTATTTTGGTAATATAAAAAGTGATTTTGAGTTTAGGATTTAAATTTAGGTCAATTGAGATCAAATTGATGGACATTTGAGTTGGATTTGGGGAAATTTAGGTCTTTTAAAGGGCAATTTGGGGATTGTTGTTAAAGATAGTTAAATTGGCCAAATTAGGTCATGGGATAGTTGAGAGAAATGAAATTGGGAATTTTTAGGATTTATTTGGATTTTCTAGGAATTTTTGGAATTTTTTGGATTTTGAGCCCAAGAGGGGCATTTTGGTAANCTAAGTATTTAGAGGTTGAGAGCAACATTTGGAACTTCAAGTTGAGTGGAGAAGAGGGTAGAATTTCTAATGATGAGGGTTCCATGTCTAATTTTCTAGGAATAGTCAACAGGAAAAGTCATATGGCTAGACCCTAGGCTACTAAAGAGGAAAAACTAAACCTCAACTAAAAATGAGGTCAACACGAGTCTATCAGCATTGAAATGGGTCTTATCAATAGGAGTCCTATCAGCTTCAAAATGCAATAACAGATGTTTATAATAAGATACAACATCTATATCAATGGATTCATTATCATTGAGCCAGATTACCTCAGAGGGTTGTATAGAATGGATTGTATTGAATTTTCTTCTATATTTGATATATGCATGATAAAACTTTGTATTTTAATCACCATTAGTGAAAATGGCAAAAATAATTGTGATTANTCAACACGAGTCTATCAGCATTGAAATGGGTCTTATCAATAGGAGTCCTATCAGCTTCAAAATGCAATAACATATGTTTATAATAAGATACAACATATATAGCAATGGATTCATCATCATTGAGCCAAATTACCTCAGTGGGTTGTATAGAATTGATTGTATTGAATTTTCTTCTATATTTGATATATGCATGATAAAACTTTGTATTTTAATCACCATCAGTGAAAATGGCAAAAATAATTGTGATTATATTTTTCACTTATATTCCTTTATTTTGCAACAAAACCAAAAACTTGATCTTAAATAAAAATAAGAATTTAACTTTTAATTTATATATATTGGGATACTACACAAGTATACATATGATTATCAAGTAATATAGGACTTTTTTATCAAGACCTGAATATCGAACCTAAAGGGAAGATATGCAATATGCACTATTTAGAAAACTTTCTATTTTTAAAAATTTAAACTAAAGAAGTTTTTGTAGTAAATAAAGTTTAAATATTTTTGGAAATTTTAATAATTTGACAAAAATAGGACAAACTTAAAAAGATAGCTTGAGTTTTTGTAGAAGAAAAGCACTAAATATGAAAATAGCTTTCTCCTTTGCATGAATCAGTAATAAGTATAGGAATTCTGTTGTGGAATCAAGCATATTGTGTTGTGTCAAAAAGGAGCAATAATATTATTTACCCTGACTAGAGATGCTATAAAGATCATTGGCTAATTTAAAGTTTGAATAATTTTGAAGACTGGCTAAGCAGGGAAGATACTAGCTCTCACTCTAGAGTTCCCTCGATTCACTCCACTTGAGGGCTCACATCTCGTATCTGAACCTAAAAAATATAACCAAGTTGGGGGCTTTAACCTGTCACTTTAAAGTCCGCTAACTCCACCTTCAATGAAGATTTCCCTATTTTTTGCACTCAGTCATAAGAACTACATTCTCATTCATACAACCTCATGTGATTCTTTCCAATTGTAAATTGAGACAATGCCAGCCCGGTTCTTACATGTTCTTACAATAAATTTAAACATCTTGATTGGACAAATCAAGAAGAAAATTAAGTACATGGATTTAAATCATCACAATTTCTTCCAACATTAAAGATCAATACTCTCCACAAATTCCATCCAAAACTTAATTACTTATCATTTTAAGAAGAAAGATAAAGAAAACTACTCATAATCTATGGAGAAAATGGAGTGCATGGATTTAAATCATCACAACTTTGTCCAACATTAAAGATCAATATTCTTTACAAGTCTATCCAACTAATTACTTATCATTTTAAGAAGAAAGATAAAGAAAACTACTCATAATCCATGGAGAAAATTTAATTACTTATCATTTTAAGAAGAAAGATAAAGAAAACTACTTAGAATCCATGGAGAAAACGATTACTTATCATTTTAAGAAGAAAGATAAAGAAAACTACTCAAAATCCATGGAGAAAACAAAATCAAACTTTAGTTTAAAAGTAGAAATCATTGTCAAACCAGCAACAAGTCTCAATTAAAGTCAAAAGTGGTATAAAACAAAACTAAAACTTATCTCAAGTGTCCTCCGAACAAACTCCTTGAAGTTCCTTTGAATCTCTTCTCTTTTACAACACTCTCAATATAAAACAAAAATAAAAAAAGGATAAATATGTGGTGCCTGAAAATCTCTCCAAATAACTCCCTGATTTTATAACTTTCAAAACTTTCCTAGTACTTTCAGAGCCCCTTTCAAAGTCTCAATCATCCTTCTTTTATAAATCTCTAAAAGGTTCCTTGGTATCTCTTCAAAATGCATCTTGATTCGATGTATTTCCCCAAGAGATGCATCCTTTCGCAATAATTATCATCCATGGTGGTTGTAACCACCTTTTAAGCCAATAGATGCCCCATTAACCTCTTCAAAATTTGTAAAAATTGAATTTACTCATTCAATAAATGTCACTAGCGCTTAAGTGCGGGGCCTCTAGTGCTTAGGCGTGGCCTTCTCTGTTTAACCGGCGCTTGGGCGCTAAAACACTTTTGCACATTATTCACCTATTTGCTCCAAATTTGATCCTTTTTCGCTCCTTTAAGTACTTTTCACCTTTTCACCTATACCTGAAAGAAAAACACAAAAATATCTTCCATTAAAGCGTAATATCTAAAAAATAGGTATAAAAATGTGTCTAAACATTATATATTTTAGGCGTATCAAAATCCCTCAAACTTAAAAATGTTACTTGTCCTCGAGTGACACTTCAATCGTTAAAAATTAAATTTATATGATATGTATATGAACTTCTTTAGAAGTTACTAAAATTTAGATCCAGAAATATAGTAGTCCAATTTAGAAAAAATATTCAGTAAATGAGACCAACTTAAAGTTTAGAAAATTCTAATGTTAAGAAAGATGAAAATATGAGTTCTTTTCTAATTCAGAAATATTGTAAGTCTTCCAAATTTAGAATTTAGTTCTTTTATTATCTCCACTTAAAAATTTTTATTAAGAATAATTTTACTTACTATACTAATTAATAAGCTTAAGATTTTCTTAAGTCTTATACTTTAAAAAGATCAAATGTAGAACCGGTTTTTGATTAGGCACTAATCCTCAAGCTTCTCCTCCCTTATATTTTTTTTTCTTTTTCTTTTTATTTTCTTTTCTTTTTATTTTCTTTTTCTCTTCTTTTTTCTTCTTTTCTTCTTCTTTTGTTTTCTTTTTAGGCAAGGATTACTATATTTAGATAGGCCTTCAATAATTTTGAATTCTACTTTTCCTTTCCTAAATCAAAGTCTTGATTTAAAACTTTACTTATAAACATAATAAAAGCTTTGAAAATTATTTTTAATAAATGAAATTTAAGTATTAAAAATTAAAGTCTAGATTTCTAAAATTTTCAAAAATACATTGTTTCTTACTCAAGATAGTTACTTATATTAATAATTTTCTACACTAGAACTTTTAACTTAAAGTTTTACTTCATTACTCAAAATTTCAAATAAATTCTCTTACTCATTTCTAAAATCAAATTTTACTTCCCTAACATAACTTCATCTACATGATCGGTTTTTCTTTTCAAATCAAATTCACTTGTATTTCATTTGAGAGCAAATAAACTTACAGTTTTGAAAATATTTTTCATCCCCCCCAAACTTAAATTTTTAACCGTTTAAATAATTTAGCATCAAATATATATAAGCAGGAATGAAACAAAAAATAACATGCTTAGAAGAATTTTTATACCCTAATGATACAAGAATAAAATTAAAAACAGGAGTAAAATTAATTTTGATCAAATTTTCTAATTTTTTTATTTCAATTCAGCATGTAGAGATTTAATAGACTTCTAAACAGTGGGTATAAACATAAAAGCAAACTAACACACTAACCTGACTTAACAATCTTAACATATAAACAAACTCACAAACATGATAAAAGAAAAATACAGGGTAGCGCTTTTCTAAGTTCAAATTACGATTTACGCTAGCAAGATTTTCAACTTTACAAAAGACATAAAATTTAGTTAAGTTCTAAACTAACTAAATCACAAAACTCACAATAGTTAATACACAAGAATTTTAAAATAAACTACTAACTAACACAAACATCACAATACAATTAAAAATAAAAATCTCACACATCACAATGTTTAAACAAGTACACAAACATACATGTCTCAAGTCCAAAACATGAAAAACATCGCATCACAATTCTCACTTAAACATAAAATTCCAAACCACATCACATAGTTCTACATAGATGCAAATGTAGCAAGCCCAGACCACATAGTTCATATCATATTACAATCATAAAATCTAATCTTTAAGTTCTACTCCTCATCTTCTTAATCACCGTAATCCCAAACTTTTGCAAGCTCATAATCAGGGTTTCTAGGATATGGAGGAAATTGCACTTCTTGGTTACCCTTAATGAGGCTCTCCAAAGATGAGTGAAATTTCTCTTTTTAATCACTATTTCTCCTATTATACCTATCAGTATGATCTGCAAAATGCTCTAAATTTTGTACCCTATCTGCGGCATAGTTAATATTATCCATCATCCTCTGCAATAATTGATCTTGAGTCTCAGTAGACACATCTCTAGATGTAGAGGCACGTGAGGTAGATGGTCTAGATGTAGAAGCAGTAGAGGTAGAAGCAGCAGCGTCTCCTTTCCATAACTCCTAGAAAATCCTCCTTACCTGCCAAAAATATAATGCTTAGAATAAGTCCTGATCAAGGAGGCAAATCTTAGACCTGCAAGAGTAACGACAGTGGCTGAACTGATGATGGTCTGACAAATCAAAGCTCCTATGTTGATGAGCTTTCCTTCGTGGATATAA
The DNA here is from genome assembly GCA_002079205.1 of Phalaenopsis hybrid cultivar. Classification (NCBI taxonomy): domain Eukaryota; kingdom Viridiplantae; phylum Streptophyta; class Magnoliopsida; order Asparagales; family Orchidaceae; genus Phalaenopsis; species Phalaenopsis hybrid cultivar. The sequence continues at coordinate 23,222 of JXCR01049911.1, read as the reverse complement.
TAATTTAACATTGCTCTCTCTCTGGTCACTTCACTTAGATGATTTGTTCGTAGCAGACGAGCAGAAATAAAATAGTGCAAGGCCTTTGAAGGTGCACATAACTTTAAACTTGGGAAGTTGACTCTCCTCTCATTAGTGATGTTCTAAAGTCCTCTTCCAACAAACAAGTTAGAAATAATCTCGTTTTACTCCGCTTCAGTCGGACTATAAATTTTTATATAATGTATCAGGTGGCAGATGATAAAACAAATTGATTACCTTCGGTGAAAAAGGTATGAACTTTCCTCGAACCATGACTCTATTGTCTTCAGTCTCAGGAAGGTTTGCATAGAACTCCCTAACAATAGAAATAACCGCCACAGCTGAGAAATAGCAGAATTGTTCTCGCTATCGATGAACGATCAAATCCTCTATGTCTCCACCTGGATTCCTAAAACACCACTCCTGAATTAGTTTCCGTGATTACAATGCATCACTGTACCGATCATGAGCTTTCAAACTAACAAATTTACTCGAATTGAAAGAGCTCTTTCCTTTGATCCTCTTCATTCTTGGTATCATTCTACAAATTCTATAAATTCCAAAAAAAAAAACTCCAAAAATCAAGTCTAAATTACTAAACTAAACTTCCAAAATATAAACTACACTTCCCATAAAATTTCCATAGATNCTCCAAAAATCAAGTCTAAATTACTAAACTAAACTTCCAAAATATAAACTACACTTCCCATACAATTTCCATAGATTTTTTTCTCATTTTTCTTCATGAATAGTGAAGTTTCAAATTTCTCCATATGTTCTCAAAATACATAGTGAAAATCCAAAATTTTTGCATAGAAGTAAAGCTCTTACCTTAAGGAACTAGGATCTAGCATATTTCACTTGATTCCACAAAACAATCTTCACTTTAAATGTGCCCTAGCCTTCCAAAATTTNAATTTTTGCATAGAAGTAAAGCTCTTACCTTAAGGAACTAGGATCTAGCATATTTCACTTGATTCCACAAAAAAATCTTCACTTTAAATGTGCCCTAGCCTTCCAAAATTTCGATTTTTAGAGGTTGAAGGTGACGGGAGGCGTAAAAATGGTGATTTTCGGGCCAAAATTTCACTTTTAACAGTTCGTGAACCGATTTTCATGAATCAGTGCTTAAGCAAGGGTAAGTGGCGCCTAGGTGTCTGCCTCTCGGGTTGGCTCGCGCTTAAGCACGACATGTGGGGCATAGGCGCCAGTGAATGATTTTCAAAATTTTCAAATTAAAGTAAAATGTACTATTTGTCTAAGTAAACTGCCCTTAAATGGTCTCATAGCACTTAAATGACTATTTTGAACTTCCTATAACTATTTCAAATTGAGGCTAAATATAAGACCAATTTTTCCATAATAACTATTTTAATTCTCAATTTTCAATTTTCAATTTCCATAGATCTTTTTCTCATTTTTCATCAAGAATAGTGATGTTTCAAATTTCTTCAAATGTGCTCAAAATACATAGTCAAAATCAGAAATTTTTGCACAGAAGTAAAGCTCTTACCTTAAGGAACATGGATCTAGCATATTTCACTTGATTCCACCAAAAAATCTTCACTTTAGATGTGCCCTAGCCTTTTAAAATTGCAATTTTGAAAGGTTGAAGGTGACGGGAAGCGTAAAAATTTTGATTTTTGGGCCAAAATTTCACTTTTAACTATTTGTGAACCGGTTTTCATGAACCGGCGCTTAAGCGAGGGTAAGTGATGCTTGAGCGTCTGCCTCTCGGGTTGGTTCGCGCTTAAGCGCGACATGTGTGGCATAGGCGCTAGTGAATGATTTTCAAAATTTTCAAATTAAAGTAAAATGTACTATTTGTCTAAGTAAACAGCCCTTAAATGATCTCATAGCACTTAAATGACTATTTTGGACTTCCTATAACTATTTCAATTTGAGGCTAGGCTAAAAATAATACAAATTTTTCCATAATAACTATTTTAATTCAAGGCTAAAATAACACAAATTTTCACACAAACAAACTTATATTAATTCACAAACAAGTACAAACACCTTTAAAGACTTAATTCTCACTCCAAATAATCTTGGATGAGAAAATTTTCCTAAATACAAATATATTACAATCATTTCAGAATTAAACACATATAAGAAGTCATAAATACTAAAAAAAGACTTAAACACTAAACCCCTTGAAAACAACAAATTCTAACAACAAATTCTAACACTAAACTTAATTTTATTCTTCATTTGAAGGAAAAAATTCTATCTTTCATTAGTCTCTCCAAGAATATAGAGTTGATAAAACGGATGGTGTTGACAAGCTTTGATACTATCTTCTTCAATCCACTTTTTCTTTATTAACATCGCCTTATTTGCTTCCCCAATATAAGTTATGTGGCTAAGTTGCTTCTTCAATTGCCATCCAATTTGCTCTAGATGTGTATGCAACTCAAGTACCTTGGTCTCCAATAAAGCCATAATATTATTGATTTTGTTGATCTTCTCTGATATCCCTTCAATACTAACGACTACGAAACTATTATACATCTCTTGTGCACTTTGACTAATGAACTTCTTCCTCATGGTATCTTCCTTCTTCTTCAAATTCATCTCCCATGATAACATTTTCTCTAAATCTCACTTTCTCTTAGACTTTTAGGGCTAGAAATGATCTGGGGTGAAATTCCTTCACAAAAACCTTCTATTTATAGGACTAAATCCTTCCAATAACACGTAGACAAATTTTAAAACTGGTTTGGCATGTTTTTACAAATTAATTGGCATTAAACCTTCTAGAATATTAATTTTTCACATGTGTTTAAAATGTCGCGCTTAATAATCAAAAGGATTCATGTCATGATTTTTCGACAAGTTTTAAGCTGGCTGTCGAACTACCTAACGCAACCCTCCACTTTTCTCATTCGGGCTTAGGACCGGCAACGGCAGTGTTAATAGTGATATTTTGGGTCCGTTGTCCAAAGCGATGGTGATATAGATGGGGATGTTAATAGTAGAATTTTAGCTCTAGAGAAGTGTGACTTTGGGTGATCAAATTATTAAAAGGTGTGAATGGTAGTAATAGCTCTAGTGACAGAAGTGTGACTTTGGGTGATCAAATTATTAAAAGGTGTGGACGATTTAGATATCTTAGCGGTTCAGAAGCGTGACTTTGGGTGATCAAATTATTAAAAGGTGTGAACGATTTAGATATCTTGGGTCCGTTGTCCAAAGCGATGGTGATATAGATGGGGATGTTAATAGTAGAATTCAAGTTGGTTGGTTGAAGTTGAGGAATTGGTGATATAGATGGGGATGTTAATAGTAGAATTCAAGTTGGTTGGTTGAAGTGAAGGAATGTNTAAGTTTGACTGACCAATCCATTTTTGTTGGATTCACATATTTTTCCATAATTCTTTTAATTTCTCAATTGGGTAATTCACCCAAACCACTTGTCTGAGGATGATAAGCTGTAATAATCTTATGATTTATATGATATTTCTTTAAAAACTTCTCCATTATGGCATTTCTGAAAAGACTTCCCCCATCAGTAATGATAACTCTCGGCATCCCAAATCTATAAAAATTGAAGGCCAATAAAATCTAGATTGTAAAATTTTGTATGTTGTTTTATCAAAACAAAAATACCCCCCAAATTAAGAATTATCACATTTTTGGATAATTTCATAAGTTTCTTCTAATGGTACACATCTTCAAATAATTAGATCCTTTCCTTATTTATATAAAAATAGGTCATCCCAAAAATAAATTTTAGCTTCAGAAATAAATTTCCTCTTTTGCTGGTATGTCATTTCATAAGGTATAATATCGCGAATAATAAAGTTGACAATTTCGGCATACCACAGAACACTCCACTAATTAATAGTGAGCAATTTTTCATCTGGAAAATGTTCATTATTATTTTTTTTTCAAAACAGAGTGGTTTTTCTTATTCAGGCCTGAACAAATGATCAACAATTTGATTTTCAATCTCCTTTCAATCTATTATTTCAAAATCAAATTCTTGCAAAAGAAGAATCCATCTTATATGTCTAGGTTTAACATCCTTCTTTTCATTAAGTACTTAATAACAGAATGATCTGTGTGCAGTACACAGTGAGTTCCAATTAAATATAATCTAAAGTTATCAAAAGCATATACTATTGCTAATAACTCTTATTCAATTGTTTTATAGTTGATTTGAGTTTCATTAAGAGTTTTACTAGCATAGTAAATTATTCTAAAAATTTTATCTTATATTTGTCCTAAAACAACTCCTATAGCATAATCACTAGCATCACACATCAATTCGAAAGGTTTTCCCTAGTTTGGTGAAACTATAATTGGTGCAGTGGTTAATTTTTCTTTTAATAAATTAAATGCTTTTAGGCATTCCTTAACAAAATTGAAGATTGCATCTTTCTCCAATAAATAGCATAAAGACTTAGCAATCTTTGAAAAGTCTTTATTATATCGCCTGTAGAATCCAACATGTCCTAGAAAAACTCCTAATTTCCCTTAAATTTGTTGGATAAGGTAAATTAGTGATCACTTGAATTTTAGCAGGATCTACTTCCATACCATTTTTTGATATTTGATGACCTAATACAATTTCTCTTGCTACCATAAATTGGCATTTTCCCAAATAAGGATTAAATTTGTTTCTTCACAGTGCTTAAGATCTTTAGATAAATATTCTAAACATGAGTCAAATGAAGTTCCAAACACTTAAAAATCATCCATGAATACTTCAATACCTTTTTCAATTAAATCACAAAAAATTGTTACATACATCTTTGAAATATAGTAGGGGAATTACATAAACCAAAGGGCATCCTTCTAAAAGCAAAAGTATCATAAGGACCGGTAAAAGTTATTTTCTCTTGATCCTAAGGAGATATTTGTATTTGGTGATAATGAGTATAAATCCATCCAGAAAATAAAAGTATCTATGCCAAGCTAGTCTATCTCGCATTTGATCTAGAAAGGGTAATGGAAAATGATCTTTGCTAGTGGCAAGATTTAATTTTCTATAATCAATGTATATGTGCTACCTTATAACTTGTCTAGTAGTTATTAATTCATTATGTTCATTCATAATTATAATTACTCCTCCTTTCTTAGGAACACATTGAATTGGACTAACCCATGCACTAACTGAAATAGGATAGATAATTCCAGCATCTAACCACTTTATAATTTCTTTCTTAACAACTTCTTTCATAATAGGATTCAGTCTCCTTTGAGGATTAGGCTTGGGTTTTCAGTTCTCTTCCATATGAATTCTATGCATACAAATTGAAGGACAAATTCCATTAATATCAGCAATTGTCCATCCAAAGGCATTCTTAAAATTTTTCAAAATTTTTATCAACCTTTCTTCTTCCTCCATCATTAATTTTGAGGACATTATAACTGGTAAAGTATAAGAATTTCCTAAAAGGATATATTTTAAATGTTCAGGAAGTAACTTTAACTCAAGTTTTGGAGTTTTTTCAATGGATGGATAAAATGATTTATCTTTGTCTATCGTGTCCAAAATTTCCAAACATTCTCGAACATAGTTTGAATCTTTCTTAAGAAGTTCTTCACATCGATCTAATTCCTCTTCTTACTTGTGTTCCTAATCTTTTTCTTCAGATTTTTCTTCATAAGTTGTTTTAAAATGACATTCACTTAGATCTCTTATAACATCCATCTTATAACAATCATTATCTTTACTTTTTGCAGGATATTTCATTGATCTTGAAATATTGAAAGTAATAGTTTGATCATTAATGTGCATTGTTAATTCCTATTTATGGACATCTATCATTGCTCTTCTTGTGGCTAGGAAAGGTCTCCACAAAATGATAGGTATCTCTTTATCTTCCTGCATATCTATCATAATGAAATCAACAGAAAAGATAAATTAATCCACTTTCACTAGGGCATCTTTTATAACTCCTTTAGGGTATGTTATCAAACGATCTACTAGCTGCAGAGTTACAGCAGTTGGGGTTACTTCTTCTAATCCCAATCTTTTGAATATTGATAATGACATATGGTTAATGCTTGTACCTAAATCACATAAAGCTTTCCCATAAAATTTGTCTCCTATTGCACATGGAATTGTAAAGGTACTAGGATCTTTAAGCTTATCAGGAAGATTTTTTTGAATTATAGCGCTGCACTCCTCACTAAGTGCAACAGTCTCATTATCTTCAAACTTCCTTTTCCTGTTCAAAATATCCTTCATAAACTTTACATAGCTTGGCATTTGTTCTAAGGCTTCGATAAATGGAATATTAATTGTAAGCTTCTTAAATATTTCCACAAATTTTGAAAATTTCTTATCCAACTTCTACTGACAAAGTCTCTGAGGAAATGGAGGTGGTGGTTTTTCCAAATCAATTTTTAGTAGAAAAATAGGTCTTTTAGAATCTTTTCAAGCATCCTCTTTTGATTCTTCAATTTCTTCTCTCTTAACCCCAATTTCTTTTTGAACCCTACCTTCCAACCCTCTTCCGTTTCTAAGTTGAATGACTTTTACTTGCTCTTTATTCTAATATTTTAGATTTAATTGAGTATTATTAGGAAGTGTTCCTTGGGATCTATTATTTAATGAATTTGCTATTTGTCCAAGTTGATTCTCAATATTTCTAATTGTAGCTCCTTGACCTTTTAATTGATTTTCCATTTGTAAAACCACTTCTTCTATAGACAACTTCTTCTCCTTAAATTGTGTATTAATTTTGAAACCTGAAGGATAAGTAGATCTATAATTATTGTTTCGTTGAGTGTTCTAGTTTCCCAATGGGTTTACTTGGTTGTTTCACAATTGCTGATTATTACCACACGAATTGTTGTTCCAGTTAAATTTGGGATGGTTTTTCCAACCTGAGTTATAATAATTTGAATATGGGTTATTCTACTTGTTACTTATGGCATTCAAAGTTTCTAATGATGCTTGAGAATCTACCATTTTGCCTAATGAATTCTCTTAAATCATGGAAATTGGTTAATAAAAATTCATTCCAAATTGTTCTAACTTCCTCGAAATTGCAGAAACTTGATTTGCTAACATAGTAAATGCATCAGTTCCATGAACACAAATTTCATACATAAAATTCACACAACAATAATAAACGAATAACACTTATCTGAAATTCTTTCTCAAAGTAAATCCTTTGTAGCCTCTCTTAGGAAATGTAGGAAGAAGAAATCTCTCACTTCTCTTCCTCTCCAACACTTCTTAGAGAAGAATTCACACTTAAACTCTCCAAAAAAACTTATATCTAAAAAAATAATAACTAACTAATGGTGTGGAATGGAGTGGCATGTAGATGTGTGTAAATGAAAACTGAAATGAGTGGAACAATTTGAAATGGTGTGGAGGGGGGGTTTCTGATCAAATTTGGGCCCTAAATAGAGACTGGGTCAGTTATCCAATAGGTGCACCCAAATGGCACCGTCGACACCCAGTCTGGCACCGTTGACACTGAATAAATTTTGAACTTCTCCATTCTTACTCCAAATTCAATCCCTTTTGCTCCTTTTTTGCTCCAAGTTCTCAAAATTAACAACCTGCAAAAAAACATAGAAAATATCTTCCATTAAAGTGGAATATCACAAAAAATGAGTATATAATATGTGTCTAAAAATGCATATATTTTAGGTGTATCATTTTTTTACGAGGGTTTTTATATAAAACCCCTTTTATATATTTTATTTGGTTATAACATGGTATGAATCTTTTTAGACCGCTCTTCTCCTAGTTCTTTTGCGAGTACTTTTCTATATAAATATCTTTGTAGCTACTATTTTTATTTTATTTAGTTTTATCTAGTTTTTATTCATACAATTCTTCCTTCACTATTTGGTAGATGATGGGTGCTAATAAGAGCATACTTTTAATCAAAATAAGAAGGTGTGCGAACAAACATTATCATATCTCAAGTGCTTTGATCCCAACTTTCTATATAGATGTTTATTGCAATATATGTGATTATTTGCTTAATTTTCTTAATAATGATTCTTACTTTGCAACAGTACCAAAAACTTGATCCCAAGCGAAAGCTAGGTAAATTCTTTTCTATGAAGCAAATATGAATAAAGTTACAATACTTAAATATAGGATACAACACAAGTATATGTATCATTGTCACGTAATGTAGGACTTTTTGATTAAGCCTCAAATATCAAACCCACAGGGAAAACTTGACAATATGCACTGTACAAAACAAAAGAAATTAGATAACAAAATTCTGCTTAGCAAAATATTCTGACTTAAACTAGAGATGCTATAATAAGAACAAAATTCGATTCTTTTTGTAATTTTTTTATAATTTGAATAAAGTAAGAAACTAATTAAATTAATTAAATACTTGTAAGATGAAGGCAATATAAATAAAATATCATTTTTCTTATCATGAATCAGAAACAAGTATAGAATTTTGTTGTGGAAGCATTCTAATTGATTTGAGCCAAATAGGAGCATTTAATATTCTTTATCTTTACTAGAGATGCTATAAAGAATATTGGTTAATCTATAGTTTCACTAGTTTTGAAGATCGATTATGTAGAGAAGATACTAGCTCTCACTCTAGAGTTCTCTCTTCTGCCTCCACCTGGGGGCTAACATCTCGTATCAATACCTAAAACAATAAATCAAATTAGGGGCTTTAGCACGTCATTCTAAAGTCCTATAATTCTACACCCATGAAAGTTTATTATCTTATTTATTTGCACTCAATCCCATAAACTACATTTTCATCCATGAAATCAAATGTGATTCTTTCCATTTATTGATTGAGATAATATCATCTCGGATCTTACATGTTCTCACAACATATTAAGATCTTAATTGGCCAAATCAAGAAGTAAATGAAATACAAGGTTTCAAATCATCACAACTTCTTTTAACATTGAAGTCTAATACTTCAAAGAACTTCCTTTCAATACTTAATCACTTATCATTCTAAGAAAATAAATAAAGAAAACTACTCAAAATTCATAGAGAAAATACAACCACACTGAGTTTAAAAGTAGAAATCATGCACACAAATAAGAAATCTAAATTAAAACTAAATGCAGTCACAAAGATAAACACTTATCTCAAATCCTCTCCAAAAAATGTCTTGACGTTTCTTTAAATTCTCTTCCTTCACTCAAAATACAAACTAAAAATCAAAATAAAAAAAGGTGGCAGGCAGCGGCTGCGACGGTTACTAGGAATAATGATGGCTATTGGATGTGGATTGGCCTCTTTCCGTTGATGATCCAATTCTTCTTTAATAAAAAATCCAAGAGGTTCTTTGGTGTCTCATGAAAATATGTTTCTATTCAATGAATCTTCTAGAAGTTTCCTCCTTCCATAAGCCAATTGAATGAGTTTTCGTGTCCATGAACTATTTCTCACATTTTTGCTAAGGGTTGCTTGAAACACCTCTTCAAAAAGTAGTCCAAATTCAATGAATCATCAAATAATTAATTCTGACACTTAAGCATGGGGTACCCCATGCTTAGGCACGTCTCTCTCTGAATAACTGGGGCAGAAGCACTAGTACTGGGCTGTTAGGTGCCTAGGTTCATTTTTTTCTGCATCTTCGTCATTTTTGCTCCAAATTTGATCTATTTTTACTCTTTTTACTATTTTTCATCTATTTGATTGTGTCTGAATAAAAAAACATACAAATACCTTTCATTACAGTGCAATATCTCAAAAAATAGGTATAAAAATGTGTACAAAAATACTATATATTTTAGGTGTCAAAATCCCCCAAACTTAAAATGTTACTTGTCCTTAAGTGACACTTCAATCTTTTAAAAACAAAATAAGTAGATAATTCATATGAGTTTATTTATGAGTTTCTAAATTTATGATGTGAAATATAGTAGTCCAATTTTAAAAAAATATATTAGTAAATGAGACCAACTTAGAGTTTAAAAATTTTTAATGTAAAGAAGTCTAAAAATATGAGTTTCTATCTAGTTCACAAATATTGTAGATTCTCCAAATATAGAGTTTAGGAATTTTATAATCTCCACTTAAATAAGTTTATTAAGCGTAATTTTACTTACCATATTATATCCTTAAGCTTAAGAGTTTCTCAAGTCTATACTTTAAAAAGATCTGATGTGGAACCATTTTTTTATTAGGCACTAATCTTCAAGCTTCTCCTCTCTTTTTCAATTCTTCTTTTCTTTTTCGTTTTCTTTCTTTTTTTTTCTTGCTTTTTTTAATTTTTTATTTCTTCTTTTCAAGCAAGGATTATTATATCTGGATAGCCCTTTAATGATTTTGAATTCCACTCTTCTTTTCCTAAAGAAAATAGTTGATATATTTCCTTTACTTAAAAACATAATAATAGTTTTGAAAATTATTTTCATTAAAAGAAATTTAAGTTTTGAAAATAAAATTCTAACTCTTTTACATTTTACAAAAATAAAATTTCTTCTAATAAATATAGTTATACAATATTTATCATTTTCACACTAAAAAATTTTTAACTTTAAGTTTTTCTTCATTACTATGAATTTTAACTAAATTCTCTTACTCATTTCTATACTCAAAATTTTACTTCCCTTATATAACTTCATATACATGATTTTAATCAAATCAAAATAAATTTTTTTTGAAATACATTTAAGAATAAATAAATTTCAAGTCTTTAGAGAATTTTCATCCCTTCCCCAAACTTAAATTTTTAATAGAATAAAACACTTCAGTAGCACATATAAATATTGACAAGAATGAAAACTTAAGATAATATGCTTGCAAGAATTTTTACATCCTAAATATGCAAATACGAAAAGTAAAAATAAGATTAAAAATAAAATTGATCAAATTTTAACTTACATAACATATAGAGATTCATTAGACTTTTATGCAGTGGAGAATATCATAAACATAATTAAACACACTAACAAACATACACAAGTGTGACATAAATAAAATATCTTGTAGTAACATGAATATTTAAAGCATGAATTTTTTAAGTTAAAGTTAGCAATATTCTAAACTTACCTAAGATCAAAATTAAGTTCAAAACAAACTAACTAAAAATGCTAAACAACACAGTTAACACAATTAATACCACCAAAAACAAAAATACTTTACAGCAGTGTCTAACAAAACAAAACACAAACAACACTAACAGTCTCAACAAATACAACACAAAACACATCAAAAGTATAATATATCTACACCACAAACAGTTCACATCAATACATAAAAACTAAACTAAACTATAGAATCTAGTATAATCATCTTCATCTTCTGTATCACTCTCATCACTATGCGAAGGAGTTTTAGGGATTGATGGATTTCTTAGATATTGAGTAAGAGCTACATTTTGGTTGCCTCTCCTGAGGTTATCCATAGCTAAGTTATATTTTTGTTCATAATCACTACGTCTCTCATATATCCATCCATATGTTCTGCAAAATTTTCTAAATTTAATATCTTATGTGCAATGTAGTTAACATTGTCCAAAATCCTTTGTAATATTTGTGACTGAGAATCAGATCCAGAAGTCCGACCCTGTGATGTAGAAGCACATGAAGTGAAGTTCAAGATGTCGAAGTGGTAGAACTATTAGAAAATCCACCTCTCTAGGCCAAAATGGAATGATGTGAATAAGATTTCCCATTTACACTGGTAATAGGCTTCAGTGGCTGAAATATCTCCTCCCAGCTATCAAATCTAACTCCAGCCCGCTCACATAAAGAAAAAACCAAAGATGCAAATCCCAAACCTGCAGTAGTAGCGGCAATGACAGAACTTATGATAACATTATAAATCAAAGCTCCACCTTGAGCTGCTTGATGCAATAGTTCAAAGTTGCTCGATAACAAGTTACTTCATTAAGATGATTGGTAGGCAGTAAATGAGCATATATGAAATAGTGCCATGCCTTTGTAGTAGCATCTAACTTCGAAATAGGGAAGTTGACTCTTCTCTCATTGGTTATCTTCCATAACCCTTATCCTCTGGTAAACATTGAAATGATCTCATCTAACTCCTCATTTGGACTATAGTTTGAATAAAAACATAAAGTACTCAAGGCTAATTGATAAAACTGATTTATTACCTCAGATGAAAAATACATTGTCTTTCCTCTAATCATGACTCCTTCAGCTTCGGAGAGATTTACATAGAACTCCAGCACAATAGAAATCACTGTTATAACAGAAAAACAACAGAACCACTCCATTGGCAACAAACGATCATATCTTCTACAACTCCTCCTTGACTTTTAAAATAACGCTCAGAAATAAATTTTCTTGATTGCAGTGCATCACTGTATCAATCTTGAGCTTTAGCACTAACAAACTTGATTGAATCAAATTGTGTCTTTCCTTTGATCATCTTCCTTCACAATAAATTTCAAATTCAACTCTAAATCACTAAACTTAACTCATAAAAGCTTAAACTACCAAATCCTTGTATTTTCCATAGATTTTTCTCAAATTTTAACCATGAATAGTATTTTTCACGTAGATAAAGAATGTGCTCAAAATACATAGTGAAAATAAAAAAATTTTACATAGAAGTGAAGCTCTTACCTCAAGGATATCAAATCTAGCAATTTTTACTCCAAATTACCAAGAAATCTTCAAAATAGGGCGTGCCCTAACTTCAGAATCATGACAGCTCGAGGAAGGGGATAAAGTTAAGGTGCAAAAAAGGAGACTTTAGACCAAATTCTCACTTAAAACCATTTGCAAACTGATTTAGTTGAACCGACATTTAAGCATGAATGGATCGGTGCTTAGGCACTCGTCTCTCAGTTTAGGCAGAGCTTAAGTGCGAGGTCTTGGCGCTTAGGCGCTAGTGCACAAATTTTGACTTTTTTTTGTTTATTAGTGAAATGCACTTCTAGCATAAGTAAACCAACCTTACATGGTCTCATAACTCTTTAATAACTATTTTCTTCCCTTTCAACTCTCCTCTTACTCAAGATTCACCAATCTTAATTAATTCAATTCAACAAAAAATAACAAGAAATTTTTACGCAAACAAAACCTTATATTCTTTTACGAAAACATTTTAAATACATAGATTCTTAATCCAAACTGTCTTGGATGAGAAAATTCCAAAACAAAAATGCTAGACAATGATAATATGAAAAACATATTAAACACACTTAACATTAACTAAAAAAACACTAAACAAAGAACTTAATTCCACTCTCTGTTTGGTGGAACGAATCATAGCCTATCATTAGTCTCTCCATCAACATTTGGAACGTAAATATGATAAAACGGATGATGGTTAATAACTCTAGTTGAATCTTCTTAAATTCATGTGTTCTTTAAATACATAGCCTTGTCCGCTTCTTATATAAAAAATGGTATGACTAAACTGCATCTTAAGTTGTCATCCCACATAATCTAGATGTTCATTAACTTCCATCACTTTTGCTTCAATTGAAGCCACTTCAGTCTCAATTTTAGTGATTTTCTCCATTATTCCTTCGATAATAACAACTAGGAAATTTTTATATAACTCTTGCACACTCTGGCTAAGAATTTCTTTCTCATTGCCTCCTCCTTTTTTTTCAAACCACTCTCCCAAGATGACATTTTTTTCCAATACTCTCTCATTTTTCTTAGGATTTAGGGTTAAAATTGAATTGTGCTAAAAATCCTTACCTAACCCTTCAATTTATAGGATCAAAACTCCCCTATAACTCCTAGCCACGTCCTAAAATAGCTATCTCAAGTTAAAGCCAAGAAAATCATGGTTAAAACTTCTAGAAAACAAAATTCACACATGTTTTTAACTGTCGCGCTGAAGCACCGGATATTGGAGCTTAAGCACCAGCGCTCAATTTAGCACAGGTCAAATTGACATCCAAAATACTCGTTCTAACATGTCTGTCATCTTTTATGGTCTTAGAATATTCACTAAATTATTATATATTCAAAATACTACTAATATTTTCTAAATCAAATTCAACAACAAAACATAAAAAACAAACTTACAGGTAACTATGGGTTGCCTCCACAGAGCGCTTGGTTTAACTTCTTCAGCCTAATGTAACCAGTGCTTATTCTGGTTGACCCAACATCATAAAATAATTTAATTTAAGTTTGTCACCTAAAAAAGTAGGATTTCAGCCTGTGACCATTCACTTTAAATATTTTATCAGTTTTAGGATCTTTGATATCGACATCTTCACAAGGATAAAATTTTATCACAACAAATAGGCCTATCCACCTGAACTTAAGTTTTCTTGGAAATAATCATAACCTTGCATTGTAAACCAAAACTTATTTCCTTGGCTAAAAACTTTTTGTAAGAATCCTCCGATCATGCTTTAATATCTCAATATACTTTATGCTCAAGTTCAATTGGTAAGTGACAAGCTTTCCCAAATATTAGCCTGTATGGAAACATTCCTGTAAGAGTTCTATATACAGTCCTATAAGCCAACAAAGCATAATCAAGTTTGACTGATCAAAGCATATATAGATTTTTCCAATATTCTTTTAATTTCTTTGTTGGATAATTTAGTCAAACTACTTGTCTGAGGATGATCAATAGTAGCAATTCTATAGTTAATATGATATTTTTTTAATAACTTCTCCATTATTGTATTTCTGAAATGACTTCCTCTGTCAGCTATGATTTCTCTCGGCATCTCAAATCTACAAAAAAAAGTTTGTTCTTAAAAACTTTGCAACACTTTGAGCATCATATCGAGGTAAGGCAACAACTTCTATCCATTTGGATACATAATCTACTGCTAACAATATATATAATTTTTTGAAAGATGGTGTAAATGGTCTCATAAAATATAATCCCCAAACATCAAATATCTCAACTTCTAATACATAATTGAGGGGCATCTCTTTCCTCTAAGAAATATTGTCTACTCGTTGACATTGATCACAAGTTTTGATATAAGCGTTAAGATCTCTAAAGATTGTAGGACAATAAAATCCAGATTGTAAAATTTTGTATGATGCTTTATTAACACCAAAATGTTCCCCAAAATCAAAATTATGACTTTTTGGATAATTTCATAAGTTTCCTCTCAAGGCACATATCTTCGAATAATTAGATACTTTCTTTGTTTATATAAAAATGGGTCATCCCAAAAATAAGTTTTCGCTTCAGATAAAAATTTCCTCTTTTGTTTGTATGTCATTCCATATGTATAATATTACTAACAATGAAATTCATGATATCAGCATACAATGGAACACACCACTTATTAACATTAAACAATTCCATATCTGGAAAATGTTCCTTAATCTCTTTTTCATAATAGAGTGGTTTCTTTAATTCAAGCCTGGACAGATGATCAATAATTTTATTCTCAGCTCCTTTCCTATCTACTATCACAAAGTCAAATTCTTGCAAAAGAAGAATCCATCTTATCTGTCTTGGCTTTGCATCCTTCTTTTTTATTAAATATTTGACAACAAAATGATGTGTATGCATAATACAATTAGTTCCAATTAAGTATGATCTAAATTTATTAAAAGCATATACTACAACTAATAACTCTTTCTCATTAGTGGTATAATTAATTTGAGCTTCATTAAGAGTTCTGTTAGCATAATAGATAACTATGAAAATCTTATCATGTTTTTGTCCTAAAATAGCTCCAATAGCATAATCACTTTCATAAAAAAATTAATTCAAATGGTTTTTCTCAATCTAGTGAAACAATAATTAGTGAAATGACTAATTTTTCTTTTAATAATTCAAAAGCTTTTAGGCACTCTTCATCGAAATTAAACATCACATCTTTTTCAAGTAAATGACATAAAGACTTAGCAATTTTTTTAAAGTCTTTAATATACCGCCTGTAGAATCCAGCATGTCCTAAATAACTCTTAATTTTATTTACACTTGTTGGGTAACGTAAATTAGAGATCACTTGAATTTTTTTTAGGGTCTACTTCCATAGCATTTTTTTAAATTTGATGTCCCAAAACTATTCCTCCTTCTACCATAAATTAACATTTTTCCCATTTAAGGACTAAATTTTTTTCTTCGCAGCACTTAAAAAATTTTGATAAATATTCTAAACATGATTCAAATAAAGTTCCAAACACTCAAAAATCATCCGTAAAAACTTCAATCCCTTTTTCAATTAAATCACAAAAAGTAGCCATCATACCTCTTTAAAATGTAGCAGGTACATTACATAAACCAAAATGCATTCTTCTAAAAGCAAATGTACCATAATAAATAGTAAAAGTTATTTCCTCTTGATCTTCAGAAGCTATTTGCATTTGGTGTTAACCAGTATATCCATCCAGAAAATAAAAGTATTTATGCCCAACAAGTCTATCAAACATTGGATATAGAAAGGGTAGTGGAAAATGATCTTTCCTAATGGAGAGATTTAGTTTTCTATAATCAATGCATATTAGCCATCCTACTAATTATCTTGTTAGTATTAACTCATTATGTGTATTCAAAGTCACAGTCACTCCTCCTTTCTTAAGAACGCAGTGAATTGGCTTAACCCATGTACAATCTAAAATAGGGTAGATAATTCCAGCATCTAACCATTTAAAAAAATTTTTATTAACTTCTTTCAAAAGTGTATTCAATTCCCATTGAGGATCAACACTGGAATTGCAGTTCTCTTCCATTTAAATTCTATGCATATAAATTGATGGACTGATTCCTTTTATATCAACAACTGTCCATCAAAAAGCTTTCTTGTAATTCTTTAATGTTTTCATTAAACTCATTTCTTCTTCTTAAGTTAATTTTGAGGAAATTATTACAGTAATGTTGAGGAATCACATAAAAAGGCATACTTTAAATGTTCAAGAAGTAACTTCAACTCAAGCTCAGGAGGTTTTTCAATTGATTGTCATAAAGATGTATTTTTTCTGTCACATCCAAAACTTCAAAACTTTATCAAACATAATTTGAATCTTCCATATATAAATTTTCATGTTGATCTAATTCCTCTTCTTACTCATGTTACAACTCTTTCATTCCAGATTTTTTTTCATAAGTTGTTTTGAAATGACATTCACTTAAATATTTTATCACATACATTATGTAGCATTCATCATCTTTACCTTTTGCAGGGTATTTCATTGATTTGGAAACAATAAGTATAATTGTCTTATCATTATTAAATTCTCCTTTTGCACATCTATGATTTCTCTTCCTGTATCTAGGAAAGGTTTCCTCAAAATGATAGGTATCTCCTTATTTTCTTCCTTATCTAGCATAAAAAAATCAACAGAAAAGATAAATTAATCCTCTTTCACTCTGACATCTTCTATAACTCCGTTAGGATAGGTTATTGAACGATATGCTAACTGTAGAGTTACAATAACAGGAGATATTTCTCCTAATCCCAATCTTTTAAATACTGATAATGGAATAAGGTTGATGCTTGCACCTAAATCACATAAAGCTTTCTCATAAAATCTGTCTCCTATTGCATATGGAATTGTGATCACCAAGATCTTTAAGCTTTTCAGGAAGCTTTTTATGAGTTATAGCACTACACTTCTCATTAAGTGCAACAGTCTCATTATCTTTGAACATCCTTTTCATATTAATAATATCATTCATGAACATCACATAGCTTGGAATTTTTTTTAAGGCTTCAACAAATGAAATATTAATTGTAAGCTTCTTACAAATTTCTGAAAATTTTGAAAATTATTTATCCAACTTCTGTTATCAGAGCCTCTGAGCAAATGGAAGTGATGGTTTTTCCAAGTCAACTTTAAGTGAAGAAATAGGTCTCTCTAAATCTCTTGGAGCATCCTCTTTTAGTTCTTGAATCTCTTCTGTCTCTACTTCAGTCTCTTTTTGAACTCTACCTTCCAATTCTCTTCCACTTATAAGTTGAATGTTTTTTACTAATTCTTTATTATGGTCTTTTGGATTTACTTCTGTGTTGCTAGGAAGTGTTCTTTAGGATCTATTACTTAATGAATTTGCTATTTGTCTGAACAAGTTCTTAATATTTCTAATTGTAGCTCCTTCACTTTGTATTTGATTTCCCTTTTGTAACACCACTTCATCTATAGATAACTTCTTCTCCTAAAATTGTGGATTACTATTAAAACTTGGATAATAAGTAAGCATATAATTACTATATCTTTGGTTTTTTGGTTTCCCAATTAGTTTACTTGGTTGTTTCCCCATTTTTTATTATTACCACCCGAAGTATTATTCTAGTTCAAGATGAGATGACTCTTCCAACCTGGGTTATAATAGTCTGAATATGGGTTATTCTGCTTGTTGTTTATAGCATTCAAAGTTTCTAATGATGCTTGGGAATCTACCATTAGGCCTAATGAATTCTCTTCAATTATTGCAATTGGTTGTGAAAAATTCATTCCAATTTGATCTTACTTCTTTGAAGTTGCAGCAACTTGATTTGATAACATTGCAAAAATATTGATTTTATAAATATTGGCAACTTCCTTAAGATTTATCCTTTCAGAATGGCCATTAAAAATTATTTGTAGTAGTCTCTTCAATTAAAGCATAAGCGTCATTAAAAGGTTTTGACATCAATTAACCACCAACAACAACATCAATAATAGATCTAAAAGATCTAGTTAATCCATTATAAGAAGTTTGAATTATTAACCAACCTGGTATAACATGGTGTGGCCACTTTCTTAAGAGTTCTTTAAATTGTTCCCATGCTTCATAAATAGATTTCCTTTCAAACTAACAAAAAAATGCAATATTATTTCTAAGCTTCGCAGTTTTTTATGATGGAAAATATTTAGTAAGGAATTTTTGTGCTAAATCATCCCAAGTTCTGATAGAACCAAATGATGACGAATGTAACCATATCTTAGCCTTATCCCTCGGTGAGAAAGAAAATAATATAATTCTTATAGCATCTTCTGATATATCATCATATTTAAATATTGCACACAATTCTAGAAAATTGACAATATGTAACTTTGGATCTTTAATTAGTACTCCCCCAAACTGATTATTTGATACAATTTTGATAATAGAAATTTTAAGCTCAAATTAATTAGCCACTACAATGGGTTTTTCAATACTACAATGTAGTTCATCCACCATAGGGTTTGCATAATCTATTAAAGATTTAAACTTTTCAACATTTTGATTATTTTGATTTGTTCTTTCTTGAAAATTTTCAGTAATTTTTATTTTTTTTAATTTTTATAATAGTTCTTTCTAATTCAGAATCCTAAGGCGCAAGTCTTATGTAACCTGAACTATGCATACATTATTATGAAACACATAAAATAAAACATAAAACATAAAAATAATAAAAAATTCACAAAAAAGAATTTTACATAAAAACAACACAACAATATTCCTATAATAAATCTTAAAGTTAAAATAAGACTATATAAAAATAGAAAATTTTCTTTCTAAAAACCACTTTTGAAAATTTTGTAATTTTCCTCGGCAATTGTGCCAAAAACATGATCCTCACTATATATATAGATATTTATTGTGATTTATGCAATTATATGCTTAATTTTCTTAATAATGATTCTTACTTTCCAACAGTGTCAAAAACTTGATCCTAAGCAAAAGCTAGGAAAATATTATTTTTATGAAGTAAATAAGAATAAAGTTATAATAAATAAATATGAGATACTACGCAAATATACGTATCGTTATCAAGTAATAAAGAATTTTTTGATTAAGCCCCAAATATCGAACTCATAGGGAAACATGACAATATGCACTCTACAAAAAAAATAAGTTAGATAAAAAAATTCTACTCAGCAAAATATTATTACTTAAATTAGAGATGTTATAATAAGAATGAAATTCAATTTTTTTGTAATTTTTTGATAAATTAAATAAAGCAAGCAACTAATTAACTTAATTAAATACTTACAAGATGAATGCAATAAAAATATTTTTTTTTCTTTATCATGAAGCAGTAACAAATATAAAAATTCTGTTGTAGAAGCATTCTAAATGTGTTATGCCAAGTAGGAGCATAAATATTCTTTACCCTTACTAGAGATGCTATAAAAGAATATGAGCTAATCTATGGTTTGAATAGTTTTGAAGACTGTTTAGGTAGGGAAGATACTAGCTCTCACTTTAGAGATCACTCTTCACCCTCCACCTGGGGGCTAACATCTCGTATCAAAACCTAACTCTATAAATCAAATTGGGGGTTTTAGCCTGTCACTCTAAAGTCTTCTAATTTTACACCTGTGAAAGTTTATTTCTTTATTTATTTGCACTCAGTCTCATGAACTACATTCTCATCCATGAAATTAAATGTGATTCTTAACATTTGTTGTTTGAAATAATACCATCTGGGATCTTAAATGTTCTCACAACAGGTATTAACATCTTAATTGGCCAAATCAAGAAGTTAATGAAGTATAAGGTTTCAAATCATCACAGCTTCTTCCAACATTGAACTCTAATATTTGACACAACTTCCTTTCAATACTTAATCATTTTTCATTTTAAAGAAAAGTTAAAGAAAACTACTCAAAATTCATTGAGAATATACAACCACACTTAAGTTTAAAAAAAGAAATCATGTACACAAACATGTAATCTAAATTAAAACCAAATGCAGTCACAAAGATAAACAATTATCTCAAATCATCTCCACCAAATGACTTGAAGTTCCTTTGAATTCTCTCCATTCACTCAAAACACAAACTTAAACTTACATTAAAGTAAAAAGGTGGTCGGCGGCAGCCGCATTGATTAATAGGATGAATGATAGCTGTTGGATGTGGATTGGCCTCTCTCCCTTGATGATCCAAGTCTTCTTTAATAAAATTCCAAGAGGTGCCTAGGTGTCTCCTTAAAATATATCTCCTTTCAATGAATCTTCTAGAAGTTGTACTTTTTCAAAAGAAAATTAAATAAATTTTTATGTTCGTCAACTATTTCCCACGTTTTTACCAAAGGTTGCTTCAAACACTTCTTCAAAACTTCATCCAAAATCAATGAATCATCAAATAACTACTTCTTGCGCTAAAGCGTGGGGTACCTGGCACTTAGGCATAACTCTCTCTAAATAACTGACGTGTAAGCGCCAGGACTGGGTGCTTAGACGCCTCAATTCATTTTTTTGCACCTTCTTAATTTTTGCTCCAAATTTGATCCTTTTTCACTCCTTTTAACATTTTTAATCTATTGATTGTACCTGAAAGAAAAACACCCAAATACATTTCATTAAAGTGAAATATATAAAAAATAGGTATAAAAATATGGACAAAAATACTATATATTTTAGGTGTGACATGACTCCTAACTCTAGCCTTTGCAACTTATAGACATTATTACGGCTCATGTGACTCTCAATTTTGGTCTCTATAGCTTACAAAAGTTATCACAGTTCATACAACTCCTAACTCTAGGCTTTGCTGCCTAAAATAATTATTATAAATCCTTGCAATGTCCTATGTGACCAATTACAACTTACACGGGCCATTATTTACAACTCTTAGCTCCAGCCTTTGTGGTTCATGTAAGTTAACACATCTGGTGCAGCTCCCAACATTGGCCTTTGCGGTATACAAACATTACCAAACTTCATTCAGCTGCCAATTGACATCTATGGTCATAGTTCATGCAACTCCAAACTTGAGCCTTTGTGACAAATGAACATTACCATAATTCATGCAACTCCCAATTTCAGACTTTGCGACATATGAACATTATCATAGTTCATGTAGGGTTTGTGGCGTACGAACCCTGTGATAGTTCCTGAAGCATAAAACTTTGGCCTTTACTGCCTAAAAACAACATCACAGATCTTCACTACGACCTATGTGACCAATTACGACCTACTCAGTGCACAACTCATGCAACTTCTAACTCGCTCTCTTTTACCTACAAAGGTTATCATAACTAACCACTACAACCTATATGGCTAAGTGCTCATGCAGCTCCCTATTGTAAATTTAGTTGTTAATCAATGTTTTTGAAGAAATCATCTATGTCCTACATAGCTAACAACTATCATGACTTTCAACTACGAACTCTATGGTCAGTTAGCGCTAGAGCTAACATCATCAACATTCATGGAGAACTACTGCCTCCATAGCAACCAATTATAACTTTCACAACCAGTGCCTATTTTTGCCAAAATATTATTGGACATCAACTTTGTAATTTCATCTTTCTCAACGCATGAGAAAAGTGAGACTATGTACTCACAATTACATAGTGAATTATTTAAAATGGGCTAAGTCCTCTGGATTTTTTTTTCCTTTTGCACAGATTTTCACGTAAAAAGTTGGGGAATCTCCTCCTATTACTTTAATTACTGCAATGTGTGTTAGATTTCGGTGCAATGCTAAACCACCAAATAATCAATCTGTCGTCGTGAATCTTCCGACATACATCACATGTAAAACCAAAAGAACTTCAATCAAATGAAATAAAAATGGCAAATTAAACTGAATGAAATTATTCCAAATCTGCTTTGTGTCGTAAGTATACGGGTCTATGACAACTGCAACTATTTAAATAAGCAATTGTGAAGAAGTGCAAGGAAACTATTATTCTAAAAGCGGCAGTGGCAAATGCAAATTTATTTTATCTTTAATAAGTTAGACCGTAACTTTCTAGTAGCCACCGCACAAGGGCAAGTCAAGTTACAAAAAACGACTTCTTACTGCATCTTTTTAAAAAATAGGCATAACACAATTTTGCCAAATGACTAAAAGTGCGGTGCGACACTGCACCGCCTACGCAAACATAACCTAAATCAAAACACAAATCAAACTAGTTCGGTTTCACTGCATGCCAATTCAGCCTAATTCCACTTGATGGTTTAGTCAACCAGAATTCAACATTATATTGAAATTAAACNATCTAGCACAATGAAATAATAGGAAAGATAAACTGATCCACTTTCATGAGGAAATCTTTTATAACTCCTTCATGATATGCCATCAAACGATTTGCTAACTACAGAGTTACAGTAATAGGGGTTATTTCTCCTAATCCAAATATTTTGAATATTGATAATGGCATAAGGTTAATGCTTGCACTTAAATCACACAATGCTTTCCCATAAAATTTGTCTCCTATTGCACATGGATATGTAAAGCTACCAGGATCATTAAGCTTTTCAGGAAGCTTTTTTTGAATTATATCACTGCACTCCTCAATAAGTGTAACAGTAGCATTATCTTCAAACTTCCTTTTTCTGTTGACAATATCATTCATAAACTTTACATATTATAACATTTTTTTAAGGGTTCAGCAAATGGAATATTAATTGTAAGCTTCTTAAATATTTCCAAAAATTTTGAAAATT
>JXCR01049876.1:18322-31087 GCA_002079205.1 Phalaenopsis hybrid cultivar | reverse complement strand
CCCCTCTGTAGCTATAAATAAGAGGTCATTTCTACATCAAAGGGCTAATGAACGTTTAGGCTAATCTAGTCATATTGCCACTATATGGTTCTCTTTCTCCCTCCATCTCTCACCTCTCTCATGTTCTGCAATCTATTTCTTGGGTGTGATTCTCAGGATAATCTCATATTCAATATCCTAAAAGAGATGATGAGTGTGGAGCATACCACCAACAAGAATAGAAGCACCATTTGGAGAAGAAACTCACCAGGGAGACATAACGAACATAGAGCACACTTGAGAGTTTGTGCCGCAACAAATTCAAGAGTTAAGAGACCAAATGATGGGCCAGTTAATGGAGGCCATCAGAGAAGCTATGGCTCGAGGAATGGAGCGGACCCCTCGAGCGCCCAAGAAGAAGTAAGGACTAACGACCAACAACATAAGGGCTACCAATACATCAGAAGAACAAGGAGATTCACGGTACCAAGGAGATGTTAGACTTACACCACTAGACAGACAGTTCATCAGGCTCAGTGGGGCCCCTCAATTGCGAGAGTGTAGATTTTAGTTGTCAAACCCATTGAAGCTCGCGACACCATCCCGCGTATCCTACAATGGTTGTACTGAATCGGCCGACCACCTCATGTCATTTGATTTGACGATCTGCCTGTTGAGGATCACTCATGCTCTCAAGTGTAGACTCTTCTTCTCCAAGCTAAGAAGCTTGTACTTCATGTGGTTTAACAAACTACTGCCTAGAGTAGTCACCTCCTTTGTTGATTTTAGGAAGGTGTTTGTGGCCTAATTCGTTAGTGCCCAAAAATCACAAAAGAGTTTGTTGACTCTATTTCAAGTAAAGTGATCTCGTTACTAACTACGTATATGCAACAGTATAACAATGTCTCTGATTATATTTTCGCTTATATTTCCTTACTTTGCAACAGAGTCAAAATTTGATCCTGAAGCAAATAAGAATTTAACTCTTTAATTTATATATTAGAATACTATGCAAGTATATGTATCATTATCAAGTAATATAAGACTTTTTGATTAATACCTGAATATCAAACCCACAGGAAAATTATGCAATATGCTCTATTGAACGATAATCTTTTTATTTTAAAAAGACAATTACTAAAACTGAAAATGTATTCACAATAATTAAAATTCAAATCTTTTTTGGTATTTTTGATATTTGGACAAAACAATAACAATTTAAAAAGATAACTTGAGCTTATGTAAAATAAAAACATTGAATTTGAAAATATCTTTCTCCTTATCATGAATCAATAATAAACATAGGATTTCTGTTGTGGTAATATGCAAATTGTGTTGTGCCAAATATGAGCAATTAAATTCTTTACTCTTACTAAAAATGCTATAAAGAACATTTGTTAATTTAAAGTTTGAATAGTTCTGAAGGTCGGCTA
This sequence comes from Phalaenopsis hybrid cultivar, assembly GCA_002079205.1. Classification (NCBI taxonomy): domain Eukaryota; kingdom Viridiplantae; phylum Streptophyta; class Magnoliopsida; order Asparagales; family Orchidaceae; genus Phalaenopsis; species Phalaenopsis hybrid cultivar. Next base: position 29,675 of record JXCR01049876.1, on the reverse strand, counting down.
GGCAGGGAAGATATCAGCTCTCACTCTAGAGTTCGCTCGATTCCCTCCACCTGGGGGCTAACATCTCGTATCAGAACCTAAAACAATAAACCAAGTTGGGGGCTTTAACCTGTCACTTTAAAGTTCTCTAATTCTACACCCTTCAAAGATTATTTCTCTATTTATTTGCACTAAATCATATGAATTATATTCTCATTCATACAATCTCATGTGATTCTTTCTAATTGTTGATTGAGACAATATCAGCCTGGTCTTACATGTTCTCACAACAAATTTTAACATCTGGATAGGCCAAATCAAGAAGTAAATGAAATTCATAATTTAAATCATCACAACTTTTTCCAACATTAAAGATCAATACTCTCCACAACTTCCATCCAAATAAATCATCACAACTTCTTCCAACATTAAAGATCAATACTCTCCACAACTTCCATCCAAAACAATCATCACAACTTCTTCCAACATTAAAGATCAATACTCTCCACAACTTACATCCAACACCATCACAACTTCTTCCAACATTAAAGATCAATACTCTCCACAACTTCCATCCAACACTTTAACTACTTATCGCTTTAAGGAGAAAGATAAAGAAAACTACTCAGAATCCATGGAGAAAACAAAATCACATTTTAGTTTAAAATTAGAAATCATTGTCTAACCAATAAGAAATCTCAATTAAAACCAAAATTAGTTCAAAAAAAAAAGATAAAAACTTAACTCAAATCCTCCACCAAACTCTTGAAGTTCCTTTGAATCTCTTCTCTTTTACAACACTCTCAAAATAAACTAAAAATAAAAAAGATAAAGTAAATTTGTGGTGTCTGAAAATCTCTCTAAAACCCTCTCCTACATTTTTCAGAACTTTTAAGCACACTTTAAAAAATCTCAACTTCCTTCTTTTATAAATCTTCAAGAGGTGTCTTGATAACTCTTCAAAATGTGTCCCAATTTGATGTATTCTCCAAATGATGCCTTCTTTCATATGTATTTTAATAATATTTTCGTTTCTAGTGGTCATAACCACCCTCATTAGCCAATAGGTGCCTCAAATACCTCTTTAAAATTCAGTCAAATGAAGAAAACCGTCAAATAACTGTCTAGCGCTTAAGCGCGTGGCTTCGGGCACTTAGGCACGGCTTTCTCTGTTTAAACGGTGCTTAAGCGCCGGATCTAGCCCTTAGGCGTTAAAACACTTTAGCATAATTTCACCTCTTTGCTCCAAATTTGATCATTTTTCACCTTTTTATTTGTACCTGAAAGAAAAACATGCAAATACCTTCCATTAAAATGCAATATCTCAAAAATAGGTATAAAAATGTGTTTTAAAACACTATATATTTTAGGTGTATCATAAGGCAGTGGCACAACTAGAGTCTTTAGTCGTTTATCACTAAATTACCAGCTATTTCACATACTGCTAGCTCAAGGGCTAAAGAAAGAGTCTTTTTGCTCCTCATTAGGCCTCCAACAACCTAAAGAGGGTGTTTAATAACATACTTTTAGTAAGATTTATTGCTCCATTTAACGTAAATCCAACCAAACATGAAAAAATGAGAAAGTTAAACCTGCACTCCGCTAAATCCATTTTCTTTTCCATCCCGTCAATTTTTTACTGTAAATCTAAATTTATTAAACTTAAATGTTTGGTGGATTTAATGGATTTAACTTATGAAGAAAATAATAGCATAGCTCAACTGGAATAAAATACCAAACACGTTGTTGACCTCATTTTTTGTTGAGGTCTAGTTTTTTCCTTTTTAATAGCCTAGGGTCTAGCCATAGGGCTTTCCTATTTACTATTCCTAGAGGACTAGAAAAGGAACCCTCACCATTATAAATTTCAAACTCTTCTTTACTCAACTTGAAGTTTCACATGTTGGTCCTAACCTCTAGCACTTAGTAGGTGAGGTCAATATGGAAGAGCTTAAGGAGAGTCCCCCATAGGATGGTCAGACCTTATGACTAACCCTGGGTGATCTGATTTTGGTGGGGCTAACTTGCACACACAACACTCTCGCACATACCCTAAACCCTAAGATCCCTTAAGTTGGTCTTCTATTTCTTTTGGAAAGCTCATGCGGATGACTCTGTACCCCTAGTTTTTGGCTAAGAGGGGTTAAAACCAGTACATTGAACATTTAAAATAAGTCCTCATGTGGCTTCTATTGGTTTAGTGTGGCTTCATGGCTTGTTGGCTCATTTTGACTCAAAATCACCAAATTGTCAAAATACCCCTACAATCTTAATTTTTTCAAAATTACACAAAATACCCAAATGTTTTAAAAAATCATCTCAAACCACTCACAACTACCTAAATTGGCCAAAATTCACCAGAATCACTAAATTCTTAAAATACCCCCAAAATTGCCCAAAATTACCAAAATACCCCTCACGACTTAAGAATTCCCAAAAAAAACCAAAAAATTCCAAAATCATCCCAAATATTCAAAATTTCAATTTTTTATCCTAAATTTGACCCAATTATGACAAAAAACCCTAATTTGCTCTTAAAGGCCCAAATGTCCCCAAATTAGCCCCAATCTTAGCCCAATTGACCCCAATCTTGCCCATTTTCAATTCCAAATCAAAATTAAGCATCCTCAATTCTAATCTAAACAAAATCCAAGCTCAAATTGACCCAATTGCAAGCTCAATTTTACCCAAATCAAAATGCCCCAATTTTGACCATATGCCTAAATCCACTAAATTAGCCCCCCAATTCAATTCAAACCACTTGAGGTTCTTCCAAAGCCTTCGTGATATATTCCTACACCAAAGTCAACATTCAACTAGCCCAAATTTTAGCCTAAATTCAATTCTAAATTCAAAATCTCAAGCCCACCACATTTAATTTCAACAGCCCAAGTCTAAAGCCCACATTACAATTCTTTATCTTCATCATCCATTTGATTAAAATCATTCCTAAAGTCCTAAATTCTTGATCAAAACATTCCAAATAAAGCTTCATGAAAAACCCCACTAAAATACCAAAAAAATTCAAAATCTCTTCTCATGAAAATTAGCTAAGACACATGCAATCCATGAAGCTACTCACAATTCATAGGAAAGCCATGAGAGTCATGCCAAATCATCAAACTATTAATGGAAAGAGGCCAAACTACTTTCAAGTATCTTTAAAAATGTTTTTAACCATTTTAATGAATCACTTAAACACATACTTAGCCAAAATCCCTTGGATGGAGACTTCTCCACACCAATTTAGTTGACCCATCTGATCCCCTTCAGCCCAAGAGCAACCTTGGCGGCTGAACCCAAACCAAATCATGATTTGACCCAAATTGACCCAAAATAACCCTTTCCCCATACTATTTAAATTCAATTCATTTACACATGGCCAACCCCAATTGACTTCATCAAACCCAAGCCCTGACCTCCCTCGGCTGGAAGGTGACTTGAGCCTGGTCGGTCGGCCACCTAGGCTGTCGGAAAAGCCACCTTAAAGTGCTCCACCTAGGCTAAAACTAAAAATTAAACCCATCAAAGTTGTCTCAGCCCAATTGGATTTTTGCACCTTGTCCGCATCCACATAAGCAACTTAAGGCACCCACCAATTGCCCATGGTGGCCTCTCTTTCCCCCTCTATTTAAACCCACCCTCCATGGCCAAAGGAAAAGAGCTTCAAATTCCTTAGAGAGACTCTGTCAAATTGCTTCCAAAGCTTCCTTAAGACCGCTTGAGTTAACCCAACCATCCCTAGCCACTCAAATCCATTGCTCGAGCTCAATTTTGGAGCTCAAATTCAAGGCTGAAATAGGACACCTCTTAAAACTCTACCATATTTAATTTAATTGCACCCACACCATCCCCACAGTGAGAGAGGAATATTCCCCACAAAAGCCCCATCACCAGAGCACCCTAAGGTGGACTTTGATAGGACGCCCAAATTGACCTTGGTCGAAATTGAGTCTAGGAAATTCATCACGACCAGAAGCTCAATCCCTAGGCTCTTGGGACCCCCACGAAGCTTCCAAAAGCATCCAATTGAGGCTTCCCCTCTTAGACCAAGGTATTGAACTTTAACTCTAAATTGAGCTTCATTTAATTCTCTGAGCATAGAGTTGATTTAGGGTTCAATTAACCGTATGAATGTGTGTGTCTCATCAAGGCGAGGCTTTGGGGATGATGACCCGTGGTCGTTAGATCGTGTGTTTATCGAATTGAAGGCTCTGATTGCATCGAGCGAGGAGATGGAGCAGAACCGCGAGCTGACTGGGCAGACACGTGGACAACGACTTTGAATGGGAGTACGCCGCGTGGAGTTTTGGAGCCGTCGTAGGTTGATGTGGCACCGCATGGATAAGTAGATAAATAGGACTTTTTCCTATTTATTTAAACCCTTAGAACTTCAAATATTCATAACTTTGTGTAGAAAAATCATAAAAATAAAATAAAAATACACTTTTGCTCAGTAAACAGAAGAGAACAATGTGGAAATATTTTCATGTCAATTTGATGCATATTTTATTTTTATTAATTAAATGTAATTTTCCTTATTTTGATTCTCTATTTGCATAGACATTTCGCCACGGCATGGGACCAGGGGGCTTTTGATGTCTCTATTGTTAGGCATCTCCCTTGATTTTTCCAAGGTCAGGGGGGGGCATCTCTAACTAGAGATATACAATTTTCAAGTTAATGTTATTTGTTTTGGTATAAAAATTACAATAATTAAAATAATCATAAAAAAATACAGAACTTATTTTGGCAGGTTCACTGTGGTTAGAGGATCCTAGGAAAAATGTAAACTTAGTTTAACTCATTTAAAATAACCCTAATTGTCACTAACCTTAAAAATGAAAAAAAAATTAATTTGGAGTAATTATAAATGTAAATGACATAAAAATCATTCTACACTATAATTTAATGCTAGGGGAACTCCCCGTAAAAATTTCAAGCCAATTGGAGTTAATTTGATCACTAAAAGGAATTTTTAAGATAAAATAACAATTTTTATATTAAAATAATCATAACAATTAAAATACATCTTAGAAAATTACCAAATTGGTTTTGGGAGTTCCTTATGACCAAAGGAACTTAATAAAAATAAATTTTGAATTAAAATAAATTTTTCATTTTTAAGATATTTTTAAGCATTTAAATTAATAAAATTAATTAAGAATAAAAAAATTACAAAATTATAAAAACAAATTAAAAGATCACATTTAGCTTTTTGATTACTTGGAACGAATCAAAATAATTTTCCTAATTTTCTAAGTCAAGATATTAATTTTAAAAGGCTTAAAAAATGAATTTTCTTTAATTTTTTACTAAAATAATTCTAAAAATTAAAATATAAAATTTGTTTCTTTGGGTTCCCTAGATTTAGAGAGATTTAATAAAAATATAAAACTTAATTTTTCATTTAATTATTATTTTATATTTAATTAATACTCAAAACAAACAAATAATTTTAGTAATTAAATTAAATTTCTAAAAATCACAAAAATTGGTCCAAGTGGTCCTCTGACTGAGGTGAACCTTCAATATTTTTTTTAAGAACATAAGCTTTATTTTGATTGAGTTATTAAATTTTCATTGAAAATCCCTATTTATGCATTATAAATAATTATAAAAATTAAATAAATTCAGAAAAATCACATTTCCTTCTTTGATGTTTTAATTAACCCATGAGTAAGGCAACATAAAATTTTCAAGTCATTTTAGTCTAATTTAATGAATTATGGGTATTAAGGCCTTAGGGACAAAAGTGTAATTTTGAAATTTAGAGCTTAATTAATATTTATGCCTAATCCAGAGGGTAAATGGGTAATAAATGATCTTAAAATAACGTTTCTTGATGATTGAAACATAGAGAGGGATAAGTGGTAGAAACCAACCTTACTTTGAATTTCATAAAGGATAAATTTATAATTTTTCAGATTAATGAAATTTGGAAGAATATTTAAATAAGGGGATATTAAGGAGACGAGTTTGATACAGAAGATCATAATTCATTGATTTTGAAACCTAGTTGATGGAATTAATATAATTTATAATTCATGATTAAGAGCATAAAAGTTCAAAACATTTTTAAAAAAAATTATAAGTCTACCCATTAAATCTTAAGGGCTTAGTAATGAATTAGACTTAATCAAAATTTTATCCAATAAGGTTTAGAGAACAAATCATAATTAATTTGAAATCTTCAAAACACCACAAGCCCATGTTTTAAATAATCAAATTAGCTAAATTCCTTAATTAGGTTCAGTTGCCCCTAAGGGTCTTTACCTATATAATCATAAGTAAGATATCAAGTGATAATTACTCCACTTAAGGGATAATTAAAACATCAAGTTCATTAAGCATAAAAGTATTAATTGGATGAACTATATAGTAAATATGATAAAACCAAATTGAACTCAAGATAATTCTGAGGACCATGAAATGTCTAAGGTATTACCCAAAACTTCTTCATGATCCTTTGAAAATCTTGAAGAACATGGTAGCTTATTATAATTTGCTTAATGGAATCATCCTTAAATTTTAAATACACCAAAGATATGACATAGAATTTAATAGACACAGTTTAAGTCAGTACTTCCTACTTTTTCTACAAACATGCTTTAATTCCTGCAAAATTATACATATATATGTTTTGCAAGTACTAAACTTTCAAGTGGAGGAACGAGAATAGTCGACAGGTATGCTTTTATAGTTTATAGCACTTTCCATTCTTATACTTTCTACATTGTAATTTTATGTTCATACACTTGCATGCCAAACAACGATATTACCCTGTATGAAAACTAAAACCTTTAGGATAGCCACAAAACTGAAACTAAAACCAAAATTAAAATCAATCAAGATAAAATTCACTGCCACAACAATCAAAATATAAGACAACTCAAAATTTAATCACAAAAATCACAAAACAACAATTGCAACTAAATTAAGACGTCTCTATCGGATGATCAAGAATCTCTCGGAGGAGTTAACATATGGTTGCTAACGAGACTTCCCACGGTCTAAATGAAAGTAATGAACTTATTGGGTTGAGTTTATTAAATTCATTTGGACTAAGTGAATCTGATAGAAAATAGTGGTATTAGAAAAAGAAAACCGTAGGATCCTAACCGGTGTTGCTCTAATCAACTTTAATATGTCTCATAATACTTAAATGACCATGACCACATGGACATCTGATTTGACATCAGAACTTGACACATTATATAACATAAACTCACCACAACGAGAAGTTTGGAGCTAGCATCGTGGGCAGCATGGTCATCTTCAACAGCAAAACATGTTTACAACATTATATATATCCTTAGAATTAAATAAAAAATTCATAGGAATTTGAGGTTGTTTGCTTATGCAACATAAATCATCAGCTTATCTTTAGGCCTTTGTATAGCTCCATTATACAAATCAAGCCCTAACCTGCTTTAGGATTTCGAGGTTCTCGTCTGTCATGACCTAACTCCTCACATCTTTCAGGCTATTTATGTGATTGTTTCACATGAATATAAGCACTAATTAATAAAATTGGCAGGACAAAACACTAAAATATTTCTCCTCTAAGTTGAATCCAAACCATAGGATAGTTTGGGAAGTCACCGAGGTTCTCCTCAGGATCTGTGACATCCCATAGTCTTTTTTTCTTTAGATTCTACAATAAATGTTCTAAATTTGAGTCATTCTCATTTCACACTTCTTTATAAGATTTCGTTAAAAAGTTCTAACCCTTTAACCTCTTTGAGATAATATCCTCTAATTTTTATCAAGAGGTTTCATAGGTGACTTCGGTTATCTAGGATATAATTAACTATAGGGGTTTGCCTATATAAGAAGCATTTCTGAACCCAGCTTAATAGAAACCCTATTTAATTCTTCGTATTAAATAGGGGAATTTGTCGGTCACCATAAAATGGTTTCGCAGACTTAAAAGGATGTCATACAATCTTTAGTTTATTTAATTGAACATTCACCAGTAAGTAATGCATCTATCTATCTCTCAGGATAAGTGTACAACTTGCAGTATTGGGCTCGTTTATTTAAACTATTGGAGATATGAGATCGGTTCTGTCTTGTGTTTTAAAAATTTAAAATATTTTTTTTAAAACTTTATATATTAAATTAAATTAAAATGGGTGTTAGGATATCCATCCTAGCAGCCAAAAACTTAACAACTCCCAACTTTTTGTGCCGACACACGTCTGTTGGATTTAATTGGATTTAACCTCGACTGAACCAAACACTATTATGGATTTAACAACATATGGATTTGATAAATCTAGATTTATCAGGTTTACTAAATTGTATTTAACATAAATGTAAAGTGTAGCCAAACACTCTCTAAAACTCTTGACAAATTATTGGAGCTCACCAACAATCATATCCTGGCCAAGAAGTATAACTCCACCCTAGTGGTTGCCTGGGTAGAAGCAACCACCGATCGCTTGAAGAGAAAGGCTCTGAAGGATGATAAGTGGAGACCGAGGTAACATGGGTGTTCCTCCACTTGGCTACATTACAAAAATTGTAGGTCGTCTCGAGGTAATAGGGGGCCGACAGGAATAACAATAAAGGTTAGGGGCATTAGCATTACGTTGGCCAATAGCTGGCAAAACATTTTGAGCGACCATTTGATAACCATGAAGCACCAAAAACCACCCCATTTAGGGTCTCTGTGGACAAGTTAGTGAAGGTCAACCATAATAAAGAGTACTTCAAATAGGCGCCACCAATGATGGATGAAGCTTTCGTCTATGACACCAAGAAGTACTGGCATACCACCAAGACTGTGACAATGGCATAGAGGAGTGTCAACACATATTGAGCCTAATTTTGAAGATGATAAGAGTTAAGAAGCTCAAGGAGTTCATGATCAAGGAGCTATCACTCAGTGGTAGGGAAAGACTCTCATGGAGGAGATATCATATGAGTTATTTTGGGTGAACATCATCCATAATGTCAAATCTATACCAGTAATCTTTAGAGGCGGAGATTCCTCCCAAAGGGCCAAAAGGAAGAGGCTCTATTTGGGTGAACTGTGGGCAATTGCCTTTGTTCCCAAGAGTGGCACCCATCCATTAATCACCTTCATTGATGTTGATCCACTCCCATGGAAGAATCACTTAAATGATTCTACTGTCATCACAACCATGATCAATAACTACCATATTGATTTATCTTGGTCGACACTAGCAGCTCAGCGAACATCTTGTTCAAACCAGTGTTCGACAAGATGAACCTTCTAACATGTTAGTTGGCAGTGCCAGCTAGATTCTTAGGTGGGAGAAAGGAAGCTCTTGGAGTAATAACACTACCAGTCAACTAGAGAGAGGGTGATAAATAGTTAACTCACAAGGAAGGCTTCTTAGTGATAAACTAAACACCGACTTACAATGCAATATTTGGCCACCCACCGTTGGGGTTGCAGTCTCTACATACCATATGGAGATGGAGTTTTTGGGTGGCAATGAAGTCATCACCGTTTGAGAGAACATGAAGCAGTCTCGGACCTATTAATTTTTGGTGGTCAGCAGTGTAGAGCAGAAGCCACTCTATCTCGAACACCAAAAAAAAAAGAGACTCGAGACCGACTTGACCAATCTTGACGTACTGGCAATTGAAGGGGAGCCCGGTAAGTGTTTCCTAATCAATGAGGCTTGTTGAGCATAAGAACTTGCTAATTTTAACTCACTTGGAGCATTGAGATGTCTTCGCTTCGTCAACGGTGGAGATGTCAGGCATACCACTTGATGTCGCTTGCCACCAGCCAAACATCAATCCAGTCGCCCGATCAATGAAGTAGAAGGCTCCTTGACTATGATGTTGGCAGGCTTGATTCCAAAAGAAGTGATGAAGCTCAAAGAAGCTGGCTACATCCTGGAGGTGGAATACCCATCCTATGTCTCCAATGTAGTTTTGATGTAGAAGGCCAACAATAAATGGATGATGTACATATGCTTCACTAACATGAATGTCGCTTGCTCAATGGACAACTACCCCCTGCCAAGTATCAACGCTCTGGTGGATTCAACAGTCAGACACTTAGTGATGAGCTTCTTGGATGTTTTATCTGGCGGCTACCATATTAAGATGTACCTAGCCGACATTAAGAAGACAATTTTTTTTACTAGTATGAGAGTGTTCTATTATAATGTAATGTCTATTGGGTTTAAAAATATTAAGGCTACATATTATTGCCTCATGGATGTAATTTTTTCTAATTAAAAGTATAAAAACATTAAAGTGTACATAGATGATGTGTAAGTTGAGGGTCAGCAGTGTAATGATATATAATTTAAGAGAAACTTTTGAAACCCTTAGAAAATTTAATATGAGGTTAAGCACACTTAAATGTACCTTCAGAGCCTCAATATGCAAATTTTTTTATTAACTCCTGACTATATAGGGAATCAAAGCTAACCCGAGAAAGTGCAGGCATTGCTGAACATGCTTTCCGACCAAAATACCAAAGAAGTCCATAAGTTGACTTGTTGCATTACAGACTTTAACCATCCCATCTCATATGTGGGTGAAAATGCACTATTTTTTTTCAAAATGCTCAGAAAAACAAAGAACTTTGAATGGTTGGCTAACATCGAGCAAACAATCACAAAATTGAATGATTTCTTGGCATCATCACCGCTACTACAAAGTCAACAACTGAACAAAGATCTATCTCTGTACTTTGGATTTGGACCTTAGATCATCAGTTGTGTACTAGTAGGTGAGAAGTTAGGGAAACAAATCTCGATTTACTAGATTAGAAGAATCCTCTGGGACATTGAACTCAAGCATCCCATTTGGGTAGTCATTAACCATCCATTGAAGGTTGTCCTCGCTTGACCAGAGCACTCTGGTCAACTCCTTAGGTGGGTGGTGAAGTTTAGTGAGTTCAACATTACCTACATCCCTTGGAAAACTATGAAAATGCATGTAGTAGCAGACTTTCTGATTGACTTTTCAGAACCACACATGTTAAGTAAAGAAAAAAAATGACAACCAAATGACATGGACCGTACACATTGAAGAATCCTCCAATCAAATGATAGCAGGAATCGGGCTTGCTCTGAGCAACCCAACTGGAGAACATCTCTACCATTCAGTGGCCTTTGACTTTGAGGTCACCAATATATAGGTAGAGTACAAAGCCCTGATCGTTGAGTTTCACCTACCTTATAAAATGGGTGTCGAACACCTATATGTGAAGTCCAACTCCTAGCTAGTTTGAAAACATAGATGAGATGATGGCTAAGTACTTCAAAAAATCCAATATATAAATATAAAAATTTGTTGAATTTTAATATTGAGCACATTTTGTGGGTGGACAACAAAGTGGTTGGCCTCCTTTCCAAGTGCATTCACTTGGGGGAGG
>JXCR01049876.1:0-18250 GCA_002079205.1 Phalaenopsis hybrid cultivar | reverse complement strand
GGGGGGGGGGGGGGGAATTCCTAAGAAACCATTAAAGTGCCTAAAGCGATAGAGGTGCATACAGAAGGAATGTATCCTTACATCCATTATAGAGACTAAGAAAGTGGTTGAGGAGGTCACTGATCTAAGGAGGTTTAATTGCAATGCCTCTCAATACCTACTAATTGAAGGGAAACTTTTTTTGAAGTCAACTGCTTCTTCTTACCTGTGTTATATTGGAGAGAATAAACAGAAGATCTACTGTGGGAGATACAGTTAGGAGAACGTAGGAGTCACTCTGGACGATAGACCCTCACACACATAATCAATAACATTACTTCTGATTGACACTCCTAAAAGGTGCAGAATAATTCTCAAAGAGATATGAGAATTGCCAAAAGTATGCATCATTACAACACCAATAGCGAGAATAATTATTGTTAGCCCATGCCTTTTGTTGACTTGTGGCTCTACACTCTTAGGTCGTTCACAATGGGAAGGGCTAGTGCAAGTTCCTTCTAGTCATGGTAGATTACTTCTCTAAGGGGATTGAGGCAAAGTGACTCGCTTGCATAACAACGGAGGTCGTTCAAAACTTCTTCTAGATAGCCCTCATTAACAAGTATAGATTACCACTCATCCTCATAAAAAATAATGAAACTCAATTTGCAGACAATAGAGTGAAGAATTTTTGCTAAAGTTAAGGGATCAGCTTGAATTTCTCTTCAATGCACTACCCCCGGACAAATGGTCAGATAGAAGCTACCAATAAGAAAATTTTGAACTTGATGAGGAAGAAGGTCAGAAGAGCCAAGGAGAACAAAGTAAATTTTCTATCATCCATACTCTTGTCGACCATAAAAAACTACATCACTTGCTATAGGGCAAACACCGTTTAAGTAGTCACACGGGATGGAGGCTATGCCATAAGTGCAGTACAACCATCACAACCAATGAGTAGAAATGACTTCAGCTTTTGGTGAGGATTAGCTGACCAATGGGAAGCAAATGATGAGGGAACAACACTTGCACTGGACTTAGCAGAAGTAATTCAAACTAACTCCACCCTACAATAAAAGGAAGTAAAGAAGCACACTTCACTACAACAATAAACATGTCTAAAAGAAGACCTTGGCACCCAGAGACCTCATACTGAAGAAGACTGACCCAACTGGATGCAGACAGTCAATCGTCAAACTTGAAGGCTTTGTCTTGGAGCATATAAGTTAAAGACCTACACCGACCGGAAGCCTCTTGCACATAGAGTAGAGATGATCAATAATGTTTTTTTTCTTAGAAATTTTTTATGTACCTCCCTGTGAAAGATTAATAAAAAAGAGCTGATTTAATTCTATTTTCATAATTTTGTACCAAAAAAGTCAAAAATGTAAATTGTTTAATTGAATGTACAAATCAGCTCAAAATAACACTTGAGGAACTCAAGAAGTTCATGCACTTCAGCGTCTAGCCAACACTCAGGAAACTCAGCCACAAGAAAGCCTACAACAAAGCTAAAAATATATGATTGACAGAATGCAAAAATTGGCCCGTGGTGCTCATGAATCCAAGAACTATTCCCAAACTCAAATTGTATAAATCTCCATAAGAGCTTCCCTGCCTAGTACCTACAAGATCCATGAAGGGTATCTCACAAATCACCTCGAAAGCAAGTCCAGACAGCTATTCCCATTCGACATTGATTCGATAGAGTAAACGAGACAAAAGTTCCCCAAATTCATCTCCAAACTTGTGTCAGATGTAAATTATGGAGATTGTTCCTTGCCCAATAATGACAAATTTTGAGAAGAGTGCTACACAAATCATCCTTAGGTGGTTGTTATTGGTCGTGATGCTTTAATGATCATTGCTAGTGAGGATATCTCAATGAACAATGCAATTATTGCATTGTGATTAGCACGTGTATATTTGTATTAAGGTTCCATAAGTTCTAATGTGTGTCACTTAGGATTTCCTTTCCTTATGATATATTTTAAAATTATAAAAATTACTTTTTATTGCCAATATTCATGTGATAAAGTTATTTTAAAACTAGTGCATTCCTAGTTTAGATCATATTTAAGGTTAGTCATTTGAAAGCTTTATTTGCATAAAATTTGCATTTAATGACATATCATAGAATTATTGGATCCTTATGATTGAGTCGAGGCCAACAATCCTAACAAAAACATACGCCAGCCTTAGACGCAGAACACCATGTTTCTAGATGCTCACTAGAATAGGGCTAGGGCGTAGTTAGAATTTTTATATGCAGCATCTATCATTGATGCATTGTGCCTAGCCAAGCATTTGGCTTGTCATATTATTTGTTTGCTGAGTTTGAAACTTCCGCACTAGCATATTAGGTTGGTCTTCTTAAGGAAGCCATGTTCATCAGGGAGTGACTGTAATGATTACACAAGCTCTACAGGTGTTGTTTGCATGGTTCGTTACATGTTGCATGAGGACAGACTTATGTTAACCTTAATTTAGTGCAATTCAAATCATTTTTTGGACTTTATCATTTATTTTATTTTGGTGTTCCTAGGTTGATTCTGTATCAAGAATAAGGTATAAGCATGAGTTCTGATACACATAATGTAGGGAACTGCATGACATGGAACAGGAGAGGTGTGCTAGTGTTCCATATCTTAATTTTGAATCTTTATTTAATGTATAGAATTAGGACTTTGTGTGTATATGCAGAGTCTGACCACCTTTTTTTTCTGGGATAGGCTGTCAACTTAGGGACACCAGTCATTTATTATTTATACATGGTTTGTTTACTCTGTGTTGAGTGTTGAATTCCCGCTTTCTTTGATTGTGGCTTGTTTGGGCCCATTGAAAATACAATCTAGGCTCTTTAGGGACCTAAAATATTTCTTTTTATAAAAATCTTAATAATAAGATTGAGATAAATCTAATTATAGGATTAAAATATTGTAACTATTTAAAACCAACACTTTACTGTTCTTAAATGGCCTTCGGGCCAATTTTAAAATAATTTGCACAACATGACTATCTTCTAAGTCATGCTTAATAGGGATTCCAAACTAGGACTTATTTAAATAACTGCATCATATTTTCATGTTCAGAAGAGAATCCCATATGCTTCTTCAACCCGATTAGCCAATCAAATTATTTTTACTTAGGTGGTTGTCTAGCATAATTATGTTGTCAGAGGCTTCTCTAAACCAGATGTGGTATAAATCCTTTATGGGAGTGTTTTTTAGGTCTTTAGTTAAACCTCCCGTTTCCCTTCTTTTTGGAGGCATTCTAACTACTTTCTCATAGTGTATAAGTTCTACTTCTAACCGATTCTACTTACAGAGGGTAATAAGGGTTAGAGTCTTCCTTCCTTTGACCATAGGTTTGCCCCAAGGAGCTGGAGGTTAGCTCTATCTAATACAGCCCCGGAAAGGTTTGCCCCAAGGAGCTCACATTTAGACAAAATGTGGCCTAAGTTTAGCCCCATGGAGATTTGCACTTGAAAAAGTGGTCTTTCGAATGCATGCAAAACTCAAGTCTACAGATGACAGATCAAGTTTAGAAAGATTTAATCCTGATAGATTCACTCCCCGGAGCCTAACGTTAGCAGACTGAATTATTTTGATCATCTGTTTCGCGTAAGGTCGGCTTCCTAGATGCTTGCATCCTTCTTCCTGCACATGTTTGACTTGATACATTCAATCAATCCCAGCAATTGATAGTATTCTGCTTCTCTAAGTAATTCTTGGTACTCCATGTCTGTGAGTGTAGGAAGAAGGCCATCTCTTAGCCAATTCAATATGTGTCGGAATTGTTTGCCATCCCTGTCGACAAACACCATTCCCGTTTCAGAATCCCGGCAGACAGTATGTCGTCCGCTAAACATTGCTGCAAGCATTGAATAAGGCTCGCGTTGAGAAAGTGTACCTACGTTAGTTGCAAATTTCTTCCCTCCTATGTTGAGGGGGACCGGCGAACACTCTGTGCTCGATCCCATCGCTGCTCCTCCGCCCTATGCCTTTCGAGGTTCGACTCACGCGGGGAAGACGAAGCGTTGGGAAGCCAGGAAGGCAAGAACACCCTTTTTGCTTTCATTTCACAATAAAGTATTATTTATTCTGTTAAATTATATAAATATATATATAAGAGTATTATTTTTAAACAATTTAATTTACTACAATATTACAAATATTTATAATCAATTAAAATTTTTAATTAATAAATAAATAAATATATATTAAATTTTATTTGAATGAATATTTTAATATAAATAATAAGATTTAAATTTCGCTCCAACCTTTAACATTCTACGGCTGCATGACTAGAGCTATCAAAACGGCTTGTTGTTCGTGAACTCGCTTTCCAAGTAAACGAGCAGAACACCAATATTTTTTTTGAGATCTATATATAAACGAGTCAAACATGAACAATAATATTTTCTATCAAGCCGAACACGAACCGAGACTCGGCTTGTTTACACCTACTCACTACAAGATATGAACTTGATCTACTTACAGTGATCAATTTACAAATCAATCAACTCTGCTGATAAAATTTCTATATCTGAAGATCAAAATGAATAAACTAAAAGGACAAAAACAATGAACAGAATAAAAAAGCCACAAATTATGTAATAAATATTTATCTCAAGTGTTCCACCTCTGCTATACTTAAAAGTCCATTTCCCACTAAGTTAAAAAAAAACAAATAAAAAAGAGAAGGAAAAAAAATATATAAAAACTGCATGAATGTGATTACAACTTCAAAGAAATTGCTCTTTTCTCTTAACCGGCTGCCGAACATAAGAATTAAACAATGGAAACCAAAGCAATGCCGTAATCACAGATGCTGCTGCTGATTTCCACAACGACACTGCGACGAATTGGNTAACCGGCTGCCGAACATAAGAATTAAACAATGGAAACCAAAGCAATGCCGTAATCACAGATGCTGCTGCTGCTTTCCACAACGACACTGCGATGAATTGGCTAAAATCTGAACTCCGGATCGACATCCATTGCCCATGCAAATTTTGCAAGAAGCGACTTGTTGAATATCTGAAGCAAACAGAAAATGAGTCCATTTTTTCAATGAAGTAGAAGATGACTACATGTTCTTTTTGACAAAACATTAACAGTCAAGTTGAATGTGAACAAAATAAGAACCTCAAAAAGATTTGACGACATAGAAATAATATATTTATTAAATAATGAGTATATAACAAAGTTGATGAAGCTCAGAATCTATTAAAATATAATAATGAAAAATAAAATTTAAGCTTTTTGAGGATATATGAAA
Source organism: Phalaenopsis hybrid cultivar (assembly GCA_002079205.1). Taxonomy (NCBI): domain Eukaryota; kingdom Viridiplantae; phylum Streptophyta; class Magnoliopsida; order Asparagales; family Orchidaceae; genus Phalaenopsis; species Phalaenopsis hybrid cultivar. Next base: position 12,988 of record JXCR01049876.1, on the reverse strand, counting down.
TGAAGAGCAAAAATNATGAGTATATAACAAAGTTAATGAAGCTCAGAATCTATTAAAATATAATAATGAAAAGCAAAAATTTAAGCTTTTTGAGTATATATAAAATGAAGGTCAAAAAAAAAAAAGGGAGATAAGATTAATGTAAGAGAATTACAAAAGAAGAGGAGAAGAATGAATACAACATGAATTAGAGTAGGGGAATGAGAATTCAAAAACTCATCCAAATAGTTAGATAAGGCCAATAATTATGAAAACATCATATAAGTAAGCCACAAATGTTTTGATGTCAGGCAAGAGTTAGTTGACAAAATACTATTATGTTATTGACAATAGTGTGCACTTGACAAATATGATTGCAACCTATCTTGTTTATAATGGTCATCATCCTATTACAAGGAGCAGTGGTACGCTAGAAAATATAAAAAACAGATGCAGAAGGTTGAGGAAGGACCTCTAAGGCCACTAATATATGGCGCATTTACATACATACCGCCCAATTTCTATGTATTTACATATCTAACACCAAGAATTTACTTTTTAACATTACACCACGCAAATCTTTCAAGGCACAGAAAAAATACCACCATTTGAACTTGAAAAGAAAATGAAAGGCACCTCTTAATGCATAGGTAAGATGGTATGCATGTAAAAATTGAAGTTTAGTGTGTTAGATCTGTAAATACATAAGAATTGAATGCTATGTCTGTAAATCTTCCTATACTGTATATAAACACATTGCTTGGCCTCGTAGATCAGCTCATGAATAAAAGTGGCATGAAAAAAAGGGTAAAAAAACTGTTAAGTTTTGCTTGTGAAAGTTAGATTCATCTTATGCAGAGTAAATCACCGAGTCCTAAGCTGAATAACTCGAGTTAATTTTATCTCCTTTTCTAGAATCGAAACAGAAGATGCAGCACGGAATGGACCAGAAAGAATGAAATGATATACCTTCTCAATGGGAACTTCATTACGCTTACACCATGCAACAGATATCCTAGGATCAAGGTAATTAATCTTAGAAGTGCCTAGAGCAACGGTCTTCAGATCCTCCTTGGTCTTCTTACTCAATTCCATTTTCTCTATTTTATGATCGATCTGAATAATCCTCTTCTCCAATCTGCAAGGTTGACATAATTAAGTGGCCAGAAGTAAAGATTTACAAATCTAAGGCATCGTGTGTTGAAATCCATACAGCTCAGGGGCCACATTCTTTTTCAATTTTCCATCTGCATCCTTCCCCAAAGGCTTCCCTCTTTTTGCTTTACCCAAATCAACCTCGAGCTCCTTCCTTTGGACCTACAAGAATCAGAAGGAAAATTAACCAACAAAACTCAATATCTGTATATATAACCAAAGAATAGGTCTGTCAACAATAAAGACCTTCAGCTCATTTATCTTTTCATCTAATCTCGACATCTGGGCATCATGAGACTTTGAAACACTTCGTTGATGATTGCAGATTATAGCGACCTAAAATTAAATGAGGATACGGAATGACAAATATATAAACAGTGATATTCAATATCATTAAGCAAAAACTTTCAAATTTTAGAGTGCAAGAATCGACAATTACCTCTTTGTTAGCTATCTGATATACTGCAACCTTTTCTAGTACATTTCCATCCTTGGTTTCTTTACTCAACTATTTAAATGAATAAAGTTGTTATAACATCTTAAAAAGGCATAATAAACATGATCATACAAAACAAATTCAGTGTAACCACAAAAAAATCCAATGTTAAGTTAGACCAGATCATTTGTCAAAACCAAGCATAAGGATTGCCATAAAAACTAGCAATGTCGTAACTATTAATTATATTGTGCTCGTTATAAGATAGTGGGACCAGCCAGACAAAGGCAATTCTTAGAAGCCTAAATATATAAATGTTTGTATAATCAAAATTATAACCATCTTCCAAAACTAGTTCATAATTTTCTCTTAAATATTTGCATGCACAGTTCTCAAAAATAAGAAGAAAAAAATAGAGAACTTCAAACGATATTAACGAACAAATCGTATAATACTGCATCAAGAAAATCTACATTTGAAACTTTTTACCGTATTTTTTGATTTACTGGCAATATAATATAGTATGACAATCAGCATCAACAACGGCACTAGATCACTCATCATATCATTTGTTGTTTACCAACTACTTCAGGATGGGGATATATAATATGCCATCTAACTCCAACCATTCGGTGTTGTAGATGCTACATGACATCTAACAAGATATACGTGTAGAGAAATCCAAATGTATCAGAAATGAAAATTTTAATCTAGGAAAAAATTATTACTAAGGCTTGAGAGACTAAAGGAAACTCCTAAATTAAACAAGGTTGCGTAGTTTAGTATTTTATCAAACTCATATAGGGAAAATAAAGGTTTTACAACTACTACAACAAAATTTGATTTATGAAATATTATTTTTGGAGAAAACTTTTCTGCTACAAGTAAGATTACCATATCATCCAATGTAATGGAAGCATTATATGTACGGAAAACTTTGGCAGTAAGGCCGGGCATGAGTTCCTTCAGGTGAGCATTGAGTTTACTTGTATCTAACAAATCGAAAAGATCATCTCCTTCAGCTTTCTTCCTTCCATCAGTCTTTTTCGCTAATGAAGTATAGAAAAAAAGTAAGGAAATAAATGATTAGCAATGTGATTATCAAATGGATACAACACAATTATAATCTAAACCACGCTTACCAGATTGGAACTCTCCAATTGCTTTGTAGACAGGTAACTCAACTTCCACAGTATTGAAATATCTAATAGAATCTTTACCGAGAAAGTCAAACTGGATTAAAAAAAAAGATAATGCTATAAGAACCAGATCCAACAAAAAATCAAACTTTCAAACAAAATCTATATACCTGCAACTTGTTTGGTGGAAGTAGTGTAACATTCTCCACTTTCAAAGTGCAGCAACCAACAGTATCAGCCTCATCATCATCCTAGAATGCACTCAAAAAGTTCTACTGAGAAGACTTGTCTTGTATCAAAATAAACAAAGCAATTTTTCTTTTAAAAGAGTTGCCATCCCAATAAAAATCAATGCAACAATACAAGCACAACAACAAAGTCATTAATTATTGACAAACAATGCCAACCTGTTTCCTACTTTCTGCATTCTTTAAGAAATGAAAACAAGAAATTAATTATTTTTGGTCTTTTCAGGTTTTTTCATAGACTGAGATTTTGTTAATTGCATCATTAATTGGATCTAAATGAATAACTTGTTTTTTTTTGGTATTGTTGGAATCTGGAAGTGGAAGGGGGTAGGGTGTAGCAGAATTGGGTGAGAAACCAAGATCAGAAATTTCAAAGTTGCTACAGATCATCTATTTTCAATGTCTTCTATCATAAACCTTTTATAAACATAACTGATATAGAGATAGAGGATTCCCTCCAGGAATTTAGAACATGAATCTCTATATAGAAGCTGATTCAACCAACGTTCTCAGCCATTAAGAACTTCACATCCATGAATCCTATATTATTCATCTTCACAGAGAAATGATGGCTTTTCATATGCGACATTGACTCATGTACAGCAGGACAAATAAAATCAAGCAAATGTAAAGGTAAAAAATGTACATTCTTTGCCATTTGTTTCATTCAAACAGTGAAAGCATATCAAAAACATTCAGCAAAATTGTATCAATTGAATAAATCTCATAAAACCAGCATACATACATAAGTGAGAAATGGATAAAGTTCTATTAATTGAAACAAGATTTAAGAGCATAATGGAAAAACGTTGTTTTAAACTATAGGCAAAAGGTTTATAAAAATTTCCGAAGTAGATTACAGCGGTAATTTCACTACTATATACAATATAAAATTAGAGAAATGGCATAACAACCACATTTCTCTAATTAAATCTAAATGGAAGCATCTCAGGTGAAATTATGGGATTTATTAAACTACGCAATCAGCATCCTAGTTCTACCACTGAATTTTTAATGAAAAGGCAAGATGATCTGTTAAAAATGTGCTGAAATGAGTAACTCAGAAGGCCAATAGAGAGACTGTCTCATAAAATAGCAAGCTTCACATGCCAAATACAACAGGGTTAGCAAGCTCCATTGCCATAAAACTGATACAAAGAGCATGCAGAAAAACAGAGCAGTAATGGAAAGCATCCCTCGACACAGAATTTGAAATGTCAAGGAACATAATTGTTGAAGACGACTAAAAAAACTTACAAGGCTTGGAAAGTCTGAATCTATGACTTACAATTAAAAGCTTAATGAGTAACATTCATGCAATTGACTTGAAAGTGATCATTAAGTAGAATAGTAGACTACCGACGCATATCAAAATATTCATGAAATTGATAGATCATAAAGCAGCATAGCATATCTTGCCATGCCTGTCTGTAACTTGCCACATTTATAAGTATCCGAGCATGTCGAAAAATATCAACAAACCTCATAAAAGCACCATGCAGGGCACAATTACATAATAAGAAACTTTGAAATATAATGATAGCGAAAGTTGGAAGTACAAGATATGAACAATAACGTCACAAAGCCGACAAAGTAACGCAAGCTTAAAACAAAAAAAGTAAAGCAAAGCTTGATGAGGACAGCACATTGATTGCAGTTATACCTTCTCATTGCCCGCCCTTAGTGCTAGCTTATCAATAAGATAAGTGGCTACAGCAATCTGTCTCTTTGTAGCGTCTTTACTGTTAAAATCTTTCGTATAGTTTGCACGAATGTTTTGTATGTATTTCTGCCCAAAAAAAAAAAAAATGATTTTCCCATAATATTACTGGAATAAAAATGAAGATAACCAGAATGACAAAAGCTCTAACGGCCTCTGTTCATTGAGAGTTAACTCTCATAATACATTCATGTTAAGGCATGTTACCTTCAACATTCTTGCCTTTTCATACTTCTCTTTGTCACTTTGACCCTTCAAAGCGCTGCTAGCAGCCAGAAAAACATATTTGCACTCTTTTGAATTGATTGGATCACTCCAATAAGCAAGCCAGGTGACAGTATTATCATGCTTTACCTCTTTCCACCTGAAGAAAAGGAAGCATTGATAATAAATCATTTTATAATTGTCTTAGTTCTATAAGATTGTGATTGCCACCTTTCACCAGCTATAGGACACTCTGGAATTGGGGAACCTTTGCCAATGTTAATTGTAATGTCTTTTGGTCTAATGCGCCTTTTCAATTTTCCCATCTGCCACAGTGGAAACAATAAAACAAACAAAAGAAATCATAAGCTGAAGTGAAAGACTAACTTATTTACTGGTCACAGTCGGTTTAATTCAGGCAAAACAAATGCAACAAAGGGTTCAAACCTTCGGGTGTTCTCCACGACCGCGGAATAATCCTGGTGGTTCCACCCTAAAATTTCCAACCTGGAGGAAGAGAGTGACAGAACTGGGTAAAATACACCTATAAATGATGATTGAATATAAATAAGCATTCACAAAGCACAAAGACTATATGATGATGATAAATATTTTGTATGCAGATCATTTGTTGACAAAAGACTTATCCGTTAGCAACAGAAAAAGAAATAATATGATTAATTGAACACTTAAAACATCTTTACAAAGCCACATGGCCTAAAAAAAGTTAAGCAAAAATTGAAGGACCAATAACAGATCTTGTTCAAATAAACTCCTATTCCCAAAAGCTGGGAATCATAGTATTATTTCTTGCTTAAACTGACCCACAAACATTTATTTAGGCAGCAAGAAGAATACAAACAATATTTCAAAAGAGAGACATAAGCAGTACCTTCTCTTTTACTCCATCAACAACAGCCCACATATATTTCTCTTCTTGCTTCATCTTTTCTTCTTTTAGCTGCTTCTTTTCCTATAAGAAAAAATTATCTACATGTCATCCCAAGAGAAATTCATACCTCGCTTGACAAAAACAAAAGAAGAAGAATAACTGTGCCGTATCTGGGCAACAAATTTAAATAACAAAATAGCAAGAACAAATAAAATAAGCATTCAATACATCTTCAGCTCAGTAATCATTTTATTCAGCTAAGCAAACAGAAAAATTCAAGTAACTACTTCTAGAAAGAATCTTCAGTAACACGTAGGATTGTTAATGATCTTTTATTAGTTGATGTGCTTTATTATTTTCATTTGATGAAACAATAAATCCTATTTGCCATCAAACTAACATTCAGCAGCCATATAAAACCTGCTTTAGTCAAACAATTGTGTGAACATATGCGTAAAACCCCTCTGAGCCAAAAATAAATTTTGATATGCAACAGTGGGTCTCAAATAGATTGTCAATTGGATACCAAATAAATGTTGGTTACTGTGAAATAAAAAAATAATAAATTCATATTCTATTCCAAAAGCTGCAGCAATAGGTCTCTCAAATGAATAGCCAATTTATGTTCAGCATTCTGCTTTCAGTTCCATCACCAAAAGATAAATGACATTATAAATTTATCTATACTCGTATGCTTAAAATGAGATAAACAACCACACACATAAGCTTGTTAATTCTCAACTTTGCACCTGAATACAATGGCAGATTCTTAGGATAAACATATCTATGCCTATGTTTCCACACCGCCCCCAACAAGCACACAAATAAATAAATAAACATAGCTCACCCAAAAACAACAAAGATTCTGAGGCATTAAGCTACAGAACTTACCTCTGAACTCATCTGTTTTTTCTTTTCCTTTTCCCCTAGATGCCACTCATAGATAGGAGTGAAATCGCAAAGCTCAAACTTTTTAATGACATGATTTTTGCCAAGTATTTGCCTCCAATCATTCATGAAGTTCTCAATGAATCNTTTAATGACATGATTTTTGCCAAGTATTTGCCTCCAATCATTCATGAAGTTCTCAATGAATCTAGGCTTTGCAGCATAATCTGTGTCCTTCATGACGGCAAACATTGTTGCAACCTGAAAAATAAATAGAGAAATAAGAACAAAATGAATTAAAAAATATTTTGAAAACCTTAAAGCAAGTAACTACAACTATCATGAATGGTGCATCATAAATTAAGACATTGCAAATCTTTCTATAACATCACCTCCTCTTGCTCAGGAGTCAAATCAACTGGCTGACCATTGTAGAGCATTTTAATCCCATGAGGATTGTATGGCGGAGGAAAAATAACACCATTATGCTCCAAGGTAGTCCACTTCAGCCCTCCACCAGAGCCAGGAGGTACTTTAGATGACTTGGAATATTTTGAGTCCTTCATCATTTTCATCTTCTTACCATCCTTCTTAAAAGACGTCGTTTTTTTAATTTCTTTCTTCACAGATACTTGACTTCCAGAAGAAACTGTCTTTTTAAATCTCTGGGAAATTGGTATATGGTCGTCATCAATCTTCTGCTCTTTCTTAACTAGTACTTCCTGTTTAAATTTAATGGAAGCTGAGCTATCTAGAAGTTTTGCTCTCTTAACAGAGGACTCATTCGAGTTATTAGTGTCATCAATAGGCCTTTTCCTTGAGCCTTTTGGGTGTTTAAAGCCATCAATTGATTCTTTCTTAATATACCCATTTGCCATAATTTTTGAAGATAAAGTTTTCTCATTGGAGTTTAATTTAATAGATGCAGCACCGTCGATCTTTGCTTGAAGTCTGGAAAGCAACGGTTTTTCATCTTCTGAATCAGTAGCAGATTCCTTGATGCTTACTTTTGCAGCCAGCAAGGAATTGCTTCTCTGAGGTGCTAAAGAAGCAGAATTAAATTTAGCACTTAAGGGAACATTATCATCATCATCAGAACCATCAGGACTTCTTGCTTTCCCATTTATTCTATCTGATGTGGTTTGGACAGAAGATTTATTTGTTAACCCACTGGCCATTGACTGCTTCGGTGCCTTTAGAACAGCCGTGGATTTATTTCTCTTTGAAGATGAACTAAGTCTAAAGCTTAAAGGCTTTTCATCGTCGGAGTCATCAGAATTCTCAGCCAAAAAAGACTTGCCAGAATGGGACGCCTTCATCTGGTCTCTAGAAACCAAATTCTGACCCGCTGAGCCTTTGGCATTGCCATGAACAAAAGCAGAAGCATTTGAGCTTACAGACTTGGACTTTTCAGCTGAAATTTTGGATGAAGGTGCAGGGCTATCCTTCTTCATCCCTAAACTCTTATCCTTGGAAGCATGCAAAATGCTGGATGTGCGTTCTGCAATAGACCCATCACAACTTTGAGATAATAACTTCCTAGAAGAGGAATTTAACTGATTTTGATTGGATGATGGATTAGCCCTCCTAAAAATTGTAGGTCCATCGTCATCTTCTCCATTGTCCGAAAAAACTTGGTTAATGCAACCATGAACCGCCATAATTCCTCTTCAATATCTGTCAGACTATTTTAAGCCTGCAATGTAGACCAAAGAATTAAATTAACATTGAACCAAGATCTCCAATTTTTATTGAGGGAAACAAAAAGATAAATGAATCCATGAACAAATAATTTGTTAGAAAAAACTCAAAAGGAAAGACAAAAAATATACTGATAATACTCTGAATTCAGATCCCGTTTCTCCTCCGCTTAGCCTTAAATTCCGGATTTAGCAAATCCCGTTGGTAGGCGGATTAACAAAATTTAGCGGGGCTGAAGCACGCGAAGGGGGGAGGGAGGAAGGAAGAGAACGACGAGGGTTATTCGGCAAGGAGCGGAGTGGAAAGGTGCAGGAGTTTCACAGATCTTTGTACGCCGCGATCCCGTCGTTGTTCCCAGTTAGCTCCAGCCGCGAATGTACCGCGAGCGTTTCGGAGGCGAGAGGAAGATGAAGTCGAAGGTAGACGATGATGGTTTCGAGCGAAACCGGTGAAGGGGAAACAAATAGGAAGGTAGGCGAGGTTTGCGGGCAGGAGACGAGGTAAGAGCGATACGATCGTGGGTTTGTTATAACTTAATTTTAAGTAATTTAATTAGTTAATAATTAGCAACCATTAATCCTTTTTATTTTTAGATGGAATTATGGGTTGTGCAACGCCACCGCACCAAATAAGTTAATATATAGTTATTCTTTCATAAGGGCTTCAAAGACTTGTCTTATGTGCTCTAGATGCTCATTCTCATTTGGGCTAAAATTAAGATATCACCTAAAATACAAAAAACAAAATTCTATAAAGGATGTGATTATATTATTCATGGAGCTCATGAAAATACTTGGTGTGTTTAAGAGCATGGAGAGCTTCAACGACCATTCGTAGAGTTCATCGAGGGTCTTATATGCAATTTTTCACTCATCTCCTATTCAAAATTTAATTTAGTGATAATCACTTGTTAAATTAATCTTAGAGAAGAGATTTGTCCCTAAGATTAAGTCCAATATGTCATCTAGTGAAGGACTAAAAAAACATATTAAATAGTAATTTTATTAATGGATCGACTATCAACACAGATCTACCACGTGCAACGTTCTTAGGGGTTAATAATGTCGGAACTATATAGAGGCTACAAATTTCTTGGACAAGTCTTCTCTTAAGTAAATCCTTAACTTATCTTTTTTAGCTCAACCTGCTTTCTATGATTCATCTTATAAAGATGAAGTTTAGGAAGTTATGAACCTAAAGTTAAATCTATAGCATCCTAAATGGATCTATAAGGGCATAAATTATTTGGAAGTTCATCCAGTGAAACATTATTAAACTTAGAAAGGGGTGATGAGACCACAATAGGTATGTGCATCTCATTAGAATTAAATGCTATCTCTTTTACTTATTATAAGTGTTGGGAGGACTTATCATAAAAGTTCATATTTATGGTTCTAAATTGATTGATGTTTTCATTTTAGGGTTATTGAAGTGGACAAGCAACATGCATTGAAATTGGTATTATAAATGACATATTTATCCATCCTAATGGGATTTCTTATAATTATTAGTTGAAGCTTAATACCTTTCCTTAAACTGGGTTTGGATTATAAGCAAAAGTTGATTTTATGAAGTGGTATGGTTTGCATCTTCTCCATAGGTTTGACATGATGAGTTTAATGATCTTATTATTATGTTCAAAAATGTAAATACTTTTTTATCATAATAAATCATATTTAAGTCATCCAAAAAAGGTCTATATAATATGATGTGAGCAAATGGGAAAGACACCCCACCAAAGTTAGTCTTCATAATTACCAATTCTTATTGGAATAAGATGCTTACTCGTAATAGATAGAGATTTATGGTTACTTAGCTAACATACAAATATTAGGGGTGCAGTTCAGCCTTGATATTGGCTACAGTAATAGTGTTGTTTTAAATGACATTTATTGTACTTTCTCCTCTATAACTAACCTACAATATCTCGTATTACAAATAAAATGTATACTAAAAATATATTTTCTTCTTCAATCATCTATTTTATTTTTTTTATGGTTAAATATATTATTAAATTTAATGGAAGTTTGTTAAGAAACCCTGGATCATCATAAGAAAGAGGTGTGTCATCATAAATTTCTTCCAATCTTTCTTTTATAGGATTCTCAACCTCTTATAGAAAAAATATTTAGGCTTTACATTAAATTTGCATATGATTTCAAGACATTTGAAATTAATTTAATCTTTATTATTTTTAAACCTTTCATTAGTAGAAGCTTGAGAAAATGAGTTGGGCCAGTAGATGTAGGTTTAATGATTTGCTTATGAGATAAAGTGGAGAGATTTTGCCTATTCTAACTAAAAGCAGAAGTATTTCTCTTTTGGTTTTCTATTAATAATGCATAATGGAACGCTTCTTCCATGTTTTGTTGATCAAATATCTCAACTTCATTCCTAATATCCACTATAATTCTAATGACTTTTACTTTTTAGCGAGTTGACAATCATTGTTGGTATAATTGGCTCAAATAAATATTCAAATGTATTCAATTATTTAGTTATAGTGAGAATAGTTTGTCAAATGTTCAATAATTTTCAATGCAATTTCTTAACGTGATGCCTAGGATAATATTTTATCCTTAATAAATCTTTCATTTCAATCCAAGAGTTGTCCGCCCCAGTATCGCAGTAAAAGTACCTTTTTAATTATTCATATTCAAGCAAACCTGATGGTGGGTGCGGGAAGTTGTATTTTCGACTAGTTGCAAATTTAAATATGTGAAATCTCTATGGGGGTCCTTTGAAATGTTGGGTCCTCAGGTTTGATAATTTCTGATGATAAACTGATGAGAGCATTCAACCCAGTTAAAAATTATATTTTCATTGTTCTAGATGAGTGCTATAATCGCTTCATGGCTCCTCTCATGAACTCATTCTGTGATAAAATGTAATGGGTTATCACTAACAGCTCTCAGAAAATCATCATGGAGGAGAAATGAAGTCCATGATTTCCTTGCAGTTCTTCCAAAAGATCGTGAATACATGCCATGTCATATGAAACATATTGCTAAATCTTATTGAGAGCCCTACAGGTGGCTCCCAACCTACTTATCGCTTATGTATGTGGATGTCATGCAAGAAGAGTGAGCAATATATGAGTTGCAGTACTCATACATTGAACATAACACAACAACAACTCTTCTTCTGTGTCTTTCTCTATCCATGTTATTCATTGTTTATGCAACAAACACATATAAATATCACTGAATTACCTATAACCAAAAAATGGTTTAAATAAAAAAAAAATTATAAAGAAACTTTGAAAAGCAATCAATAAGTTGTACTGCTTGTAAATACATCTTTATAAAGAATGAAAAAGATAGTGTCCAAGAAAGAAAACCAAACCATAATGAGAAAAAAAACATTTATAAAATGTTCAACAAATAAAATGAAATTCATGCATTTCAGATATCATGAAAATAATGTAAATAATTGACCTTACAATCAGGGGTCATCATCATAAAGAACTCTCTTTGGGTCGGTCTTTTAGCAACTTCATAAAGAACAATTTCAATGACATGGCCTCGTAAAATTTTGGAGTTGCTTCCAAAATTTGCATTACTTGCTGGTGCATAAAATAACTAAGTTTGAAATTTGACTTATAATGAAAACACCAACTTCTTTTTTTTCTCAACCATACGATACTCAGATTGACTAGTTGATTCAACTTCATTGAGGTCAAGGCTGAGGTCTTCATTGGAGCCAACAGTTAGCTCGACATCCACATGCTCATCTAGCCTAGTGAACCCTCTCTCACTAAGGGCCCATGTATGATCGCCCACTAAACATACAATCCAACATTTCTTCAAGCTTATTTTCAATGCCACCGAGCTTAATTTTTTTAGCATTTGGAATGACCTATAACTTATTGGGTTTTTCTTATGACGTGATTGAAAAAATAAATAATTTGTAAGGTTCTTCATTTTTTATAAATTCTAATCTCTAATCTCTCATCCCACCATTCTTCTGAAGCATCGATAGTTCATTGACCAGAGGAAAATACGTTGAGATTTTCATACCTATTTTATACTATTTTTGATGATATTGCACCTTAAAGAAAGATATTTTTGATGTTTTGTTTCAGGAATGATGAAATAGGGTCATTGGAGCAAAAAAATGCAAAAAGGAGCAAATTTAGAGCAAAAAGAACCAAAATATGAAGAATTGAACTAGGGCGCCGACGGCGAGATTTTTTCGAGACTCTAGAATTAAGTTATTAAGAAGGTCTGCCGACAGCGCCCTCGAGGCCGCCGACGGCGAGCTCGATGGTTATGCTCAATCAGGCTTTGGATAAGGCCAAATTTTGAAGGGATGCTTAGGCAACTCTTGGGAAAGTTCATCCACAACTTTAAAAAAATATTTTGGCCGAAAATTGGAAGTGTCTAGAGGTCCTGGAGGTTAGAAAGGTTCCATTAGTGTGTAGAGAGTTTGCTAGAGAGTAAAAATTGTGAGGAATTCTTTGAGATATTGTAAGACTCTTCCTCCTTGCTGCTTCAAAGAGGAATTCTGTGTGTTGTAAAGAAAGGAAGAGATTCAGATGAACTTCGAGAAATTTTCTTGGGGAGAAATTAGAGATAAGTTATTTAGTTGTTGTAATTTGTATGACTTTGATTTTATATATGAATT
>JXCR01049854.1:0-102786 GCA_002079205.1 Phalaenopsis hybrid cultivar | reverse complement strand
ATATGGGATGCCCTGTGAAGCCACCACGTTCACTCTCATTTCCATCAGCTTTCGAATCACCGCTACTATTGTGTTGCCTCAGCTGTGATCTATTGTAAAGCTTTTGCTCAGAAATAAATACCTGAACAGTACAAAGAAAGATAAATGTATAAGGTACTACATAAATACATATATATATGTGTGCATGTGCACGCACGTACGCGCACAACAAGGAAATCTTACACCAGAAGCAATTGATAGACTTCACACAACACACACACACACAAACACACGCACACAGACAATAAAGAGATGTTACACCAGAAGCAATTGATAGGCTTCACTACCAGATATCATAATAAAATTCAATCCAGTCATCAAACTACGTGCATGTTGAGCATGTCTCATTCTCCTGCTTAAGGTATTACAACTTACTATAATAAAAGGTCTTCTTAGGGCTGACCCAGGGATTACATAAAGGCTCAGAAATGCAAAATTGACCCAATAAGTTCAAGGGAGATTTATCTTGAGAGAAGTATGCCTCCGCACATCAAAGCATTACTTTGGCTCGATGATGTAAGCTAAGCTAATTTAATTATAATATCAAATAGAAATTCAAATGTGACTTAATCTTTGCTCAAATTATTTAATCTAAGAACACTTGACATTTTGAAAAAAAATATTAATATGTTATTCATTCTTTAATCTTTTAAATGTAGTTGACAAAAATCAAGACGTGTTATGGATGAAATGAGTTCAGGTTTGGTTTTTAAATTGAATTTACAACACCTCAGTCTGGATGTTGAGCTTGAAGAATGTAACTTAAAGAGTAAATAATTAATTCTCATTTTGTTTTCAGATACCGATTTTAGTTTTANGATGAAATGAGTTCAGGTTTGGTTTTTAAATTGAATTTGCAACACCTCAGTCTGGATGTTGAGCTTGAAGAATGTAACTTAAAGAGTGAATAATGAATTCTCTTTTTGTTTTCATATACCGATTTTAGTTTTACTTTACACGTTTGTGTTAATAAAAACGTGAATGAAAATCAAATNAACCCAAGCCAAAATCAAGCCCAGTAGGGGCCAAAGAAAATAGAATCGAACCCTTCCACAGCTATTGAGCAGGGGCATAAATGAACACCACAACAGGCTCTCGGGTAGGAGCTAAGCATGCAAACCGAGCTCCCAAATCAAGCCAAAACCGAGCCTAGCAGGGCTAAAACAAGACCCAAGCATCGATATAAACTCAAGCTTTAACAAAAATTAAAGTTCTGGCTACTTCAAGGTGAAACTGATCCATTTAGAATCGAAGGAACAGTTCACATGCTTTCTGAAACATCAATACATAGAGCCAACATATATCTTAAACAAGAGCAACAATATAGAGAGTATATTTAGACCCCCAACTTAAATATTCCCAAGCATGAAACAACTTCAACTAGAAGTTTAAACAAAGTGACACCTCATCAGGTGCTAAACCCAACCACCAAAACAAGTTACAAGACTTGTTGAATTAAATAAATCTTCTCATAACATGTATTTTAAGCAAGGAAGAGCCATAAGAAGCCAAAACCGAGCCCCCAAACATGCAGGAAAGGCCAAATAAACTCTCCAATAACTCATACTAAATAAGAATAGATGAAAAGCCTCATGGTACATATCCCAACATGCTTGCAAGAGGAGTCAACATCAGCTCAAAGCTACATTTTTAATTATTCCAACTTGCTTTTAAACAAAAAAAGAAAAAAGGAGCTAGCATCGTCTCAAAACCACGTTTCAACCTTCTTATTCACAGTAATAGAAATATGTCATAGTTTCATCTCAAGCAAGTAGAGAAAAGAGAAGTGCTTATATCATGCTATATTTCCACAATTTTAAGCAAGTAATCAAATTCAATCCCTAGAACATGCTCATAGTTCCATCTCTAGACGCTGGAGTAACATGCCTTTCAAAAATATAAGTGCAATACTAAGCTAACATGCCACATTATCCATTGCACCAAGCTAACAGCGACTCGGCAGAGAGCAAAACCGAAAAGAGGCAAGGCGCAAAAGGGGAAAAAGTACCTCCTCGAAGCAAAAAGAAAGTAACACAGGAACTTTAAAGGCACTCCCCAACTTCAATTCCTCTTCCAACAGCAAGAGGAAACCAATTCAAGCACCAGAAAATCAAAGAAGTGAGTGAGAAAGAAAAATGATAGGGNTTATCCCAATCAGGCAAATAAATTAGTTGGACCATTTTTTACAATTTTAACCAGTACTAAAACTTAGTATATGAATTTAATCAAATTTCATCAATGAAAATCAAGGTAGGAATCAATAATTGCATCCTATTTGGGGAAAAAGGTCTATGAAAATAAATTAAGAAAAAACGTAAATATAACACAACTTATAAAATAATACAACTTTTTTATACATCACCTCAGCCAATATGAATGTAAGGAATCCTTCAAAAATAGGCAAATTTATAAAAGCTGAAGAAACAAAGAAACCATCCCACGACAAACCAAGCTAAACACTAAACAACTCTAGTCTTCCAGAACAGATGTACCTTGTTCTCTTTGGCTGAGAACCAATTGTAGAATAAGAAATGTATTAAAAATTCATCACTATGAGTCGGCGATAAAAAGTTGGGGTGTGGTGAGTCGCCCGTAGGAAGTTGTCGGTCGCCGGAATCGAAATTTCATCGTCTGCTTCGGAAGGACATTTTAATTTACACATAGATTTAATTTTAAAAAAATATGAAATCAAACTGACCCCATAATTTTCACAGTTTAAATGAAAGAGTACTCTACCTCAAACCATGTATCTATCCCGAGGGATGAACACAAAACTTGAGGATGAGGCTCGATCAAACAAACTAAAAAATATATGACGTCCGTTTAGTCTGCGAAACTGTTTTATTTGCCGACAAATTCTCCTATTTAATATGAAAAGCTAAATAAAATTTATTTTAAGCGGGGTTCAGAAAAACTTCCTATAAGGCAAGCCCCTATAGTTAATTACATCTTAAATGACGAAAGTCACTTAAGAAACTCTCGATAAAAATCAGGAAAAATTATCTTCAAGGACTTCAAAAGGATGAGACTTTTCAACGAAATCGGACAAAGATGTGTGAAAGGGAAGGACTCAAATTTGGAACAGTTATTACAGACTCCAAAAGAAGAAAAAATAGGGGACACCACAGATCCAGAGGAGATCCTTGGTGACTTCCCAGTCTACCTTATGATTTGGCTTCAGTTTTGAGGAGAAATATTCAAGTGTTTTATCCTGCCAATTTTATTAATTTATGGCTTACATTCGTGTGAAACGATCACACAAATAGCCTGAAAAATGTGAGGATTTAGGTCGTAACGAACGACAACATCAGAATCCTAAAATGAGTTAGGGCTTAAATTGCACAGTAGAGCTGTACAAATGCCTAAAAAAAAATTGAGGATTTATGTCGCGTTGAGCAAACAACCTCGAAATCCTATGGATTGTTGTTTTAATTTCTAGGAAAGGAATGGTTTACCTGGGAAAGACATGTTCTGCTGTTGAAGATGGTCGTGTTGCCCACCGCGCTAGTTCCAAGTTCCTTGTCGTGATGAGTTTAAATTTTCTAGGGTGTTAGGTTATGATGTCAAATCTAGCGTCCCTATGGTTATAGTTCTTTAGATATTTTATAGGGAACATGTTGAAGTTGTATAGTGTATAACATAACAGTAGAATATGTAACACAGGACAAGCAGTAGAGTATGCAGTAGAGAGAACAGTACAACATGCGGGGTAAATGAAAAGTAAAAGAAATACAGCAGGAAGGTGATTTGCAAGAAAGTAACATGTTGTAAACATAAAACAAATATGTATACCTGGGAGGTCAGATGTTCCTTAGGTGTAATTGATGCAACAGGTACAAACAACAAAACTTGAGGAGACAGACTGAAATCTTTTATATAAATGAAAACAAAGAAACATCGTTTAGAAATCTCGAGAAAGATCGTCAAAAGACTCACGACAAGAGAAATGCGAGGAAATCGACGAATCGACAAATCGATTAAAATCATAGAAAACACGAGAAAATCCCGAAAAGTGACCACGAGTGCTTTGTCCAAAAATTCCAAGAAAAACATGAAAAAGTCTGAAAAGAGGGGGACAGCAAGCACTCGGGTCGGGGTCAGGCTCAACTATATATTAATACTCGTGGGTCGTCGAAGTCTACTCGGTCACCCGGATGTATAAAGTCCATCACTCAACTAGAAGGGTGTGTCTTATCGAACCTAACTCAGGAGGGTACTCCTTAGCCTAAACAGGTGATCAACAGATGGACAACCGATGCTTAAAATGAATTTAAAATTTATATTTTCAGCATGCACATAGGTTTCAAACATGCAAAAAGTGGGTTGTATCAATTTTATTTGTAGCGAAAATGTATTTTTATTTTAGAAAAAGGTGTATCGATTCTTATCAAATTTGTTTTATCAATTTTAAAAAGTAGTTGCCCACGAGTCGATCGCGCTGTCGAGCATAAAGCTACCAACAACCTAAGAAGGTTCGGGTCAACTCCCGCTAGTCTGGTGTCGGTGAATGATAATGTCATCCTACAGCTCACCGGGTTCCTGAATGAGATCCTAATGGGTTCCTGAATCGGATCCCGATGTCGTAGGATGACATATAGTTCTGCTCTATCTCCGATGTGTCTTTGTCATCACCACCCTAAGCCCCAAAACAAAACCGACCTACTTGCGACTTTGTTTAATGGTTTCACGTATAGCAAAAAGCTATACGTGAACACTTATGTATCGGACATAAGCATCAAAAACCGAACCAAGAAGCAAGAAAAAAAAAAGAACAAAAAAGGGGTGAGAGAGAGGAGGCACTGATCCACCTAAAACACTGAAAGGACGGATCACGGATCAGCTCTCAAAACTCGTAACAAAAAAACCTGAAAAGGAAGACCCAAAGATCCTTGAATCAATCCGGAAGGATATCACTTTCTCACATTTTTATAAATGGCTTAACCCGAGTCAAAATGGCCTCACACACCAGTGACTTCCTAACATCGGTGCCCAGCTCCCAAAGACATCTTTTATGAAATTAATTTATTCTAACCAAATGCTTTTCCAAAATGAGACTTAGAAATCTCCCAAACTTCACAAAAGGAAAATAACTCGGAGAATACCACCACTAGTACTGCAAAAATCAGAATCTTCCAACTTCCAAATTAATCAATGGCCTCATATATCAAATAAGCATAAAATCTTCCCAAAGAACCAGATAAATGCTCACGGATGGGGTCAATAGAGGAGAGTATAGCCACCAAGACTTTTGGTCAAGGCAAAACATGGCCAAAGAGACTCGCGGCCAAGGCAACCCAAGGCACAGAAGGAGAGGAGGCTCACGGCTAAGGCAACCCGAATCAATTATATGAAGATATTTGATATACATAAGAGAGTGAATGAACAAGCCTTCACAAAGCCTCCAAACTGACTCCAATTTCACCAAGTAGGACATAAGAAAACTGTTCAACATTCTTCAATCACTTCACTTCATAGATAGGGCAAAGACATACATTTTTGGATGACAAACTTGACTCATCAATCAACACCCAAGCCACTTCGTGTAAGAAGAGCCAAACAACCCCAAAGGACTACCAGCAAGCTCACGGGTAGGGGCAAGAACTAAAGCCAGCAAAACCACACTCAAACTAACTCTCGTGTAAGGGCAGAACAAGGCAACACCGAGCTCCCAACCAGAGTAAAATCGAACCGCAGCTAAGGTTCAAACCCAAGCCACAACAAAAGAGTAGAAAACACTTCCATGCCTTCAAGACATAAAAATGCAATGCCACCATATATTTCGGATGAGGATAGCTATGGAACTTTTCCAAATCAAAATAAGTTCCTCCACATTATGCGCTTTTAAGCCAAGTATGATCATAAAATGCCAAAACAGAGTCAACCCAAGCCAAAACCGATCCCAGCAGGGGGCCAAAGCAAATAGAACCGAACCCTTCCACAGCTATTGAGCAAGGGCAGGAAAGAACACCACAACAGGCTCTCGGGTAGGAGCTAAAACCGAGCTCCCAAATCAAGCCAGAACCGAGCCTAGCAGGGCTAAAACAGGACCCAAGCATCGATATAAACTCAAGCTTTAACAGAAATTAAAGTTCCGACTACTTCAAGGTGAAACCAATCCATTTAGAATCGAAGGAACAATTCACATGCTTTCTGATACATCAAGATATAGAGCTAACATATGTCTTAAACAAGAGCAACAATATAGAGAGTATATTTAGACCCCCAACTTAAATATTCCCAAGCATGAAACAACTTCAACTAGAAGTTTAAACAAAGTGATGCCTCATGAGGTGCTAAACCCAAAGGCCAAATAAAATCTCCAATATCTCATGCTAAATAAGAATAGATGAAAAGCCTTATAGTACATATCCCAACATGCTTGCAAGTGGAGCCAACATCAACTCAAAGCTACATTTTCAATTATTCCAACTTGCTTTTGAACAAAAAGAGAAAAGAGGAGCTAACATCGTCTCAAAGCCACGTTTCAACCTTCTTATTCACAGCAATAGAAATATGTCATAGTTTCATCTCAAGCAAGTAGAGAAAAGAGAAGTACTTATATCATGCTATATTTCCACCATTTTAAGCAAGTAATCAAGTCCAATCCCTAGAACATGCTCATACTTCCATCTCTAGACGCTGGAGTAACATGTCTTTCAAAAATATAAGTGCAACACTAAGCTAATATGCCACATTATCCATTGCACCAAGCTAACAGAGACTCGGCAGAGGGCAAAACCGAAGAGAGGCAAGGCGCAAAAGGGGAAAAAGTACCTCCTTGAAGCAAAAAGAAAAAAACACAGGAACTTTAAAGGCACTCCCCAACTTCAATTCCTCTTCCAACAGCAATAGGAAACCAATTCAAGTAACAGAAAATCAAAGAAGTGAGTGAGAAAGAAAAATGACAGGGTTTCCTCCCTTAGAAAAAAATTTTTCTCCACCTCTCCAAGGCTAAAAAAACTGAGTTTTTAATAAAGAAGGAGAAGAATGATTAAAAAGATACGGCAGAGGGATCGAGTGCAGAGGATAGGATCCTCGCAGAGGCCATGCTTTGCGGCAAGGAAATTCGAGAACAGCGGATACGATCCTCGCAGAGGATAGGATCCTCGGCAATGATAAGGGGATGGGTCGTCTGCGAGATTGTCTCGCGTGCGAGAGGAACGAGCACGGAAGCGAGACTCCAACGACACGAAGGAGTGGGTCAGCGAAACCGAGCGAATCGCGGCTAGGGCACAGGTCCACGAGCGCGAGAGGAAGAAACAGGGGAGGGGAAAATGAAATTATGTTAAGGATTTTTAATATAAGTTATTAATTATAATAATAATAATAATAATAATAATAATAAAATATTATTTATTATTATAATTAACATGTATTTTCCCCAAGACGCGTCGTTGCAATGAAACGAACATCCCCCTAGGCAAAATCGATGTTTCGGACGCATCGGCGCAGTCCGTTTCATCATCCGGAGTTGCCCGGGCAACCTCATCGTCGATCGGGTCAAAAACGCGTCGCGGTCCGAATCCTATCAAAATTTCGGTATGAGTTCAATCAAACAGGACTGTGCAGAGAACGGTGACGCCAAATCAACGAGCACAGTCAATCATAAGGCCGACAATCATATAGGAATACTCTCTGAGTTCCTTCGGAGTAGTCTTACCTGCTAAGCAATAGCGGTCAAAACTACTATATGAAACGTCAAGTTGAGCAAAGAAAAGTTCAGAATTGCTAACAGGGAGTGTTCCTTCACTAGTTTTCTAGGAGTAGTCGATAGAAAGATCCTACGGTTATATCCTAGCCTACTAAGGAGGGGAAAACTGCATCTCGACCGAAAGCGAGTTCAACACTATGCCAAAAAACCATTAAAAGTAAAGCAGCATCAAAGAACAAGACGTCCAATTTGACAACACAGAAACTTGTGTTAAGGAAGTTATTGCCCAATTAATAATTTGATCACCTTTGATATTGCAATTAAACCTTTTTTTATGCCATGACCTAGCCCCATCCTCCTAATCAAACTATTTTAGATGGAATAACTCCAATATTATTACCACCCGTCCCTTTTATGCTACAAGCCCAAAAAATTATTTCAAAACAACAATTAATAATTTCTCTTTATGTCATAAACTCCAAGCACCATTATCTCAGTTAAACTCCTAACACATGGGGTCACTCGAATGCTAGTACCACTTATCACTTTTATGCTGCAACGCCTAATCAACTATTTAAGATCCTATAACATCATTCATGCCACAAAATATAGTGCATATAACAATGCGAGGAATGTTGTGGCACAACACTCACCGCCATTAGTGATGTATGAAGCTGTGCAAAATGCATGTGCTATCTGCACTGGGCACACAGCATATACTCGCTTGTAATTTTTTTTCTTTTGCAGATAGTTTTTTGGAGCAATAAGATTCACTAATCTTTTTCTCATGCAAGCACAATGGTACTGCCTTTTCTAATAAAATTATGATGATGCCACTTCCTTAACGACAACAAAGAATGAAGATTTTCATGGTTCTACTTTTAAAATAAAATAAAAAGAATGATATTGTCCCCTCCTTCCATTTGAGAGTTTCTATTTATTTAGATTACTTTTACTTTTCTCCTTTCTATTATTAGGTGGCCGATATTTTTTAATTTAGAAAATTTCTAGGTAGAGTATCCCTCCCTCGAAGTAGTTGTTGGATAGATTATCGAATTAATCTCTATTTCCCTCGTGTTAAACTACCGGCTTACTTTGAATTTGGAATAATTTTGTTTCATCGCCTATAATCAATTTTCCATTGGACAACTTTTTTAGTTCACCTTCTAGAATCATTTTCCCATGCTTTTGATTTGACTCAAATGTTAAATATTTTTTTAGCATGTAATAAGATTTTGTTGGTTTAAATCTTCTTCATTGTTGTCATACATTTGTAATGTGGCTGATGTCATTGATAAAGAGAATTCATGTTAGCTTCCTTAACTCAAGTTAGCTTATTTTGCATTTATTTTGGTTTTATAGGTATTATAGATAAAGTGAATGATTTTATGTATTCAAACTTCAGATTTCACTTTTATATATGTTGAACTTATTATCAAACATTATTTTATAGAGATTATGTCTTACATCATCAAATTATTAATAAAACTTTATTTTTTTTATGAATGACAAGTCATTCTATATGCTATAAGCTACGGCACTAATAGAGCCTTGAGCCTTGTGTCCAACAATGAGGCCTTTTCTCATGGCAAAGCAAGGCACCCAAAACCAAGCAAAGCTAAACTAAGTCAAGAGAGTGAATGGATTAAATCTGGAATAAATTTTAGTTAATAAGAATCTGAATAAGCCAGGACATCTTAGACATTTCCATTTTTCTTGGGAAAGGATCACATTGACTCCAGAAAAAGCTAATTCTAAACCTATAATTAGTATTAGCATTTGCACGGCATTGGTGTACAACATTAAATAAGAAAGAAGCAACAAAATATTCCATTATATGGCTGTTATGTTTCAAGTATATAGATGCTGAGATTTTAAAAAAAGTTGAGAGAAAAATTCACCTATTTTTAGAAGACATAAACTACAACCAAAAGAAAAAAAAGAAAATTTACATACATACATACCATCCCTTTGTATTTACATATCTAACATTTAAAGTTTGATATTTACATTTAAAACACTTTGGTGTCAGAACTATAAATGAAAAAGTGTATTTCGCTTTTAAAATGTTAGTAATTGAGGTATTTTTAGGCAATATTAGGGTTTGAGATTTATCTATGTAAATATGAAAGTTTATGTGCTAGATATATAGATACATAAAAATTGTGTGGTATGTATGTAAATACCCCAAAAATAAAAAAAGGTTTAGACTTCAGCGTTAACACATGACTAGTGGGATTACAAGATATTGCATCTTAGGCTCAAAATAATGTACCTTTCTGCTTTGCAGACATAGGCTGCACATAAACATCTTGTGTTGATGATAGAGATGACCTTTCAATTGCTCTATATTCCTAAATTTGTTCCTTCTGTTGCCATCTCTCTTTTGGTCAGCTGCATTATTATCACATATACTACAAGAAAGCCTGCACATTGCTCTTATCATTCTGTAATGGTCCACATCATTAAAATATGCCTGAGAGTCCTCATGGTACCAGTATTTACCATGCTGGCCTTCACTAACACCGGGTGGGAATTCTGAAAAATCTGATTTTGCCTCGGTGAAACTCCCCAACGCCTGCCAAACAAATGTGATCCTCTATTTTATTTATTTCATTCACAATGATCCTAAGAATAAACATGTATGATGTTTTTTAAAAAAATAAAAGTGCAGCTAAATAAACTATGCACCAAGACAAGCAGTAAAGCAACAAAATATGAAAAAGATGACAAATAAAGGACTAATTTTCGACCAGGAATCCTTCAACAAGGTATTCCACATACAGGCATGAGTCGGCGACAAGGATGCCTGGCGCCATATCTCATATGAGCATCAATGATCTAATGAGTGCAAGCGTGATAAAAAATCCAATGCATAAGTAACAAAAAAAAAAACTAAAGCATAAAGCAAGCTGTCTATTAAACAGAAGATAACGCCCAAAACCCTAAAAATAAAAAAAATAAAAAAAGAGCAGAAGGGTCGAAGCAGAATTGGATGACCAAAGAACCATAAACGAACAGAAAGCAGATCCCCAAAAAAATCAAGAACGGGAAGTCTAATTTAACCTTGGTTACAAAGACGGTGGGGCAATCGGTTTTGCATATGCAGCAGTGACGGTCGCCAAGGATGAATCGGAGGCGTACAACGCAAGTTGAGCACAGTTCGCGATGGCCGCATGATCCATAGGCGATCCACTCGAGGGTTTCGGCGCACACAGCACAGCAGTCTTCCATGAAGGTGTGAATTTCGTCTTCGTGGTGAAGCCCAGTAATTTAGACGGAAACAGTAAAAAACCCTAAGACTGCGACTTCTTTCGAGGAGGCGTTCTTGTGCATTTCGAGTAGAAGAGATCGATTTAAATTCAACAATTTTCCATGCCAAAAAGAGGACGATCGACATGATCCGCAGACACGGTTGCGATATTTCTTGAACCGCACGTCACAGTTAGTTGTATTCATATTTATATGATTCTTTATAAATTAGAGAATAGATGTCTAGCAATAAGTTCGAAAATTAAAATTGTTTAAAAAATATTTAATTAGTAAAACTACCTAAAATATATACTTATAAAAAGAGTAGAACTATAAAAATGTATAAATTGTGCTAAGAATACATGATAGAGTTGAAAATAAAGTAAATACTTCTAAGGTCTTGATTTTGACATAGCAAAGTATAGATAATCGGAAGATTGCTATGGCTGATTAGTTGCCCCAACTAAACAAATTCGATTGAATGTACCTGGTTAACCCAAAGATTGTAGGTACTTGCCAACCGAATGATAAGGTAGTCTAACCATAGACGACTTTATTTTTTCTATGTCTAGAAAAATTCTATAACACAGTCATTAAAGTATGAGAAACCATGTAATTTTTCACTTTATACCTCCATGCCTATAAATTGTAGGGTCATTTCTACAATAAAGGGTTAATCATTCACCTTTAAAAGAATAAGATTCTTACTTTATACTATCTCTGTCTCTCTTTCTCACTTTCTCTCCTTCTCTCTCCTATTTTATGCTTTATTTCTTAGGTGTGATTCATATGATAGATATGGATTAACGTCTTGAAAGGTGAAGTGAGCATGGTTGTCAAATAGTAAGACTTAGCCATTTTATTTCAAAATAAAGGCAAGTGATCCTTCAAAACCCTCTAAAAAGCCAAGAGCTTTTAATGGACAATCGATTGTGAGCAAGCATTCAACAGTTTGAAGAACGTCTTAGCATCATCACCGCTTGTGTAAAGCCCAAATGAATGTAGAAATCTCGTTGAACTTGAGAGTGAGAGTTGAGATTGTCAGCTCAATGTTGGTTGAGAAGAGCTAGGAAAGTGATTTACTCTTTACTATACCAGTTGGATCCTCAGAGCCACAAAAATTGGGTATCCATCATGGAAAAACTAATCTCTGCCTTAATCGTTTTAGCAGGCAAGCTCCGACCATATATTTCAAACTTATATGATCTGATTCATCGCCCCTCAAGTTCATGCTCACTTGACTGGAACAATCCGATCGGCCCTCAAATGGGAGGTGGAGCTCAGTGAGTTTGATACCTTCTACAACCCCAAAATGGTGATTAAAGCTCATGCTGTGGTAGATTTTTCCAAACGTCGCGAATAGGACAAAGGAACAACTGCCGACAAATAGACTTCGATCATGTATACCGAAGATAATTTCAATCAGACCGGAGCAAGGCGCTTGGACTCACCTTGAGCAACACGACTAGAAAGCACATTTATCACTTGATTCATAGTGGAGTTCAAAGTAACAAACAAACAGGCAGAGTAAGAGACTCTGATAATCGGCCTACGACAAGCTTATGAAATGAAAGCCATGTATCTTTTGGTGAAGCCAGACTCGCAGTTGGTGGTGAGCAAAATAAATGGAGAGTTCAAGGCCAGAGACAAAATGATGTCCAAATACCTCAGCAAAGTATTTTGGAAGGGAGGAAAATTAAGTGGATGACCTCTTATCTTTATGTATCCGCTTGGGAAGGCAACCTACCATCGAAGAACCCGAGGTGATTGAAGTACAGAGTGAAGGGAAAAAGAGCTGGATTGACCCATGCATCCATTATTTGAAGATCAAGGAAATTTCTAAGGAAGTCACTGATCCACGGAGGCTTAAGTGCAAAGTTACACAGTATCTGATTATTGAAGGAAAACTCTTTCGGAAGTTATTCACTTTTTTATACTCTAGGTGTGCAAGGGAAAGAGAAACAGAGAATATCCTCTGAGAGATACACTTTTGGCTGACATTACTAAAGGATGATGAAGACTTCTCTAAGAGGTGCGACTAATTCCAAAAGTACGCCCCACTGTAACATCAACTGACCCATAATCTCTAGCTGATCACAAGCCTTAGCCTTTTAATGTCTGGGGACTCAATATTCTTAAGTTGTTTCCTCCATCCAAAGGTCAATGCAAGTTTATCTTGGCCATCGTCGATTATTTTTTAAAATGGACATAAGTCAAAATAATCTCTCGGATCACTACAGAAGCTGTCTGAAACTAGATAGATCCATCAATCAATATGGTCTATCGCTCGTCATCATCACTAATTATTGGGCATAGTATACCGACAAAGGGGTAAAAGATTCTAATCAGAATTCAGGGATACGTTTAAAGTTTACCTCGATACATCACTAATTCAGGATTGAACATGACAGATAGAGGCTACTAATAAGATTCTTCTTAACTACTGAGAAGGAAAGTTGAAGGAGCTAAGGGAAAATGGGCTAATGTTCTTCCATCAGTCCCGGGCATTTCATCCCTTCAATAGCAATCAGATTGACTTCTTACATGCGGCGTTGAATGGAAGCAGTATTGTCAGTCGAGTATAATCTTCATAGCCAAATTATCATCACGGTCTTAGTTTTTGATGAAGAGAATCATGTCGACTGGCAAAACGTGCTCAATTTGGTGGAAGAAATTTGAACAAATTCAACCTTTTGATAAGAAGAGTTTAAGAGGAGAACCACCCACTACTACAACAAACATGTCTGGGAAAGTACAGTTGGCCCATAAGATCTTGTGCTAAAGAAATTTGTTCTATTAGCTCGCAGATAAAGTATTGATAAGTTAAACGAGACGCGGATCGGCACATACATTGTCAATCAAAGGGTTCCCTTAGAGCTTACATGTTGAATACCTATAATGACAAAGGCAATTCCTTGTATCACTGCAACTCCCTTAGAAATTCCTTGATATACAGAGTGGATGACCTTTTATTATCAAGCATATTTTTACTTAGGAATTCCTTGTATCACCAAAAAAAATAATAAAGAAGCTGTTTTCATTCGAATGAGTTTATAATCTTTTTCCTTTGAGAAATGTTGAAAGCGTGAAATGGGCAATTAAGTGTGTAACCCCAAGTTTGAACAACATTCGGAGAACTCGCAGAGTTCACAAGACCAAATATTTAGCGAGCAATCGAGGAACTTGAAACCAAACCACGAAGCTGACAACAATGCCTGAATGTTCGATCGACAAAACATAAAACAAAATAGCCACAACGCTCATACATCATGGGTATATTTCCTAACTTTGTTGGGTATAACTCTAGAGCTGGTTTCTTACCTTGTACAAATAAGCTCAAAAAAGGTTACCGAGCGAATCACCATAGAGTTGAGTTCTAGTGGTTACCCCTGTAAAAGCAATAATAAGATCCACTTAAGAAGCATAGGGGTTATTCGACTTAGGATGGAGATCTGATCAAGAAACCAAGACTCAATGAGTATAAAACGTGAGTCGTGTATCTACACCAAAATCAAAAATGGGCCAAGACATCCAATCAGCATTCAAAAATAAAATGAGCTTTTACTCAAGCATCAAAAACATGTCTCTAAACTCAGGCCAAGTGAAGCACTAGAGGTAGCAACAAGTTTTGTGAATGGTACCAAGAAAATCACCCCGAAGGCTAACCATAACTATTAATCTGTTCTAGTAAAAAACTAGACCAAGCAAATGAGACTAGGGAAAATAAGTATTGAGTTGGGTAGAAAATAAGTCAAAATTGACTAGAAAGACTTTCCCAAATAGTGATTAATTGAGTGATACACACACATCACAAATAGTAAAAAGTAAAGAACAGAAAAGGTAATAGCAAAATAAAGGTAAAAAACATGTCTATAGTTGTATTTCATTACATATTTGTTTATAAAAATTTTCCTTTCACAAAATATACTCATTCTTTTCCATTCTTTGCAAAAAAGAAGAATAAAAAACCAAAAAAATTTATAAGTATAGAAATGAAAATGACTGAATCATGGGTTGGATGTGACATCATCCATCACTTAGCCTTCTCCAGACATACCACTTCCACCCTATGTTGCTAAAGGAGCAAAGAAAATTTTAGTGAACTCATCTAAATCAAAGTATTTCAAGTAACTATTCCAACCCGTATGAACTTGTTGATTATCAGTTTCAAACTGATTCAAACTTGATTGGTCTGATCATCAATGAATTCCTCAACCGTCTTTACTGGACAACTCTGAAGTATCCACACATCATCCCGTGGTTGGCTATGCTTTCCACGTCAATCACCGACTCAGCCCGCTGTTGATGTCTCGTTTACTAGTCTGACTCCATCCACATCATCTGATTCGAATACATGCCAATGGGCAACATCCATTCATCGCCCAAAATGAAACATAACCCGTAAACCATCCAACTACTAGACCAAAGATCTCGCTCGATACTCAACCAAATTAAGTGTGGCTTGTTCCTACCCCTTCATCTATGTGAGATGAACCTATCAATACGGTTAAGTGGACATGAATTGTTGGTTTCTTTAACAAAGTTCCAAACTAAGGCAAAAATAAAAGTATTGAGCTTATACATTTGTCTAAGAGTTGAGGCCTCGATTGGATTGGTTGAGAAGATTTGCCTTGCACCCAAAAACGTCCTCCAAGTGTCAATTTGAGCTGTCAACGGGTCCAAGTATAAAATCAGTCAAATGGTGACTCGGGTCAGGTCTTGAACTAGGTTAGAGGGCTCGGGAATGAGGTCTTTTGATTGGGAAAGTGATTTTGATGTGTTATGAATCTTTTGGGATGATCAATTTTATATTTTGTGGATTTTGGAAGAATGATCGAAAAGCACTTGGTTTTAGGGTTTGAAATTATGATTTTGTGGACATTTTGGAGGCTAGAAAATGATGGGGAGGAGGTTTACAGGACTGTGGGAGTGCTTTGGAATTATTTTGGCAGGGCTTTTCTAGGATTTGTGCATATCTCTCCTTTGTTTGTGGGGTGGTGCCCTATTTATAAGCTTGGCCATGTTTGTCGATTAGTCAAGTTGAGGAGTCCAAAGTGGTGCTTAGGTTGAGGGCTGACAAGGGCAAGCATCCAATTGGAATGAACCACCTTGGATGGTTAGAATTGTGAGTTTACCTGTGATGGTGCTCTCGAGTTTGTGTTTTCCGGCAGCCAAGGTGGTCGGTCGGACCAGGGGAGATCGCCATCTAGCTTAGGGAGCTCAGGGGTAGAGGTTGGTGAAGTCAATTGTGTGTTGCCATGTGTAAAGGTGTTGGATCAAAGTAGAATGAGGTTTGGTATATTTTGGGGGAGTTTGGATCCAAGTCATGTATTTGGGTTGGGTTCACCAACGAAGGTCGCTTGAGCTGATGATCAGCTTGAGGGAGTGTTTGGTGAAGTCCCCATCATGAGNATTTTAGGCTTGGAATTGAGCTTTGGGTGCTTTTGGATTTGATTTTGGTTAATTTGGAGGAGTTGGGACAATCTTGTTGAATTTTGGAAATTTTGGTAATTTTAGGTATTTAGATAGTTTAGGGGTGGATTTAGGGTTGTTATAGGTGGATTATGGTTATGGTGAGTGGTGATGGGATGTGAGGTATGTGAGAGCTATAAACGTAGTATGTGAGTGTAGTGTATGTGTGGAGTGTGTGAGAGCAGTGTAGGTGATATAACTTGCAAGAATGTGTATTGAATATATATGTGGTGTGTGTGAATTATGATAGATATGTGTGTGAGTGTGTATGTGAATTGCCAAGATACAAAGGGATTGTATGATCTTAATCCTATAGAAACTCATTTTTTGACTCTCCATATGTTGGTCTCCATCCCCTTATGGCCTTGATCCTATAGGAACTCGTTTTTTGAATCTCCACATGTTGGTCTCCAACCACTCAACCAAATGATGATGGTTTGAGACTACCCATGTGAGGCTTCACAAAAGAGTAAAGAAATGGTTTGAACTTCTAAGGGGTAGGATTGTCAAAAATTATCCTCTGGGATAGTCGATAGGAAAATCTTATGGCTAGATCATAAGCTCTAAAGAAGAAAATTAGACCTCACCAAAAATGAGGCCAACATGGCCCACAGTTACTAAAGGTGATTTCATGGTTAGAATGGTAACCATGATGTGAATCCCTTATAATCAAAGCTTTAAGGTTAGTTTAATGTTTGGGAACAATTTTGGGATAAAGTGTAAAATTGTACTTCTATAATTTTACTCCTAATTTTCTTTTTTTTTTAATTTTAGGGGTTTCAAAAGGGGAAATCATTTATTTAGGGTTTAATTTCATTACTCTAAGCTTCCTTGTTAATTTTACTTTTATTTTGAAATTTCTCCTTTTTATTTTAATTTTTGTAATTATTTTTCAAAATAATTACCATTTTGATAGAAAATTTGTCATTTTCAAGTTTGAGACCCCGGTGACCTTAGAAAAATCAGAGGATGTTCCCAAGATTAGAGAGAAGTTCTCTAATTTTTTTTTGCTTTAAATAAATTTTTAATAATTAAAATACTCTCTGAAGTATTTAATTAATTAAAAATTAAATATAAGTTAATTATTTTGAATTTTTTTATTATTTTCTTCTTTATTTACTGAGTTCAGGGGTATTTTTATTTTATTATTATGATTTTCTACACCAAGTTAAGAATTTTTTAAGTTTCAATTAATTTTTTGGATTTATTTAATTCAAAAAATCTAATTTTCCTACTTATCCATGCAACACCACTTCATCCCTCGTACGCTCTAATAGTCCTCGTGTCTTCTGCCAATTGGATGCGCTTGGCGCTGAGGTGGTTCGTGGTTCGGTATTCTCATCCCTGTGGTTTGGTGGTTAGACTCAATTAGTGTCATCCATTTCTAATACATACATTGTCCCCATAGAATGAATAACTAAGAATTGTGCATGTCCAAACCTTGAAATCTCTCTCGATTCTCAACCAAATCACTTGGATTTTGTTCCTATTGCTTCATCTAAGCTAAAAAAAAAATTGTATATGATTTAATGAGCATGGAGTGTTCATTTCTTTTACAAATGACTAAACCAGAGAGTACTTTTAGGTATTTTGATTCATATCTTGTCTCAAGAGGTGTGGCCTTGATTGGGATTGATAGAGAGTTTCAACTTGATGTCGCAAACCTCTTCCATGCTTCATTTTGAACTGAAATTGGTCATAACTATAAGCTAGACCAAATGGTAGCTCAGGTTGGTGTTGAGATACGTTAAAGAGCTCGAGAAGCCCTAATTTTGATTGTGGAGATCATCTCGAGGCTCAAGGAAGCCTTTGGGAGGTTTAAATTTCAGTTTTGAAAGGGTTCATGTTAAGTCCAAAAATTGCCCTAGATTAGAGCGGATAAATTAGGGTTTTCTAATGGTGTTGGTGGCTTGAGGACATGGGGGATCAACTGTTTATGTTAAGAGAGACATTTTCCATGTTGAGAGGTAGAGGTTTTGGAGGTTGGGTGTTTGGTGGTGTGTCATTGACCCAACCCACACTTACGTGTATTTTTAATCTACTTAATTATGCCAGAAAATATATCTCAATTTATATATAGCGGCTAATGTGAACACTTGCAATGATTTATGAATTATATAATAGATTTTCACACTAAGTAATATAAAATTTTCTTTAAAAACCCCAGTATCGATCTCATAAGGAATGTGGGAAGTCTTAAAATTAACTTACAGAAATTTTATTTAAATTGCAATTTTAAAAAATAAGAGATTTAAAATGATATGCTTGCTAAAAATTACTATTGAAAGAGCTTAAGAAGAAAGTAACAACTAAATGTAACATCTTAACAAAATATAACAGCAAGTTTGAATATTATGGAAAAACCTTTCCTCTTGCAAAGAGATTTTAATCTATGTAGGATTAAAGTAATATAAGGGAAAATTGAGGTATTGTGACAAATAGAAGCATATCTTATTCCTTACCCCCTCCCGGTGCTTGCAAAGAACATTAGCTAACTTAAGGCCGATTCTTCCTTAACATTTCAACTCCAAATCAGTGTTATCTAGCTTCTCACCTCTAGATGCCCCTAGCCTATGCCATCGTAATGACTAAATCCCAGCGTCAAGGTACTAAAACTTAAGCCAAACTGATAAGAATTTAGTTTGTCACTCTAGATCTAACCAATTCTACGCTCATCAAACTTATCTACATATTTATTTACAATCTCCCTTAGGCGATCGCAAGGACTCTACCTAGAATGAAGTGTGGTATCCACTAGTTAGATGAAATCATAGCCCTCCTAGGTCATTATGTTTCTCAATATATTTTAACCTCACAAGTGGCCAGTTTACAAAATAAATGAAGATTCGGTGAAAATATCATCACAATTTTTAAAAGTAAAAAGAAATCTTTAAATCATTCTCATCCCACAAGATTAAGTCTCATATCCAAAAAGAAAAAAATGAAAATTACTCAGAATTCATTTAGATTAAAAAAAACAAAACATTTGCATTAAAATCCAAGTATTACAACCAAAACTCAAACACAAATACAAAGTACCTTATATTTTCTCCCCAAGAAAACTTCTGGAGTTTCCTCTAAGCAATCTCCAAACTTCTTCACACTAAAACACACTCACACTTACACTTGAACACAAAATATGGAAAACCTAGCTCAATATTACCACCCAATTGAAGTTTTAAGGTTCCAAAAGGTCTTTAAATTTGGCCAAATCCTTCTCATTAAATAGAAAACAGAAAATAACCAAGAGTTACTTCAAACACCCCTCTAAAATTTAGTTAAATTCAATGCATCTTCTAGAAAGGTAGTTACTAGCGCTATAGCGCCCTTCTCTCCCGTGTATGGTGCTATGGCGCTATAGCACCACACAAAAGTTATCGTTTTACCCTTATTTTCTCTAAATGTCCATTCCATGTACCTAAAACCAAAAACATGCAAAATACCTTCTTTTAAAGTGCAATATTATCAAAAATGTACATAAAAGGCTTATAAAACATGCACTAAAAATAGGTTATTTTGAGGTGGATCAGTCATGGCTCTTGGGTTCCTTCCTTAAGTAGCCATGAGAGGCCATTGGTGAGCTTTGAGATGATTAGGAAAGTTTGTGCGGCTTCTCAGAGGATTTTTGGCAGTGGAGGGAAACTTTGCTAGTTTCAATGGTGACTTGACCATGGTGATGAACATTGAGAAGAGGGAGGCATGGGAGAGAGCACTAAGCTGATTGGAGGCTTCTTAGGTGGATAATGCAAATCAGACATGATCAGGCTTGACCCTTCAAAGATTTGTCCAAGGCGGCTTGGGCTAGGTGACATGTGACCCTCCCATGAATGAGTCATGATGAATGATGCCAAGCCACCAATTAAGGGTTAGATTTACCCTAGTTTGGCTTGGTGTGTCACTCATGTGGCATGCTAAGTGGGTATTAAGTCATGTGTGAACCATTAAGGATCGGTCACAGCCCGTGGGTTTGGGTTGGGTCTTCTCTTAGGGTTTTGAAATTTGGATAAATAGGGTGCATTTTCCCCCTTAGCCTAGACCCTAATGGAATTTAAAAATCCATTTAAAAATCCACCTAACTAATTATTTAATTAAGTTAATTATGGGGGCTGACCCCGTGGTGGTAATTAGGTCCACCGCATGGTGTGGTGTCGTGACCATATTGGGTGATGTCTTTCAACATACTTAATTTTCTTTATTTTTTTCACTTATTTTTGGCTGAAACTGTACTTTGAAGAAGGGTATTCTTTTGTTTTTCTTGCAGTTATAACAGGTAGGACACAGGGAGCAAAGCGGAGTTGAAAAGGAGCAAAAGGAGTTGAATGGAGCATATTAGAACAAGCAAGCCTGACACCTAGGCGCCAGTGTCGGCACTATTTTTGTTTGGTGTGGGGTTTGCCCGTAAGAAGCTGTCGGTCATCGGAATTGACATCCCTTTGCCTGCTTCGGAATGACGTTAAAANGGGTGGGGGGTGGAATTTTAAGTGTGGAGCCAAATTTCATGAATTTCATATAAAGTTGATTAATGTTGAAATGTTTAAACTTAAGGTTGATCAAATTAATAATGGGGGGCTGAAATTTGTCATATGAATTTTGGGTTAAAGAGACTTTGAGTGGTGGGC
Source organism: Phalaenopsis hybrid cultivar (assembly GCA_002079205.1). Classification (NCBI taxonomy): domain Eukaryota; kingdom Viridiplantae; phylum Streptophyta; class Magnoliopsida; order Asparagales; family Orchidaceae; genus Phalaenopsis; species Phalaenopsis hybrid cultivar. The sequence continues at coordinate 81,753 of JXCR01049854.1, read as the reverse complement.
TTGGATTTGGGCTTTTAGGATAGGATATAAGTAATTGATTTTAGGCTTGGAATTGAGCTTTGGGTGCTTTTGGATTTGATTTTGGTTAATTTGGAGAAGTTGAGACAATTGTGTTGAATTTTGGAAATTTTGGTAATTTTAGGTATTTAGATAGTTTGGGGGTGGATTTAGGGATGTTATAGGTGGATTATGGTTATGGTGAGTGGTGATGGGATGTGCGGTGTGTGAGAGCTATGAACGTAGTGTGTGAGTGTAGTGTATGTGTGGAGTGTGTGAGTGCAGTGTAGGTGATATAACGTGCAGGAATGTGTATTGAATATGTATGTGGTGTGTGTGAATTGTGATAGATATGTGTGTGAGTGTGTATGTGAATTTCCAAGATAGAAAGGGGCTATGTATGGTCTTAATCCTATAGGAACTCATTTTTTGAATCTCCACATGTTGGTCTCCATCTCCCTATGACCTTGATCTTATAGGAACTCATTTTTTGAATCTCCACATGTTGGTCTCCAACCACTCAACCAAATGATGATGGTTTGAGACTACCCATGTGAGGCTTCACAAAAGAGTAATGAAATGATTTGAACTTCTAAGGGGTAGGATTGTCAAAAATTGTCCTCTAGGATAGTCGATAGGAAAATCTTATGGCTAGATCCTAAGTTCTAAAGAAGAAAATTAGACCTCACAAAAAATGAGGTCAACGTGGCCCACAGTTACTAAAGGTGATTTCATGGTTAGAATGGTAACCATGATGTGAATCCCTTATAATCAAAGCTTTAAGGTTAGTTTAATGTTAGGGAATAATTTTGGGATAAAGTGTAAAATTGTACTTCTATAATTTTACTCCTAATTTTTTTTTTTTGTTATTTTAGGGGTTTTAAAAGGGGAAATCATTTATTTAGGGTTTAATTTCACTACCCTAAGCTTCTTTGTTAATTTTACTTTTATTTTGAAATTTCTACTTTTATTTTAATTTTTGTAATTATTTTTCAAAATAATTACCATTTTGATAGAAAATTTTTCATTTTCAAGTTTGAGACCCCCANTGATTTCATGGTTAGAATGGTAACCATGATGTGAATCCCTTATAATCAAAGCTTTAAGGTTAGTTTAATGTTTGGGAACAATTTTGGGATAAAGTGTAAAATTGTACTTCTATAATTTTACTCCTAATTTTCTTTTTTTTTTAATTTTAGGGGTTTCAAAAGGGGAAATCATTTATTTAGGGTTTAATTTCATTACTCTAAGCTTCCTTGTTAATTTTACTTTTATTTTGAAATTTCTCCTTTTTATTTTAATTTTTGTAATTATTTTTCAAAATAATTACCATTTTGATAGAAAATTTGTCATTTTCAAGTTTGAGACCCCGGTGACCTTAGAAAAATCAGAGGATGTTCCCAAGATTAGAGAGAAGTTCTCTAATTTTTTTTTGCTTTAAATAAATTTTTAATAATTAAAATACTCTCTGAAGTATTTAATTAATTAAAAATTAAATATAAGTTAATTATTTTGAATTTTTTTATTATTTTCTTCTTTATTTACTGAGTTCAGGGGTATTTTTATTTTATTATTATGATTTTCTACACCAAGTTAAGAATTTTTTAAGTTTCAATTAATTTTCTGGATTTATTTAATTCAAAAAATCTAATTTTCCTACTTATCCATGCAACACCGCTTCATCCCTCGTACGCTCTAATAGTCCTCGTGTCTTTTGCCAATTGGATGCGCTTGGCGCTGAGGTGGTTCGTGATTCAGTATTCTCATCCCTGTGGTTTGGTGGTTAGACTCAATTAGTGTCATCCATTTCTAATACACAGAACATGGACAACATCGTTACATTGTCCCCATAGGATGAATAACTAAGAACTGTGCATGTTCAAACCTTGAAATCTCTCTCGATTCTCAACCAAATCACTTGGATTTTGTTCCTAATGCTTCATCTAAGCTAAAAAACATTTGTATACAATTTAATGAGCATGGAGTATTCATTTCTTTTATAAAAGACTAAACCAGAGGGTACTTTTAGGTATTTTGATCCATATCTTGTCCCAAGAGGTGTGGCCTTGATTGGGATTGATAGAAAGTTTCAACTTGATGTTGCAAACCTCTTCCATGCTTCATTTTGAACTGAAATTGGTCCTAGCTATGAGCTAGACCAAATGGTAGCTCAGGTTGGTGTTGAGATACGTTAGAGAGCTCGACAAGTCCTAATTTTGATTAGGGAGATCATCTCGAGGCTCAAGGAAGCCTTTGGGAGGTTTAAATTTCAGTTTTGAAAGGGTTCATGTTAAGACCAAAAATTGCCATGGATTACGACGGAGAAATTAGGGTTTTCTAGTGGTTTTGGTGGCTTGAGGACATGGGGGATCAACTATTTATGTTAAGAGAGACATTTTCCATGTTGAGAGGTAGAGGTTTTGGAGGTTGGGTAGGGTGTTTGGTGGTGTGTCATTGGCCTAACCCACACTTACGTGTATTTTTAATCTCCTTAATTATGCCAGAAAATATATCTCAATTTATATCTAGCGGCTAGTGTGAACACTTGCAATGATTTATGAATTATATAATAGATTTTCACACTGAGTAATATAAGATTTTCTTTAAGAACCCAGTATCGATCCCACAAGGAATGCAATAACTCTTAAAATTAACTTACAGAATTTTTATTTAAATTGCAATTTAAAAAAATAAGAGATTTAAAATGATATGCTTACTAAAAATTACTATTGAAAGAGTTTAAGAAGAAAGTAACAACGAAATGTAACATCTTAACAAAATATAACTACAAGTTTGAATATTATGGAAAAACCTTTCCTCTTGCAAAGAGATTTTAATTTATGTAGGATTCAAGTAATATAAGGGAAAATTGAGGTAGTGACAAATAGAAGCATATCTTATTCTTTACCCCCTCCCGGTGCTTGCAAAGAACATTAACTAACTTAAGGCTGATTCCTTAACATCTCGACTCCAAATCAGTGTTATCTAGCTTCTCACCTCTAGATGCCCCTAGCGTATGCCATCATAGTGATTGAATCCCAGTGTCAGGGTACTAAAACTTAAGCCAAACTGATAAGAATCTAGTCTGTCACTCTAGATCTAACCAATTCTACGATCATCAAAACTTATCTCCCTATTTATTTGCAATCCCCCTTAGGTGATCACAAGGACTCTGCCTAGAATGAAGTGTGGTATCCACTAGTTGGGTGAAATCATAGCCCTCCCAGGTCATTATATTTCTCAATGGATTTTAACCTCACAAGTGGCCAGTTTGCAAAGTAAATGAAGATTCGGTGAAAATACCATCACAATTTTTAAAAATAAAAAGAAATCTTAAAATCATTCTCATCCCACAAGATTAAGTCTCATATGCAAGAAGAAAAAATGGAAATTACTCAAAATTCATCTAGATTAAACAAAAACAAAACATTTGCATTGAAATCCAAGTCTTACAACCAAAACTCAAACACAAATACACAGTACCTTATATTTTCTCCCCAAGAAAACTTATGGAGTTTCCTCTAAGAAATATGCAAACTTCGACACACTAAAACACACTCACACTTACACTTGAACACAAAATATGTAAAACCTAGCTCACTATTGCCACCCAATTGAAGTTTTGAGGCTCCAAAAAGTCTTTAAATTTGGCCAAATGCTTCTCGTTAAATAGAAAACAAAAAATAACCAAGGGTTGCTTCAAACACCTCTCTAAAATTCAGTCAAATTCAATGCATATTCTAGAAAGTTAGTTACTAGCACTATAGCGCCCTTCTCTCCCGTATATGGTGCTATGGCTCCAAGCAGTGGCGCTATAGCACCATAAAAAAGATATCATTTTGTCCTTATTTCTCTAAATGTTCATTTCATGTACTTGAAACCAAAAACATGCAAAATACCTTCTTTTAAAGTGCAATATCATCAAAAATGTACATAAAAGGCATAAAAAACATGCACTAAAAATAGGTTATTTTGAGGTGGATCAGTCATGGATCTCGGGTTCCTTCCTTAAGTAACCATGAGAGGCCATTGGTGAGCTCTGAGATGATTAGGAAAGTTTGTGCGGCTCCTCAGAGAATTCTCAGAGGACTTTGGGCAGTGGAGGGAAACTTTGCTAGTTTCAATGGTGACTTGATCATAGTGATGAACACGGAGAAGAGGGAGGCAAGGGAGAGAGCACTAAGCTGATTGGAGGCTTCTTAGGTGGATAATGAAAAATCAGACATGATCAAGCTTGACCCTTCAAAGATTGGCCCAAGGGGGCTTGGGCTAGGTGACATGTGACCCTCCCATGAATGAGTCATGATGGATGATGCCAAGCCACCAATTAAGGGTTGGATTTACCCTATTTTGACTTGGTGTGTCACTCATGTGGCATGCTAAGTGGGTATTAGGTCATGTGTGACTCATTAAGGATCGGTCACGGCCCGTGGGTTTTGGTTGGGTCTTCTCTTAGGGTTTTGAAATTTGGATAAATAGGGTGCATTTTCCCCCTTAGCTTAGAACCTAATGGAATTTAAAAATCCACCTAACTAATTAATTAATTAAGTGAATTATGGGGACTAGTGGTGGTAATTAGGTCCACCGCATGGTGTGGTGTTGTGACCATGTTGGGTGATGTCTTTCAACACACTTAATTTTCTTTATATTTTCACTTATTTGTGGCTAAAACTGTACTTTGAAGAAGCGTATTCTTTTGTTTTTCTCGCAGTTATCATAGGTAAGATACAGGGAGCAAAGCAGAGTTGAAAATGAGCAAAAGCAGTTGAATGGAGCATATTGGAACAAGCAAGCCTGGCGCTAGCTCTAGGCGCCAAACACTCCGTCCAAGCACCATGGCACCAACTTATTGGCACCCAAGTGCCAGAACCAGCACAACAAACCGAGAGGCTGGCACCTTAGCGCCAACTTCTGAGCACGAAGGCACAACCTTTTTTCTGTAGTTGCTCCACCATAACTTGAGGAGTTATGTGGCAGTTTTAATCAGTTCAAGAGGAGAATTTTAGAAGAGCCCAAGCATTCCGAAGGAGGAGGAGAGGTGGAGAGAAGCCAAGGAGTCTTAGGGAGATATAGGGTTTGTAAATTTTCACTTTTCTTGAGAGATTGGTGAGGCATTTAGAGAGAAATTTGTAAGGAAATCATTGTAACACTTCATTAAGGATTTGGATTCATTGTTAGATGAATGTTGCAACTCTTTTAGAGGAGAAATGCTAAGTATCATGTTTTTTTTTGTCTTGGATTTGTTGTAAACACATATTCAGTGTATTTTTTTGTTAAATGATGTGATTTCTGGTGTAATCTTCATGCTTTGAGAGTAGATTTCCTTTACATTTCTCTTGTGTTGAATATGTAGGATTCGTCGGATGTCTTGAATGATTTTAGAATTGGATTTTAATACTAATGTGATGATATTTCCTTCTACGCTTCATTTACTTTTTGTACTAGTCATATGAATTCTTAAAATTTGTTGTGAATCCATACAGACTTGGAAGAGCTATGGCATGAACAGCTAGCAAGATCGCATTGAACTAGTGGGTGAAGCAAAATTAGTTTAAAGGTCAATGAAAATAGATATGGAGATAGGTTTAGATTGGTATAACTTGGGGGTTTCTAGGGTGACAGGCAGAAAGACTTACCAAGTTAAACAAAACTTCTTTACACACTTAGAAGAGGGTAAACAACATATATGCTCTTATTTTTAACTAGCCATATTAGCAATTTTTGGTATTCGATGCTAAAATCCACATAGGAAATCACAAGAGAAAGGTAGCTTTCATATCTTGAAATTCACCAAACCAATTTATATAGTTGGGTTTAGCTTTAAAATTAGTGTTGTTGTTTAGGATTAATTGTTAGAAAAATCATTGTAATTTGCATTCCAAATTAAGATCTTGGAGTAGTAGACTAGAACTTCATCTAAAGGACTCGTTACCTCCTTCCCCGTGAGATCGACAATCCAGACTCAATAGGGTCCTACATTACGGAGAAGATACGTACACTTGTGTGAAAAACCTTAGTGAGCAATAATATCTAATTTTAAGAACTCAATTAAATTTATAGGGAGTGGATCAAGTTTCTAGTGTCATTACCAGAACTTATATTATTATGATAATTGCTGGGGCGGATCAATTTTTTGGCGTCGTTGCCGGGAAAGATAGTAAAGAACATTTTATGAGAATTTAAGTTGAATTTATAAGACTTAGGTTTGGAAAGTGTAATGTTATTTAGAGTGTTTTAGTTATAGCGTGTTCCTTAAAAAGAAGAAAATTTTTAAAAATATTTTCATGTATTTAACTTGTGTTATTAATTTTATTAGTTGGGTCTTTAGTTGTGTATGCATAGTGTAGGACCTATAGAACTTGTACCTTAGGATTCAAATCTGGAGAGGACTAATAAGAAAATTAGAAAACAGAAAAGACTTCACTAATTTGTAGAAGAAATGGCAAATATTCAACCTAACAATTTAGATAATTAAATACCCGATAATGAACATCATAAAGCATAGGCCATTAAGGGATTATATTAATCTTGTGAAAGATGAAATTCATTTAAATATTCAAACTCCTACCATAGAGGTTAATACATTTGAATTGAACCATGTTATTATCCAAATAGTATAGAACTAGTTTGGGGGAACTCCATCTGAGTATCTAAATTTACACTTCGCATTTTTTTCTAACACTTTGCCTACATTTTGTTATAATGGTGTGTCAAACGATGTTGTTAGACTTAGGCTTTTTCCCTCTTCCTTAAGGGATAAAGCTAAAATATGATTGAATTCATTAGCACCTAGATCGATTAGGACTTAGAGTGACTTAGCCCAAAAATTCCTTGCTAAGTATTTCCCACCTTCAAAAACTATTAAACTTAGAAATGACATTACTTAATTTTGCTAGTATGAAGGCGAGTTGCTATACAAAGCATGAGACATGAGAGAGATTTAAGGAACTTCTTAGGAAGTGTCCACATCACGCTTTTCCAAATTGGTTAATTATTCAAACATTTATAATATGTTAGTAGAATCCCTTAGATCTATGATTAATGATGTCATTGTTGGTTCACTCATGTTGAAGTCATTTAATGAAGCTTACTTATTGATTAAAGAGATGACTACAAATAATTTCCAATGACCTGCTGAAAGTGTAAATCTTAGAAAGGTAGCCAGTGTGCATGATACAGATGTATTTTCAAGTCTTACTTCTCAGGTTGCAACAATACATAGGAAGTTAGATCAATTTGAAATAAACTAACCTCAGTTTCCTCCAGTAGTTGAGGAAAATTTGTTTGGACAAATGGTTGATTCTTGTACTTCATCATTTAAGACCTTAAATGTAATTAACAACAACTTAACAACCCTTATTCCATCTTCTATAACCCAGATTGGAAGAACATCCAAATTTTAACTAGAATAATGATGCTGGTGGTAGAAATCAATAATGGGGAAATAATCAAGAAAATATTTTAGGAAATTGGAATAACCAGGGTAGTACCTTCTTATCTATCGGGATTTAACAATAATCCACAATTTAAGGACAAGAAGATGTCATTGGAGGAGGTTGTGTTGAAAATGGGAAATTAATTATAAAATCAAGGTGTGATAATAAGGAATGTACATATCTAACTGAGACAAATTGTTAAATCACTTAGCAATTAGCCTCAAGGAACTCTTCCTAACAACACTGAGATAAACCCTTAGGAGAAGAATAGTGAACATATTAAAGCTGCCCAACTAAAAAATGAAAGAGTTGGAGGATGTGGTTCGAAAAGAGAATGAGGCAAAAAAGAGACTGTGGAAACTGAAAAACCCGAGGAACGTGTTTCTAAGGATTTAGAAAAACTAGTCTCACTAAATAAGATTAACTTAGAAAAACTAATACCTCCATTTCCTCAAAGAATTCGATAACAAAAGTTGAATCAATAATTTTTAAAAATTTTGGAATTATTTAAGAAGCTAACTATTAATATTTTGTTCACTGAATCTTTGGAGTAAATGCCTAGTAATGTAAAGTTCATGAAGGATATTCTTAATAAGAAAAATAAGTTTGGAGACTATAAGACAGTTGCATTTAGTGATGAGAGCAACCCTATAAATAAAAAGAAGGTTCCTCAAAAAATTAAGAATCCTGGGAGCTTTACTATTCCCTGCACAATTTGAGCAAGAATTTTTAGAAAAGCTTTATGTGATCTTGGAGTAAGTACAAACCATATATCATTATCTATATTCAGAAAATTAGGATTAGAAGAAATTTCTCCGACTACTATAACCCTTCAGTTAGTTGATCAATAGATAAATTATTTAAAGGGGGTTATAGAAGATGTTTTAGTTAAGGTGGATAAATTTATCTTCCCTTTTGACTTCATTATTTTAGATATGGAGGATGATAAAGAAATTTCAATCACTTTAAGGAGGCCTTTTCTAGCTACTGGACATGATATGACAGATATGAAAAAAGGTGAATTAACTATGAGAGTTAATGACCAGGAAGTTACATTCAAATGTCCTAAAATATATGAAATATCCTCCTAAGGAAATGAAGATGTGTGTTTTTAGATGGATTTAGTTGATTATTTGTGTAATACCATTTTCAAAAATGTTGCAAAGTTAAATAAGAAGAATAAGAGATAGATAATCAGAAGACATGGATTTCCAACATAAGCTAGAGATTTTATCTGCTGAAGATTCAAAATTTGTTCAAGAAATGTTTGAAATTTTAGATACAACAAAAATTAGTAAACTTCTTATTCCTTCTATTAAGGAATCCCTTGAAATTAAGATGAAGGAGCTTCCTACACATTTTATATATGTTTATTTAAGGAATTCATCTACATTATCACTCATCATATTCTCATATTTGACTCAATTATAAGAGGAAAAATTAATTGAAATTCTTAAGAATTTTAAGAAAGCTTTCAGATTAACCTTAACAGATCTTAAGGGAATTAGTCCCTCTATTTGTATTCTTAGGACCCTAATGAAAGATAATCATAAACTCTGGGTAGATCCTTTTATTTTTTATATGGATATTCTGGATATCATCAAATACCTATAGCTTCTAAGGATTAGAACAAGACTATGTTTAAGAGCCCTTATGGGACATTTTCTTTTAGAAGAATGTCATTTGGGTTATGTAACACACTTGCCGCTTTACAAAGGTGCATGATGTCTATTTTTGCAACTTCACTGAGAAAGGGATAGAAGTTTTCATGGACGATTTCTTAGTATTTGAAACTTCATTTGATTCATGTTTAGAACATTTAACAAATGTGCTAAAATGTTGTGAAGAGACTAACCTTATTCTCAATTGGGAAAAATGTCACTTCATTGTCACAGAAGAAATTGTTCTGGGACAAAATGTCTGAAAATGGCATGGAAGTGGACCTGACAATGATTCAAGTAATTTCAAAACTACCTCAACCTATCATTGTAAGGGGGATTGGAAGTTTTCTAGGACATACTGGATTTGATAAGCCATATATAAAAGATTTCTTAAAAATTTCCAAGCCTTTATGCCATCTTTTAGAAAAAGATTTCATATTTAACTTTGATCAAGATTGCCTAAATGCATTTTATATATTAAAAGAAAAATTAGTCACCACTTTTATTACAGTGTCACCTGATGGAGGGATGTCATTTGAGTTGATATACGATGCAAGTTATTATGTTGTTGGGGCAATGTTAGGACAAAGACATGATAAAATTTTTAAAGTTATGCACTACACAAGTAAAACCCTTAATGAAGCTCAAATTAATTATACTACGAGTGAGAAAGAATTATTGTCAATAGTATATGATTTAGATAAATTTATATCTTATTTAATTGAAATTAAATGTATTGTTCATACCGATCATTTTGTTGTTATATATCTTATGTCGAAGAATGATGTTAAACTAAGATTAATTAGATGGCTCCTTCTGATGGAGGAATTCAATAGTGAAGTAGTGGATATGAAAGAATCAGATAATCAAATAGCTGACCATTTATCTAGATTGGATCAGTGAAATTCCTATACTTGAAGATGAAATTAATGAAAGTTTCTCTGATGAACAATTGTATACTGTTACTGAGTGGTGCATTCCGTGGAATGATGACATAGTGAAATTTATTTTTAGTGATATTGTACCATATGGATTAGCATACCATCAACAGAAAAAATTTATTCATGATGCTAGATCTTACTTTTGGAATGAGTCATATTTATATAAAACATGCAAAGATCAAGTTATCATAAGATGTGCTCCTTTAGAAGAAACTTAGGAAATTATTTAGAAATGTAATGATTCTGAGTTTATGGGACACTTTGGTGTTGATAGAAAACCATTTAAGATTTTGCAATTTGGGTTTTATTGGTCTACTCTATTTAGAGATGTGAATTTATATATATAAACTTGTGATTGTTGCTAAAGAGTATGTAATATATCTAAGCGAAATGAGATGCCCCTAACCTTTACTTTAGAAACTGAGATTTTTTTTTTGTTTGGGGTTTAGATTTTATGAGATTATTTATACCATCTATTGAAAAACTAATATATTTTAATAGTTGTGAACTATGTCTTAAACGGATTGAGGCAGCAACTCTTCCAAATTGTGATGCTCAAAGTGGAGCTAAAATTTTAAAGAGGAATATTTTTAATAGATTTGGCATGCTGACAGCGGCTTTATATATGCTTAAGAATACAAGAATTTGATACTGCTGCTAGAAGATTTAATTCCCCGGCAACAACGCAAAAAACTTGACAGCGGTTATATATTCGATAAAGAAGTATATAAAATATTCAATAATGGCAAAGTCACACTTATCAACGCAAGTATTGCATCACTCAAGTAATATAGGGCTCTAATGGAGTCATGGATATCAATCCCACAGGGAGTAATATTAGAGGTTACGAACTAAGATTTTAGAAAATCAATACTTAATCACAATAATATAGTTCAAATTTTTTATCTGTCACTAATAGGTAATTGAAATAAATATGTAATTTGAATAAATCTTAAATAAATAATTCTTTAAATAAAGTTTCCAATGTGAAGTTCAATATATAGCATCATTCTCATTGTCAAGAAATTAAAGTAAATGGATAAAGTGAATTGGTTCAAATTGGATTGTGCCAAATATGAGCATACATATTCTTTACCTTTTAGTCCAGGCATAAAGAACATTGAATAATCCTATGCTTGTTTATTGAATCTATGGCTAGGCTGGGAGGATACCAGCTCTCACTTCGGAGCTCCCATGTTCCCCTCGCTTGAGGGCTAACATCTACACTTCAGCACCCAAATGATAAGACCGAATTGAGGATTTTACTCTGTCACTCTAAAATCTCCAATTCTACGCTCGATAATATTATTTCCCTATTTATTTGCACCCAACTTTCAAGGACTTTGACTTCCCTGAATCTTGGATGTAATCTTCACTTTAGTTGTAAAACTCAACATATTTTAACAAATCAATTGGTCAGACTGAAAGTAAATTAAGATCTAAGTGAAAAGATCATCACAACTTCCTTAACATTCTCAAGGCTCAACCAATTCAAATCACCATTTCAAAAAATCTCAAGACAAGGAGAAAGACAGAGAAAACTACTCAAAACTCATGGGGAAGATACGACAAAACTCAAAATTTATATATAAAAGCAAAGTCATACAAACTACAATAAGTAAATACCACTTATCTCTAATTCCTCCCTAAGCAAACTCCTCGAAGTTCCTCTGAATCTCTTCCTTTTTTATAGTACACAGAATTCTTCTTCAAAGCGGCAAGGAGGAATAAATCTCTCACTTTCCCTTCCCTCTTACAATCTCTCAAAGAATTCCTCACAATCTAACCCTAAATTAAACTCTCTACACTCTACCACCTTCTCTAATTTTTGGTCAAAAGTTTCTCTTAAAGTTGTAGAAGAGTTTTCCAAGAGTTATCTAAGTATCCCCTCAAAAATCATCCACATTCAATGCACCTGTTGAGATAACCGCCGATCTCACCGTCGGAGGCCTCGAGAGCGCCGTCGGCGGCCTTCTGGAATATTTGATTATGAGCTCTCTAGAAAGCCATCGGCGCCCTAGTTCAAATCTTCATATTTTGGTTCTTTTTGCTCCAAATTTGCTCCTTTTTGCATCTTTTTGCTCCAATGATCATAATTCAACATACTTGCACAAACATCAAAAATACCTTTCTTTAAAGTGCAATATCATCAAAAACAGTATAAATATGTATGAAAATTCGCTCCTTTTTGCATCTTTTTGCTCTATTGACCTTAATTCATCATTCATGCAACAAAATTCAAAAATACCTTTCTTTAAAGTGTAATATCATCAAAATCAGTGTAAAATAGGTATGAAAATTTCAACATATTTTCCTTTGGTCACATGCCTAGAGTGGCCATTAGTGATGGAGGAAGTCATTTTAAAATTAGGAAAATCAAGAGGATTTTAGAAAAAAAAAAACTAGGTGATAAATATGAAATTAAACATATAATGATCATAGTTTACCATCCTCAAACTAGTGGTTTAGTTGAGGTATCTAACAGAAAAATCAAGAGGATTTTAGAAAAAAACTGTCAATCCTAGTCTAAAGGATTGGTCTGTAAGACTAAATGATGCATTAAGAGCTTATAAGACTGCTTAAAAACTCTTATAGGAATGTTTTCTTATAGGCTCTTTTTTGGATAAGTTTGTCACTTGCAAGTGGAATTAGAACATAAAGCTTATTGAGTTGTTAAAGAATTTAATTGTAACTTAAAGAAAACTGGTGAGAAGAGATTATTGTAGTTAAATGAACTTAATGAAATTATACAAGAATATTATGAAAAAGCAAAAAAATTATAAAGAAAAGATTAAAACTTGGCATGATCAGAAGGTTTTTAGAAAATATTTTGAACTTGGACTAGAGGTTTTACTATACAATACTTTATTGAAACTATTTCTTGAAAAATATAAGTACAGGTGGTCAGGGCTATTCACTGTAAATAAAGTTTATCCTTTTAGTGTAATAGGTATTAAAGATCCTAAAAGTGGTATGATATTTAAAGTTAATGAACAAATACTTAAACTTACATAGGTGGAAATAAGCCTATAATTAATGAAGTTTTAATGTTGGGTCAACTTGAGTAAGAATTTGGATTCATCAGGCTGATGACGTTAAACCATACGCTAATTGGGAGGCAACCCAAGGTATGTATTTGTGTGTTTATTTGAGTTTATAGTGTCTTGTGTTATTGTTTGTTGTAGACTAGATTGTTTGATACTGATGTTATAGATGTCATGGATTAATATTTCTTGTTACTCTGGATTATATGTGAACTTGTCTGTTGCGATATGGTAGTTCTTTTAATGCAGATTTCATGTTAAACTTATTGAACTGAGATTATGTTTTCATGATAGACTCATGTTATAGAAAGTAATTCAGTTCTATTTTTTCACTGCTTATATTTTAGTTTTGATTGTTATACATGATAAAAATCAAGTTGCGGGGGGAGAAAAATCTTTAAAGAAGCTAAACTTTATTTGTCCTCATTAGCTTACATATAAAATTGATACCACTTTAAAATAACTTGTGGTATGTGGTGTTACTTTTAAGGTACTATAATTTTGATTTTAGGGATGTTAAAGAAGACTTAATTGAAATTTTTGGTGAAAAGGACTATGCTAGAGTTAAGGTATTTAGTATAAGATAATAAGAATATGATTTTACTATTTATAATAAGAATTGTACATTTGAAAAACTAAGATTCTTATATTTACACTTCAAAAAAAATTTAGACTCTATTAAAACTTATTTTCAAACTAATACTTATAACTTTCAAGTGGAGGAAAGTGATAAGTCTTTAACTTTAGGAGGAAGATAGTAAAATTCAAAACTATTTAAGGTGTATCCAAATATAGTAATTCTCACATAAAAGTGTTAAGAATTAAAAAGATGCTGAATGAAAAATAAAAAGAAGAAAGAAAGAAAAATATATAAAAAGTGAGGAGAGGCATAATAAAAAATTGGTTTCAATGGAATCTTCTTAAAGAAAAAGACTTAGATACAATCCTAAACTTATTTTTTATTCCAAAAACTATTAGCAATTTTTTTTACAAATAGAGTGTTTAAATTCTGATTTTATACTTTTTTAGGAATCTTATGTTTGACAAATTACAATTATTTTTAAAATAGATAGAAAATCAGGTTTCATAAGTTAAATACTAAATAATTTTATACCCTAGTCCTAGCTCAATTCATTAGAATTTCTCCTAGGTTCCACTATGACATTCCTAATGCAAAATTATAGGAAATCTTGAAGAAACACATTGCCTCAAATCAATAAAATTAGTTTTTAAAGTTGCAGTGTTACTTGAGCACAAGTAACGTTTAAGTTTAGGGGATATTGATATGTCTTTCAACATGCTTAATTTTCTTTATTTTTTACACTTGTTTTTAGATAAAACTATACTTTAAAGAAGAGTATTCTTGTGTTTTACTTGCAGGTATAACAGGTAGGACACGTTGAGCAAAACAGAGTTAAAAAGGCGCAAAAAGGAGTGGAATGGAGCATTTTGGAACCAACAAGTCTGGCTCATAGAAGCCAGACTCTGAGTGTCAAGGCACTCCATCCAAGCACATTGACAATAGCTTATTGGCGCCTAGGCGACAACTTATTGGTGCCTAGGTGCCAGAACCAGTGCAACAACTCAAGAGGCCGACGCCTAAGCCCAAACTTCTAAGCACCAAGGTGCAACCATTTTTCTGCAGTTGCTCCACCACGACATTGGGAGCTATGCGGTGGTTTTAAGTAGTTCGCGAGGAGATTCTTAAAATAGCTAAAGCATTCTTAAAGTAGAAGGTGAAGTGGAGAGAAGCTAAGAAGTCCTAAGGAGATCTACGGTTTGTAAATTTCCACTTTTCTTGAGAAATTGATGAGGGGTTTAGAGTAGAAATATGTAGGGGAAGCATTCTAACATTGCAGGGAGGACTTGGATTCATTGTCAGAGAAACTTTTCAACTCTTTTCAGAGGATAAAAGTTAAGCACAGTGTTTCTATTTGTCTTGAATTTGTTGTAAACACATATTTAGTGTATTTGTTTTGTTAAATGATCACGATTTTCATTGTAATCTTCATGCTTTGTGAGTAAATTTCATTTTCTTTTATCTTGTGATGAATAGGTAGGATTTGTAGAATGTGTTGAATACTTTAGAATTGAATTTTTATACTAATGTGATGATCATTCCTTCTATGCTTCATTTACTTTTTGTAGTGGTCATATGAATTGTTAAAATTTATTGTAAACCCAAAAGACTCAGAAGTGTGATGTCGTATGCTCTTATTGATGTCAGTGTGATGTATGTGATTATATGTTTTTTTCCTTATTTATAATTCTTAACTTTCAACAAAGCCATAAACTTGATGCTAAGTAAATGCTAGGTAAATTCTTAATGTCAAAGCAAGTAAGAATACATTTATAATATTTAATATGGGATACTACACAAGTATATGTATCGTTATCAAGTAATATAGGACTTTTTGATTAAGTCCCAAACATCGAACCTGCATGGAAAATATAATATGCACTTTACAAAATAGGAGAAATTAGATAATCAAAATTCTATTAAGAAAAATTTTCTACTTAAACTCTAGATACTAAAAAAGAAATGAAGGTTTAATTCTTTTTATAATTTTTGGTTGGTGAAAATAAAGTAAGCAACTAACTAACTTAAATAGATATTTACAACATGAAATTCCTTATCATGAATCAATAATAAGTATAGGAATTCTATTGTGGAAGTTTTCTAATTGTGTTATGTCAAATAGAAGCAATAATATTCTTTACCCTTACTAAAGATGCTATAAAGAACATTGAATATTTTATAGTTTAAATAGTTTTGAAGACGGGTTAGGTAAGAAAGATACTAGCTCTCACTCTAGAGTTCCCTCTTCTCCCTCCATCTGATATTAACATCTCGTATCAAAACCTAACACTATAAATCAAATTGGGGACTTTAGCCTGTCACTATAAAGTCCTCTAATTCTACACCCTTTAAAATTTATTTCCCTATTTATTTACACTCAACCCCATGAACTACATTCTCATCCATGAAATCAAATGTGATTCTTACCATTAATTAACTAAGACAATACCATCTCAAATCTTATATGTTCTTACAACAGGTATTAATATCTTAATAAGCCAAATCAAGAAGTAAATGAAGTGCAAGGTTTAAAATCATCACAACTTCTTCCAACATTAAAGTCTAATACTTCTCACAACTTCCCTTCAATACTTAATCACTTATCATTTTAAGGAAAAATATAAAGAAAAATACTTAGAATTCATGGAGAAAACACAACCACACTTGAGTTTTAAAGTAAAAACATGTACACAAACAAGAAGTATAAATTAAAACCAAATGTAGTCAAAAAGATAAAAAAATTATCTCAAATTCCTCTCCAACAAATGTCTTGAAGTTCCTTTGATTCTCTTCCTTCTCTCACAATACAAAATACACTTAAAATAAAAAGAAAAGGTGGGAGGTGACGACGGCGGCGGCGTATGTGGTGGTTGGCACTGGTCGGCCTGGATGAATGATGATGATTTGCCTCTTCCATGGATGATCCAAGTCTTCTTCTACAAAAATCCAAAAAGTCCCTTAGTGTCTCCTTAAAATGTTTCCCCATTCAATGAATATTCTAGAAGTTGTCTCCTTTCAAAAGTTAATTGAATGAATTTTCGTGTTTATTAACTATTTCCCACATTTTTACCAAGGGTTGCTTCAAACACCTCTTCAAAAATTCATCCAAATTCAATGAATCGGCAAATAACTACTTCTGGCGCTTAAGCATAGGATACCCGGAGCTTAGACACTGCTCTCTCTATTTAACTGGAGTGTAAGCGTTAGTCCTTGGCGCTTAGGGGCCTCAGTTCATTTTTGCACCTTCTTCATTTTTGCTCCAAATTTGACATTTTTCACTCCTTCTATCATAGTTTTCATCAAACTAATTATACCTGAAAGAAAAACACACAAATATCTTTTATTAAAGCACAGTATCTCAAAAATAAATATAAAAATGTGTACATAATGATATATTTTATGTGTATCAAAATCCCCCAAACTTAAAATGTTACTTGTCCTCAAGTGACACTCCAATCCTTAGAAAACAAAATAAGTAGATTATGTATATAAGTTTCTTTAGGATATTCAAAAATTTTGATGTAGAAATATAGTAGTCCAATTTAGAAAAAAAATTAGTGAATGAGACCAACTTAGAGTTTATAAATTTTTAATGTAAAGAAGTCTAAAAATATGAGTTTCTATCTAGTTCAAAAATATTGTAAATTCTCCAAATATAAAGTTTAGGCATTCTATCTTCTCTACTTAAAATTTTTTATTAAGCATAATTTTACTTACTATATTATATCTTTAAGCTTAAGAGTTTCTCAAGTCTTATACTTTAAAAAGATCAGATGTGGAACTAATTTTTGATTAGGCACTAATCCTCAAGCTTCTCCTCCCCTTTTCAACTTTTCTTAGGCAATGATTACTATATCTAGATAGACTTTTAATGATTTTGAATTCCACTCTTCTTTTCCTATAGCAAAGAATTGATATATTTCCTTTAAGTAAAAACATAATAATAGTTTTAAAAATTACTCAATAAAAGAAATTTAAGTTTTGAAAATAAAAGTCTAATTTTTCTACATTTTTTAAAAATACAATTTCTCCTACTTAAGATAGTTACACAATATTTATCATTTCCACACTAAAAAAAATTNCCCCCCCCCCCAAAAAAAACTTAAATTTTTAATAAGATAAAACATTTTAGCATCATATATATAGGCAAGAATAAAAATTGAAAAAAACATGTTTGCAGAAATTCTTACATCCTAAATATACAAGTACAAAAATTAAATATAGGAGTCAAAAATTAAATTGATTTAATTTTAATTTAATTAACATATAGAAGCTCATTAGACTTTTATGAAGAGGAGAATAATATAAAATCAAACAAACATACTAAAAAAAATTCACAACTGCAACATAAAGAAAATATCTAGTAGCAATTTGAAAATTTTAAATATGAAGTTCTTAAGTGAAAATTAGCAATATTTTAAACCTTCATAGGATTCAGAATTAAGTTCAACACTGAATAAATAAAAACACTAAAAAACATAGCTAAAACAATTAATACCACAAAAATAAAACAAAAATACATCACAACAGTGTCTAACAAAACAAAACACAGACTAAACTATCAGTCTGAAACAAACAAACAAAGCAATAAGCACAGTATAACTGTATCATAAAAAGTTCACAACAATACATAAAAACTAAACTAAATTATAGAACTAGTCTAATCATCCTCTTCCTCTTCAACATCACTCTCATCACTATGTCAAACAGCTGCAGACTCATATGATGGATATTTTGGATATTGAAGGAAAACTACACTCTAGTCACCTCTCATGAGGTTTTCCATACATGAGTAGAATTTTTCCTCATAATCACTATGTCTTCTCATATCTTCATCTATATGTTCTACAAAATTTTCTAAATCTAATACCTTATCAGTGGTATTGTTGACATTGTTCAATATCCTCTACAATAATTGTGACTGAGAAGCAGACCCAGAAGTCTAACTCTGTGATGTAGAAGCACGTGCAGTAGAAGCTCGATATGTAGAAGCACCTGAACTGCTAGAAAATCCATCTCTCCATCCAAAAATTGAATGATGTAAATAGGACTTCACATTGACACTAGTAATGAGCTTGAATGGCTGCAGTATCTCCTCCTAGCTATCAAATCTAACTTCAGCCTGCTTGTATAATAAAAAGATCAAGGATTTAAATCCCAAACTTGCAGTAATAGCAGTGATGACAAAACTGTTAATAACATCATAAATCAAAGCTCCAATTCGACGAGCTTGAACTGCTGAATATAATAGTTCAAGGTTGCTCTATCTCGGGTCACTTCACTAAGATGATTTATAGGCAGCAAATGAGCAGAAATAAAGTAGTGTCATGTTTTCATTGTGGCATTGATACACCTAAAATATATAGTATTTTTAGACACATTTTTATACCTATTTTGAAGTTATTTTTGTGTTTTTCTTACAGATACAAGTAAAAATGGAAGAAAATGCTTAAAGGAGTGAAAAGAGATCAAATTTGGAGAAAAAATGTGAAAAATTGTGCAAAAGAGTTTTGGCGCCTAAGCGCCAAATCCGACGCTTAAGCACCGGTTAAACAGAGAAGGTCGTGCCTAAGCGCTGAGACCCTGCGCTTAAGCGCCAGTGGCAGTTACTAGATGAGTAAAATCGGTTTTCACAAATTTTGAATAGGTTTTTTAGGCACCCATTGGCTTAATAGGTGATTGTAACCACCATGGACGAAAATTATCATGAAGGATGCGTCTCTTGGGCAAATACATCAAATCAAGACACATTTTTTAAGAGATCCAAAGACACCTCTTGGAAAACTATAAAAGAAAGAAGAGAGGACTTAGAAAAGAGACATGAAAATATTAGCAAGTTTTGAAAGTTCTTCTCTGGGAAGTTAGTTCGGAGAGATGTTCAGGAACCACTTTTTTATTTACTTTATCTTTTTTGTTATTTTGTTTTGAGTGGTTGTAAAAGAGAAGAGATTCAAAGGAACTTCAAGAGTTTGGTGGAGGACTTGAGATAAGTTTTTATCTTTTTGTTTTAGACTACTTTTAGTTTTAATCAAGACTTGTTGTTGCTTTGACAATGATTTCTTCTTTTAAAATAAAGTGTGGATTGTTTAATCGAGACTTGTTGTTAGTTTGACAATGATTTCTTCTTTTAAATTAAAGTGTTGTTTTTCTCCATGGATTCTGAGTAGTTTTCTTTATCTTTCTTCTTAAAATGATAGGTAATTAAGTTTCTCCATGGATTCTGAGTAGTTTTCTTTATCTTTCTCCTTAAAATGATAAGTAATTAAAGTGATGGATGGCATGGATTTTGAGTAGTTTTCTTTATCTTTCTTCTTAAAATGATAAGTAATTAAGTTTTAGATTTTGAGTAGTTTTCTTTATCTTTCTTCTTAAAATGATAAGTAATTAAGTTTTGGATGAGACTTTAATCAAGACTTGTTGTTGGTTTGACAATAATTTCTTCTTTTAAACTAAAGTGTGATTTTATTTTCTCCATAGATATGAGTAGTTTTCTTTATCTTTCTTCTTAAAATGATAAGTAATTAAGTTTTGGATGGAAGTACTGAGTATTTTTCTTTATCTTTCTTCTTAAAATGATAAGTAATTAAGTTTTGGATGGAAGTTGTGGAGAGTCTTGATCTTTAATGTTGGAAGAATTTGTGATGATTTAAATCCATGCATTTCATTTACTTCTTGATTTGGCCAATCCAGATATTAAAATTTGTTGTGAGAACATGTAAAAACTGGGCTGGTATTGTCTCAGTCAACAATTGGAAAGAATCGCATGAGGTTGTATGAATGAGAATGTAGTTCATATGATTGAGAGCAAATAAATAGAATATTTATTGATGGGTGTAGAGTTAGAGGACTTTAAAGTGACAGGTTAAAGCCCCCAACTTGATTTATTGTTTTAAGTTTTGATATGAGAATGTTAGCCCCTAGGTACAGGGAATCGAGGGAACTCTAGAGTGAGAGCTAGTATCTTCCTTACCTAGCCGGTCCTCAGAATTATTCAAACTTTAAATTAGTCAGAGAGCTAGTATCTTCCCTGCCTAGCCGGTTTTCAGAACTACTCAAACTTTAAATTAGCCAATGTTCTTTATAGCTCATTAGTAAAGTTAAAGAATATTATTGCTCCTATTTGACACAACACAATTTGCATACTTCCACAACATAATTCCTATACTTATTACTGATTCATGATAAGAAGAAACATATTTTCATATTAAGTGCTTTTCTTCTACAAAAACTTTAGTTATCTTTTTACAATTCGTTAAAATATCAAAAATACCAAAAATATTTAAATTTTAAATTCCTACAAAAATCATTTTAGTCGTTAAAATATCAAAATACCAAAAATATTTAAATTTTAAATTCCTACAAAAATCATTTTTAGTTTAAGTAATTACCTTTTTAAAAATAGAAAAACTTTCTAAAAAGTGTATATTGCATAATCTTCCCTTTGGGTTTGACATTCAGGTCTTAATAAAAAAGTCCTATATTACTTGATAATGATACGTATACTTGCGAAGTATCCCAATATAAATATATATAAATTAAAAAGTTAAATTCTTATTTTTCTTCAGGATCAAGTTTTTGGTTTTGTTATAAAATAAGGAAATATAAGTGAAAAATATCATCAGAACTATTGTTATACTGTGCATAAACATTAAGAGTCGTGATTAGGCATACTATTTTGAAGTGGGGAAGTTGACTTCTTTCATTAGTAATATTTCATAATCCCCTTCCACCAGTCAACGATGAAATAATCTTGTATAACTTCTCCTAATTAGAACTATAGTTCAAATAAAAGCATAACATGCTAGGGGAAATCGATAAAACTGATTTATTACCTCGGATGAGAAAGGCACTGTCTTTCCTCTAAACATGATTTTTTCTTCTTCACTCTCGAGGAGATTTGCATAGAACTCCCGAACAGCAGAAATAACTGCCACAACAAAAAAATAAAATCGCTCCCACTGGCGGAGAACAATCAAATCCTCAACAGCTCCTCTCAGACTCTTGAAACAACGCTCAGGGATCAATTTGCTTTATTGTAGTGCATCACTTTATCGATCCTGAACTCTTGCACTAACAAATTTGCTTGAATCAAATTGGGCTTTTCCCTTGCTCCTCTTCATCCTTGGGGCCAATTCTAAAAATCATATAAAATTCACAATAAATTCTGAATTCAACTCTTAATCATTAAACTTAACTCCTAAAAGCTTAAACTATCAAATTTATGCATTTTTCATAATTTTTTTCTCAAATTTTGACCATGAATAGTGATTTTCGGGTAGATCCATAATGTGCTCAAAGTATATGGTGAAAATAAAAAAAATTTTATATAGAACTGAAGCTCTTACCTCAAGAATATCAAATCTAACAAATTTTTCTTAAACCCACCAAGAAATCTTCAAATTAGGGGATGCTTTATTCTCCAAATCAAAAATTCTAGAGGAAGGGGATGAAGTCGAGGGCAAAAAAGGTGTTTTTTTAACCCAATAGTCACTTTAAACCATTCGTGAACTATTTTACGTGAACCGATGCTTAGGTGCCCGTCTCTTGATTAAGGCAGCGCTTAAGCTCAGGGACTTGGAGCTTAAGCGCTAGTGCACAAATCTTGATTTTTTTGATTTAAGTAAAATGCACTTCTAGCCTAAGTCAACCAACCCTACCTGGTCTCATATATCTTTAATAACTATATTCTTCCCTTTTAACTCTCCTTTTTCTCAAGATTCACCAATCTTTACTAATTTGATTCAACACAAAATAACACAAAATTTCACACAAACAAACACTTATATTAATTCACAAACAATTACAAACATCTTCAATACATAGATTCTCAATCCAAAGATTCTTGAATGAGATAGTTTCTAATTCAAACACTAAACAAACATAACATTAAAAACACACCAAACAAACTTAACATTAACAAACAAACACTAAACAGTCAAACACTAAACAAAAAACTTAATTCCACTCTCCATTTGGTGGAACGAATCCTAACTTATCATTAGTTTCTCCTTCAGCATTTGGAATGTAAATCTGATAGGACGAACGGTGGTTAATAACTCTGGTTGAATTTTCTTCAATCCATTTATTTTTCAAATACATAGCCTTGTCTCCTTATTCTATAAAACTATTATGGCTAAATTGCATCTTAAGTTATCATCCCATATGATCTAGATGTGCATTAACTTCCATCACTTTGGCTTCAATTGAAGCCACGTCAGCCTCAATTTTAGTATTTTTCTCTGTTATTCCTTCGATACTAACAACTAGGAAACCGTTGTACAACTCTTGTGCACTCTAACTAAAGAATTTCATCATCATTGCTTCCTTTTTTTTCTTCAAATTACTCTCCCAAGATGACATCTTTTAAAATCTCTCGTTTCCTTAGAATTTAGGGTTAAAATGGAAGTGTGGTGAGACTTCTCCTCATAGCCTTCTATTTATAGTCACTAAACTTCCCTTATAACTCCTATTCATGTTTTAGAATTGTTATCCCATGATAAAGCTAACCAAATCTCGGTTAAAATTGCTAGAAACTGAAATTCACACGTGTTTTTATCTATTGGCGCTTACGCGTCAGTGCTTAATTTAGCACAGGTCAGCTTAACGTCTAAAAACTCGTTGCAACATGTCTACGTCATCTTTTTAAGGTCTTAAAATAATTACAAAATCATTATATATTAAAAATACTACCATGATTTTCTAAATCAAACAAAACAACTTAACATTCAAAATAAACACACTGATAATTGTAAGTTGCCTCCCACAAAGCGTTTGGTTTAACGTTGTCGACCTCCGTAACCAGTTCTTATTATGGTTGACCCAACTGCATAAGATCATTCAATTTAATTTGATCCCCCTAAAAAGTAAGGTTTCAGCTTGTGACCATTCACTTTGAATATTATCAGTTTTAAGATCTTTGATATCCACAGCTCCAAAAGGATAAAGTTTTATCACAACAAATGGGCTCATCCACCTAGACTTAAGTTTGCCTGGAAATAATCTTAACCTTGCATTATATAGCAAAACTTGTAGCCCTGACTTAAGTTTGCCTGGAAATAATCTTAACCTTGCATTATATAGCAAAACTTGTTGCCTTGGCTCAAAATTTTTAGTGAGAATCCTTCGATCATGCCACATCTTTATCTTTTCTTTATAAATCTTAGCATTTTCATAAGATTCGTTCCTTATCTCTTCAAGCTCATTTAATTGCAATAGTCTTTTCTCACCAACATCCTTTAAATTGTAGCTAAATTCTTTAATAGCCCAATATGTTTTATGCTCAAGTTCAACTGGTAAATGACAAGCTTTCCCAAATATAAGCCTGTATGGGGATATTGCTATAAGAGTTCTATATGTAGTCCTATAATCCCACAAAGCATAGTCAAGTTTGACTAACCAATCTATTTTTGTTGGATTTAAAGATTTTTCCAATATTCTTTTAATTTCACAATTGGATAATTCAGCCAAACTGCTTGTCTAAGGATGATAATCATTAGTAATTTGATAGTTAATATGATATTTCTTTAATAATTTCTTCATCATTGCATTTCTGAAATGACTTCCCTCGTCAGTTATGATCACTCTCGACATCTCAAATCTACAAAATATATTCATTCTCAAAAGCTTTGCAACCCTTGAATCACATCGAGGTAAAACAACAGCTTCTATCCATTTGGATACATAGTCTACTGCTAACAATATATATAAATTTTTGCAAGATGATATAAATGGTCCCATGAAATCTAATTCCCAAACATCAAATATCTCAACTTCTAACACATAATTGAGGGGCATCTCATTTGTCCTAGAAATATTGCTTCCTCGTTGACATCGATCACAAGTTTTAATATAAGTGTTAGCATCTCTAAAGAATGTAAGCCAATAAAATCCAAATTGTAAAATTTTATATATTTTTTTATCAACACCAAAATGTCTCCCAAAATAAGAATTATGAAATTTTTAGATAATTTCATAAGTTTCTTCTAAAGGAAGACATCTTCGAATAATAAGATCATTTCCGTATTTATATAAAAACGGGTCAACCCAAAAATAAGTCTCAGCTTCAGATAAAAATTTCCTCTTCTATTGGTATGTCATTTCATAGGGTATAATGTCATTAATAATGAAGTTCACAATGTCGGCATACCATGAAACACACCACTCATTAACATTGAACAATTCTTCATATGGAAAATGTTCATTAATCTCTTTTTCAAAACAGAGTGGTTTTTCTAATTCAAGTCTAGACAAATGATCTGCAAGTTGATTCTCAGCTCTCTTCCTATCTATTATCTCAAAGTCAAATTCTTACAAAAGAAGAACCATCTTATAACTCTTAGTTTTGTTTCCTTCTTTTTCATTAAATCCTTAATAGCAGAATGATATGTTTTCACAATATGTTTAGTTCCAATTAAGTATGATCTAAATTTATCAAAAGCATATAGTACTACTAATAACTCTTTCTCAGTTGTGGTATAATTAATTTGAGCTTCATCGAGAGTTCTACTAGCATAGTAGATTACTTAGAAAATCTTATCATACTTTTGTCCTAAAACAACTCCAATAGCATAATCACTTGTATCGCACATCAATTCAAAAGGTTTTCCTAATTTGGTGAAACAATAATTGGTTCAATGATTAATTTTTCTTTTAATAATTCAAAAGCTTTTACATACTCCTTATTGATATTAAAAATTACATATTTTTCAAGTAAATGGCATAGAGACTCAACAATTTTTGAAAAGTTTTTAATATATCGCCTTTAGAATCCAGCATGCCCTAAAAAACTCCTAAACTCCTTCACACTTGTTGGGTAAGGTAAATTAGCAATCACTTGAATTTTTGCAGGGTCTACTTCCATACCATTTTCTGAAATCTTATGTCCCAAAACAATTCCTCCTCCTACCATAAATTGGTATTTTTCTCAATTAAGGACTAAATTTATTTCTTCACAGCGCTTAAGAACTTTTGATGAATGTTTTAAACATGATTCAAATGAAGTTTCAAACACTGAAAAATCGTCCATAAAAACTTTGATTCCTTTTTCAATTAAATCACAAAAAATAACCATCATACATCTTTGAAATGTAGCAGGGGTATTACATAACCTAAAGGGCATTCTTCTAAAATAAATGTACCATAAGGACTAGTAAAAATTGTTTTCTCTTGATCCTTGATAGCTATTTGTATTTGGTGATAATCGGTATATCCATCCATAAAATAAATGTATTTATGCCCAACTAGTCTATCAAGCATTTGATCTAGAAAGGGTAGTGGACATTGATCTTTCCTAGTAGCGATATTTAATTTTTTTCTAATCAATGCATATTCATCATCTTGTGACTTATCTAGTTGGTATTAACTCATTATGTTCATTCATAGTCACAGTCACTCCTCCTTTCTTAGAAACGCAGTGAATCAGATATCTAAAATAGTGTAGATAATTCAAACACCTAACCACTTTAAAAACTTTTTTTTAACAATTTCTTTCGTAACAATAATTAATCTCATTTGAGGATCAGCCATGGGTTTGCAGTTCTCTTCCATATGAATTCTATACATACAAATTGAAGGACTGATTCCTTTTATATCAGCAAATTATCCATCCAAAGGCTTTCTTGTAACTCTTCAAAGTTTTCATTAAACTCATTTCTCCTTCCATAGTTAATTTTAAGGAAATTGCAAGAGGTAATGTTGAGGAATCACTTAAAAATGCATACTTTAAATGTTCGGGAAGTAACTTTAACTCAAGCTCGGGAGGTTTTTCAATTGATGAACAAAAAGATGTATCTTTTTCTGCCATCTCCAAAACTTTAAAACTTTCTCGAACATAGTTTGAACCTTCATTATAAAAATCTTTACATTGATCTAATTCCTATTCTTGCTCGTGTTCCAACTCTTTCATTTCAAATTTTTCTTCATAATTTGTTTTGAAATGACATTCACTTAGATATTTTATCGCATCAATTCTATAGCATTCATCATCTTTGTTTTTTGCAGGATATTTCATTGATTTGGAAATGTTAAATGTAACTATATGATCATTGACGTGCATACATTACTATTCTTGTAATTAGGGAAGGTCTCCCCAAAATGATATGTATCTCCATCTTCCTCCATATCTAGCACAATGAAATCAACACGAAAGATAAATTGATCCACTTTCACTAAAACATCTTCTATAACTCCTTTAAGATATGTTATTGAATGGTCTGCTAACTGTAGAGTTACAGTAGTAGGGGATATTTCTCCTAATCTCAATCTTTTTAATATTGATGATGACATAAAATTAATGCTTGCATCTTAATCACTTGAAGCTTTCCCATAAAATATGCCTCTTATTGCACGTGGAATTGTAAAGCTACCAGGATCCTTAAGTTTTTTCAGGAAGCTTTTTCTGAATTATAGCACTGTAGTCTTCACTAAGTACAATAATCTCGTTATCTTCGAACTTCCTTTTTATGTTAAAAATATCCTTCATAAACTTCACATAACTTAGCATTTGTTATAAAGCTTCTACAAAGGGAATAATAATTCTAAGCTTCTTAAAAATTTTCAGAAATTTTGAAATTTTTTTATCCAACTTCTATTGACGGGGCCTCTAAGGAAATGGAGGTGGTGGTTTTTCCAAGTCAACTTTAAGTAGAGAAATAGGTCTATCTAAACCTTTCGGAGCATCCTCTTCAAGCTCTTCAATTTATTTTCTATCTACTTCAGTCTATTTTTGAATTCTACCTATCAATTCTCTTTCGCTTCTAAGTTGAACAGTTTTTACTTGTTCTTTATTCTGGTGTTTTGGATTTACTTCAGTATTACTAGGAAGTGTTCCTTGAGATATATTACTTAATGAGATTGCTATTTAACTTAATTGATTCTCAATATTTCTAATTGTAGCTCCTTGACTTTGTAACTGATTTCCCATTTGTAACACCAATTCTTCTACCGACAACTTTTTCTCCTTAAATTGTAGATTACTGTTAAAACATGGAGGATAAGTAGGTCTATAATTACTATTCCCTTGATTGTTCTAGTTTCCCAATTGGTTTAATTGATTTTTCTCTCATTGTTGATTGTTACCAGCCGAAGTATAATTCCAGTTAAAGTTGGGATGGTTCTTCCAACCTAGGCTATAATAGTTTGAATATGGGTTATTTTGTTTATTATTTATGACATTCAAAGTTTCTAATGATGCTTGATAATCTACCATTTGGTCTAATGAATTGTATTCAATCATTACAATTGGTTGAGAAAAATTCATTCCTAATTTGTCTAACTTCCTTGAAATTATAACAACTAGATTTGCTAACATTGTAAAAGCATCAAATTCATGAATATTGGCTCCTCTCCTAGGATTTACTCTTTCAGAAGGGCATTGAAAATTATTAGTAGTCGTCTCTTCAATTAAAGCATAAGAGTCATGAAATGGTTTTGACATCAATGAACCACCAGCAACGACATCGATAGTAGATCTAAGAGATCCAACTAATTCATTATAAAATGTTTGAATTATTAATCAAACTGGCATAACATGGTGTAGACACATTCTCAGTAGTTCTTAAAATCGTTCTCATGTTTCATAAATGGATTCCCCTCCAAACTGACAAAAAGATGTAATATCATTTCTAAATTTTACTGTAAAATGAATAAAATAAAATAAAAACACGCAAAAAAGAACTATATATAAAAATAAAACTACAATATTCATATAATAAATCTATAAAATTAAATAAGAATTTAAAAAATAGAAATTTTACTTTCTAAAAATCTCTTTAAAAATAGATATGGAGATATGTTTTGATGGGTATAACTTGGGTGATAGGCAGAAACACTTACCAAGCTAAACTAACTTCTTTATGCACTTGGAAGAGGGTAAACAAGATATATGCTCCTATTTGTCACTATCCATACTAGAAATTCTTGGTATTCGATCCTACAATCCACTTAGGCAATCCCAAGAGAAAGGTAGCTTTCATATCTTGAGATTCACTAAACCAATTGATATAGTTAGGTTTAGCTTTAAAAAAGTGTTGTCATTCATGATTAATTGTTAGAAAAATTATTGTAATTTGCATTCCAAACTAAGACCTTAACTTACTAAACTAGAACTTCACCTAAAAGGACTCGTTACCTCTTTCTATGTGGGATCGACAATCTGAACTCAATAGGTCCTACATAGCTGAAACGATGCGTATACTTACATGAGAAATCCTAGTGAGTAAAAATATCTAACTTTAAGAACTCAATTAAATTTATAGGGAGCGGATCAAGTTTTTGGTGCTATTACCAGAACTTACATTATTATGATGACCATTATGGTGGATCATTGGGTGAGGTCAATTGGATGAGGATGTGGTGAATTGGTTCAAATTTGGTCAAAATTGGGGTATGCCCATTTGATCTTGACCATCCCAAGGTGTCATCAAATTTTGAGGTTAAAAGGGTGTGCTAGGTTTTAGGGTGATTTTTAGGGTTTGGTGGGGTTAAGGAGGTCTTTGGTGAGACTATGGAACAATTTAGGTAGACCCCTCACCTAATGTGGATTTCATGGTCAAAGTGGTTCCTAGGTTCCATAGGCAAGTCCCTAGGTTTTGGGTTTATTTGGGTGACCCGGGGTAGGTCTTACCCATGGTGGTCAATTTGGCTTCCTCACCTGGTCAAAATTCTAAACCCACTCATCCAAGGGTTTAGGGCTTGGGCTTGCACTAATGGGGCCTATGAAAGCACAACCATGGTCTAGTGTCGTGAGTCCTAAAAAAAGTGACATCAACAATGACGGTATTCCTCCATGTCGTCCTCATGATCCCAATGGTAGGCACAATACTTATTTAGATTGTCAACTGTTGATATTGTCTTCAACGGAGAGGCTTTTTTGAAGTAGTCCCTGTTCTTGATGGCTTGGAATAGTTTGTTCATCGATACATTCAGGGGTGTCCATCCTTACATCTCCTGTTATACATGTGGTCGCCCGAAGTACCAAGATGGCCGCTGGTCAGAGGGGCGTCGCTGCTGACCCTAGTTGCCTCGACTGCTCTTATAGTTTTTGCGGAATCTCAAATCACCATTCAATCGTCTGTCAAGGGCCTGATCACTGTTTGGCCTTCAGTCATCCCCTCGGTCCTCTACTTCTGTGGTTAGGGGTCTGATACTCTGAATTTAATTTCTGACTTCATAAGGTCTTCTTCAGCAATGACGTGATCATTCGTTAATTCTAAGACCACCGCAAAGGTTTTTGGCTAGTAAGTTCAAGTCATACCTGAATTGCTTGTTGTGTATCCCCTGCAGCTCGGTCTGGGCGATGAGAGGCTCCAAATTCTTCACCTCTAGCATTTCCTTTTGGAAGAGAGTGATGTAAGCTCGTGGACTTCCGCCCTCCCCAACCTGATCTGAAGCAGGCCAATGTGTCCTTCCTTGGCTTTTGCACATTAGAAAAGTGTGCTTGGAAGAGCTTCAGAATTCGTAGAACGATGGGATGACTCCATCCGATAAGCTATTAAACCATCAGAGTGTGACTTCTTTCAGCGTAGTCAGGAACAACCAGCACTTTATGGAGCCATCGATCTGTAGGTCTCCAACTGTTGACTCAAAAGAGGCAAGGTGGTAGGTCGGGTTGCTTTTCCTGTATGTCTCAAAGTGAATAATTAGAGCTTTGTCGGGGGTATTGTTTCTAGGATTTTTCAGAAGAAGGTACTACCCACGACCAGTCGAATGAGCACTTCTACCTGGTCCACTCAATGTCGGACTGTCGGTGTAGATGAGACGCTATCTGTCAGGTGGGAATCTCCTAGTCCTTTAATTGGTCGATCACCGAACCAACCGAAGGGTGCTGGCGAATTGTCCAGGGGAGCCCTCTAAAGGCAGGTGCCCCAAGACTCTCCCTCCATCGGCGTCGGTCGGGCATTCAAGATCGCAACTACCGAAGAGCCTCGAACTAGTCCATTATTTGTGTTTGCAGTGCCTGCACCTCTTCCTATATGTCTCAATGTACTGTCTCTCTATTGAATTCCATTGGCGTTGAATCTTTCTGCAGACATTCTCCTTCGTAGTTAGCTCTGCTTCTCGTCAGGGGCATGTCCATGCTCACCTCAGCACCTTTTAGGATGTTGAATCATAAATTGTTCTTTGTGAACATGCCTCGAGAGTTAGAAACACACGAATGAGGAAAGTAGAAATAGAGAATAAGTTAAAGTATTCACTATAGAGAGAACGGGGAAATGTCCCTTTATTTGTCCTTTTGCCTCCCATTTATAGGGGCATATTTATGTTATTACAGAAAGGAGTAAACTATTATGGAAATTATAGTTAATACAATTGATACTCTATTTAATCGTATATATTTTATGTCATATCTGTATTGCAATTTGAATTCTAATATGGCGGTATTTGGCTAGTCGGTCTGCTTGAATTTGGTCGGCTGAGGCAACCGACTGAGTGGTGATCACATTTTTCGAAGTAAATGTCTGTGGTCGAAGGCGCCTAGTCGAATGGTGATCTCGCTCGCCGTAGTAAAAGTGGGGCGGCCGAATAACTCCCGATCAAAGGTTCTTGCATGTGTCTTCATCGGTTGGAACTGCGAACGTGGTCCACTAATTTAATATCTCGCCATAATGTGTCAATCCATTTTGATCTTGCAGTCCCTTGTTAGACAATAGGATGTCTTGATTGTCTGACCACGATATGTTTAATTGCATAAAGATTCATGCAACACTTTTCGTGTATACAAAACCGGACATAAAACGAATAAATATTTATTTGTATTCCACAAGTGGAGAACTTTCTTTGTTTGCACCTATGCAGGATTTTTAGGAATACTTACATTCATGCCACTAAAATCTTATTTATTTACATATCTAACACCTAAACTTAATTTTTTTATATAATTATATCACACAAATAATTTTTAAAATTAAAAAATTTAACGTTTGCTCAATATGCATAAAAAATTAATATAAAAAATAAATAAATATTATTATTTAATTATTTCAAACCATACAAACCAAACACAAACAACCAAATATTCGTTTTAGACTCATTTATAAATCGGGCCCTAAAATATTTGTGTTATTAATTTATTATATTATTATTTCATTATTTAAGTCATTAAATTTATTTTTTATATTTATTATATTATCCAATTCAGCCCCAATTCAAGTGCCCAGCTCAACTCCGATCAAACCAATAAACCCTAAACCTTTCCTTCTTCCAATATGATATCTGGTCTTATTTTCACAACCTTGATTCTTATACCATGCATAATTGCCGTGTACATAAATATTAAAAATCACATTTTCTTTAATGTTTTAAACTAATTATTGCAACATTAGATTACACAATTTTTAAGCCCATTTATATTAACTTCCAACGTTCCAATCAACTTTTTTTTTTCTTTTTCACAGAAATATTTACACACGTAGGGGTTTAAATGAGCCGAACAGGAGCGAGCCATGCTCAGCTCGTGTTCGGCACGTTTATATTTCGAGCTCAAAATGTGTGTTCATGTTCGGCTCGTTTGCTTAACGAGCCAAACACGAGCTGTTCAAGAACAAAGAGTCATTTTAACAGCCCTAATCACGTACTCATAAGACGACAAGGGTTTGAGCACGATTTAAAAATTATTATTTATATTAAAACATCATTTGAATCCAATTTAAGAATTTTTATTATATTTTTTTATCAATATTTTAATTGATTATAAAGCTTTGTAGCTTGTAGTCAATTATATTTTTTTAAAATACTACTTATATATATAAACTTGATGAGTAGTATGTCGAGAAAACGAGCCGAACACGAACGAACACATCGTTGTTCTTGTTCGGCTCGTTAACTTATCGAACAAAATAAATGAGCCGAACACTAGCTTCTTAACGAGTCGAATACGAGCTGTTCGCGAATAACGAGCCATTTTGCCAGCCCTATACACACCGAGCTTTCAAATGATTTTCATCTCAACTTGATCAGCAAACTTCTCAAAAACTAAGCATGTAGAAGGTGACATTATCTGATTCATTCTAACAGAAAATCCCAAATATTGCTCCTATAACAAATGTCAAAGCATCATAGGTAAATGGATGTGACCAAGTCGAGACTAAACTAATTAAATTGTCACCCAAAATTTAAAATTACTTGAGAACATGCTTCTGTTGTTAACAACGAAATTCAATTAAAGGGCAGTAATATCATATTTTTCCTTTGAAAGTAATCAGAGTTGTCAAAACGGCTCGTTGTTTGCGAACAGCTCGTGTTTGATTCATTAAGAATTCGTATTCGACTCATTCGCAAAGTTTACAAGCCGAACATAAACAACATGAACAAATATTATTCGTTTGTAAATAAACCAAACACGAACGACACGAACAAATATTTATTCTTTCGTGTTCGACCCACTTTAACTCGAAATACTACGAATCAATTAAATATATATCTTTGACGAGTAGTATTTTTAAAAAAAATAATTGACTAAAAGTTACAAAGATTTATAATCAATTAAAAGTATTAATAAATAAATAGAATAAAAATTAT
The DNA here is from genome assembly GCA_002079205.1 of Phalaenopsis hybrid cultivar. Classification (NCBI taxonomy): domain Eukaryota; kingdom Viridiplantae; phylum Streptophyta; class Magnoliopsida; order Asparagales; family Orchidaceae; genus Phalaenopsis; species Phalaenopsis hybrid cultivar. The sequence continues at coordinate 48,579 of JXCR01049854.1, read as the reverse complement.
TAAATTAGATTCAAATAATATTTTAAATCTTGCCCCAATCTTTAACATCTGACGACTGCGTGATTTGGGTTGTCAAAATAACTTTTTGTTCGTGAACGGCTCGTGTTCGGCTCGCTAAGCAAATNATATTTTGAAGCCCACTTGGTATCTTATTCCATGCATGATACATTTGGGGGACATTAGGGAAACAATTTTCATTGTGTTCGAAAAATATTAAATGTGTTGGGACTTTGATCCTTATAATTAAGGGTCTGTTTATGACAACTTATAAGGGCGCTGACATTTTTGAAAAAAACGTCTAACCGTTTGGTTTGCTCGTTTTTTAAAACGAGGTTTGCCGCGTTTGGGTTTTTTACACTAAACGCAGGTCGGGTCGACCCCCGTGCGTCGCCCCGCGGGCCGTGTTTCATGATAAGCTACTAATCCTGAAACGCACAAGCTGCCCCAAATAGATAATAAATTGGGATTGCGGGAAGTAAATTCATTCCAAAAGATAAATGTCACAAAATTGAATAAGCAAAAAAAAAAAAATCATGGGATTATCGATTGTGACTCAATTAGCCATTGAGTTATATGTTTTCATTTAATTTTAATTATAGTGAATTAAAGGGAGATTTACATACCTATCGTCCAAGTTCAATGTATTAACGTATCAATCACCTTAATTTTAATGTCCTTATTTGATATGTAAATACGTAGGATTTGGCTGGTGGGTATGTAGGGTTGTCAAAACGGTTCGTTGTTCGCGAACAGCTCGTGTACGATAAGTTAACAAGCCGAACACGAACAACACGAATAAATATTTGCTCGTTCATGTTCGACTCTTTTTGGCTCGAAATGCCACTAATCAATTATATATATATCTTTGATGAGCAATCTTTTTTAAAATTTTAGTTGACTACAAAGCTGCAAAGATTTAAAAGCAACTAAAAATATTAATGAAAAAAATAGAATAAAAATTATTAAATTAGATTCAAATAATGTTTTAAATCTTGCCCCAATTTTTAACATCTGATGACTACATGATTTGGGTTGTCAAAATGACTCTTTGTTCGTGAACGGCTCGTGTTCGGCTCGCTAAGCAAACAAGTTGAGCACGAACACACTTTTTGAGCTCGAAATATAAACGAACCGAACACGAGCTGAGCCTGATTTACATCCCTATGGGTGTGTGAAGACCCCTAAATTAAAATTTAAGGCAATTGCATACATAAATCCCCAAACTTGCGATTTACACCCCTATCGAGCGTGAGATTTTGAAGCTTTGAATCAAATNTATGGGTGTGTGAAGACCCCTAAATTAAAATTTAAGGCAATTACATACATAAATCCCGAAACTTGCGATTTACACCCCTATCGAGCGTGAGATTTTGAAGCTTTGAATCAAAATGGAATGTGGGGATAGTAAATTCATTATTATTTGTTGTATCAGAAAAGACAAATTTCACAAAATTGAAAGAACTCATTGGATTATCAAATTAGCCATGGTGTTAGATGTTCTCATTAAATTGTAATTATAATTAAATTAAAATTTTATTCTTATTTAGGGACATAACGGATTGTGCCGCCTAGGGCTATTAACAATTCAATTTCGTATCGAGCTGAGGTCTGCTCAAATCCAGCTAAAAAATATTTGATCCAAAATTTTGACTCATAGCCATGCTCGATTATTTCAATTCGATCTCAATACAAGCCAAAATTGGAATCAATTTTCGAGTGATTAATAATATTCGAGCTAAATATGTTTGAGTNATCCAGCTAAAAAATATTTGATCCAAAATTTTGACTCATAGCCATGCTCGATTATTTCAATTCGATCTCAATCCAAGCCAAAATTAGAATCAATTTTCGAGCGATTAACAATCTTCGAGCTAAATATGTTTGAGCCGAGTTGAGATCGGCACGAAAAATTTCAATCCAAAAATTTAACTCATAACTGACTCATTCCAAATTTGAATCAATTTTCGTGTCAAGAGGGAATCAGAAGAGTCAACGTGGCGCCATTTTATTGAGCAATTAGGCTGCGGTGGGAGAAGCGTCACCCTCCACGAATTCAAACGCCCTAAGAGCATTTCTATACCAGTTCCGTTTTCCAAATAGAGCCGCAACTGAACTTCCTCCATTATCCGAATAGTGTCCCTCTCTTCTTCTTCTTCCTCCCTCAAGGGCGCACAGACGCACACACTCTCTCTCTCTCTGTGATTATCTTTTTATCTGAATTTCTCGGATTTGTGCGGCATTTTGAAGGCTTGAGAGGGGAGGTTGAAAGCCCGTTACTCAATCCCGAAAAGGGGGCGAAGGTGAGAGACCCTCGTTAATGCTTTGAACCCACTCTTTACCCTTTTCTCTTCCTTTATCTCTGTATTTCCAACCTTCATAATTTTCTTATATTGACGATTATGCTTCAATTAACTATAAGATTTGCGGTAAAGAAGCGAATCCTTGCGATAGAATGTGCAATTAATGGGGATTTGGGTTGCGGAATTGGATTTAAGTTTGCTCTCGTATGGTGATGATTTGACTTTTGGTTTAAGAGTTTAATTTCTTTTTTATTTGGAGGGATCGATTTGCTGCATAACACTTAAAAACTATCCTATATGGGCCAAAATTTCATATTTATTTATAGAACATTCAATTCTTCAAATGCATTAAAAGTAGTACCTTTTCTCAGTTTTTTTTGTTAACTTTCTACCATACGTTGATGGTCCGATTAGATGGTAAAAATAATGTAGACGAGCTAAGTGTGGATTATGTGTGGATTGACGATGTTGGCATGGTATTGAGGTGATATTGGGGTGGCATTGAAGTACAATACCACCTCAATATCACCTAAAACCACGAAGAAATACTGCGTCTGAACTGCCAACCATTGGCCGCCACATCACCCACCGATGAGGTGTATGATGATGCGGTGTCCAGTGGTTGGTCATTTGGACGTGCGTTGTTCGGACATAATATTTTCTCCAATACCACAGTTCACACGTATGCTCGGTGTATGCAATATTGACTCCATCAGATGACCTTTCCCTATTGAGCTCTCATTGTGATTTTCTCGCCAAAGAAGAAAAATATTGTCACAGCCTCATTGCCACTTTCTTCTCTCTGTTCTCCACCAGTAAAGATTTTAAGATTTTGTGTTGATGCAAGCAAAAGGCAAGAAATTAGGATTTAGGAATTTGCCTAAAGTTAATAGAGTGATAATTTATTAAATATGAAGTTTTAATTGTGATGTATATAAATAGGATAGTCTTAAATGTTGGAAATTTTTTAGTTAATGTAACAAATTGAGAAGAATGCCAAAATGATCTTTTGATTCTTTCTAAAGGTGGGTCATTTTAGTTAAAAAGTTTATAAAAATGTCAATTTAGTCCATATATTTTCTTCAAAAATATAAGTATTGAAGAAAATTTTGATGTGCTAATGAAATTGAATCAATGGATGATAGAATTGCTATATAAAATGACCCTTTTAAGTATGTCNAGAGTGATAATTTATTAAATATGAAGTTTTAATTGTGATGTATATAAATAGGATAGTCTTAAATGTTGGAAAATTTTTAGTTAATGTAACAAATTGAGAAGAATGCCAAAATAATCTTTTGATTCTTTCTAAAGATGGGTCATTTTAGTTAAAAAGTTTATAAAAATGTCAATTTAGTCCACATATTTTCTTTAAAATGTTAAAAAAAAAATTAGCCTGATAAAATACATAATTGCATCATTAATTTGATATTTTATCTTACATTATATTGAATCCTGCTCTAATTGATGCAGACAATAATGACAAAAATATAAGTATTGAAGAAAATTTTGATGTGCTAATGAAATTGAACCAATGGATGATAGAATTGCTATATAAAATGACCCTTTTAAGTATGTCAGAAGTGAATAATAAGCCATTATGGATCTTGATCCTTATGACATTTAAATTTTGAGTGTTAATCTCCAACCTCATTTCAATGTTTATAATAGATTAATATCGAATATTGAGATTTACTCTTTTTTTATGGTTTTTTTTATTTATGATTACAAAAAAAATAAACTCGGTTGTTATTATTATATTTATAAATTATTCTTAATCTTATGATTTGTTTTTGAGGCCTATGCCTTGCCTCACTTGGGAAAAATATTTTAGTTTCTAATTTTACTTTTGTCCTAACACCGTTATATGTTTACATAAATTTATTCATACAAATCCATGGACACTCTTAGAAAAAGATGCTTCATTGGANTAATCTTATGATTTGTTTTTGAGGCCTATGCCTTGCCTCACTTGGGAAAAATATTTTAGTTTCTAATTTTACCTTTTAAAATCTTGTCCTAACACCGTTATATGTTTACATAATTTTATTCATACAAATCCATGGACATTCTTAGAAAAAGATGCTTCATTGGAAAAAAAGAATGGATACGGAATGTTTCAAACAGGAATACTGTAATTAACTGATTTTCATAACTAGTATTTCTTTTGATTAAAGAAAAAAAAATTAATCAAGAAAAGGTTATGAAACTTTGAAAAAGAAAATATACAATCTAAAATCCCAAAGAATGTAGAAACTACAAACAACTCCATGCTGTAAGCATCATTCACTCAACCTAAAATTATTTCAAACTAAGCTTTAAGACCAAATCATAGCACACGGTATTATAGTCATTTTGCCACGAGAAAAAAAGNATATACAATCTAAAATCCCAAAGAATGTAGAAACTACAAACAACTCCATGCTGTAAGCATCATTCACTCAACTTATTTCAAACTAAGCTTTAAGACCAAATCATAGCACACGATATTATAGTCATTTTGCCACGAGAAAAAAAATGTACAATATTTTTCTATTTGTAATAATCAATACGACATACCCATAACACCTAAAATTCTTGAGAGTTTACTCAATAGATCTTCCTTCAACACTTTGTCAAATTAAATCCATCTAACTTTTACTATCAACTATGATCCTTCTCTAGCTTGGGGCTATTTTGCTACAAGAAAGTTTTAAGAAATCTAAAATTTAGAATTAAAAGGTTCTCAGGGTATCAAATTTGAAAAACTGTTTGACATGATAAATATTAAATCTTGTAAAATCCTAGAAACATGTTTGGCGGATAATTTCAAAATTTAGAAATTAAATGAAGGTTAAAAAAAGGTTTTATGAGAAGTAGTGTAAATCAAATCCTACTTCCCATGGGATTTAGTAGGTTTAGGATTTATGCTAAAACTGGAGGAAAATAAGGTTCAAAAAGGTATTAAAATTTACGGTGCATAAAATTTTTTTTTGACAATTTATTTTGCTAAAAAATACTTGAACTACTTCTCGTAGCAGTAACCATAAAGGGTTCTAACAACCACTCAAATAAATATGTGTGGACTTTTTTTAGATATTTTAGAGGTTATTTCAACCCGTATTAAGAAAATATGTGGACTACATTGACATTTTTATGTATTCTAAAATATCAAATTAATGATGCAATTATGTATTCTATCATACTAANACATTTTTATGTATTCTAAAATATCAAATTAATGATGCAATTATGTATTCTATCATACTAATTTTTTTTTTTTTAACGTTTTGAAGTTTTAGCTTCACTTTGCTTTCTTCTTTTAAATGATCGTAAAGTAGAAGTAGCTCCAAATTCAGTACCTTTTTCATCATTAATACTATCTTCATTATCATCACTATTAAAGGTGATTCTTTCATTTTTAACTTCAAATCCTTTACTATTTTATTTTAGGTTATTTATTCAACATCAGTTTGCNTATCTTCATTATCATCACTATTAAAGGTGATTCTTTCATTTTTAACTTCAAATCCTTTACTATTTTATTTTATGTTATTTATTCAACATCAGATTGCATATATCATCAACAATCAAAGGATTAATTATATTATCAAAATTCTTCTGTTTTTATAACTTGAAGTTTTGTCTTTTAATTTTTAAAAACATAACATAAGCTAACTTATTCTTTCATTCTGTAGCCACTCAATTTTTTTTCTTTGTATGCACTAGTTAAACCTTCTTTAATTACGTTCCCTTGCGAAAGTTGAATAAGCAAGAGTGAGAACCTTTATTAAAAATATTTGAAGTTCAGATATGTTATCTCAAATTTATAATCACAAATATTCTAGAATAGAATGAAAGGACAATTGTTAATATATATGAAAATTTGAAGCTCAAATTTAATTTTTAGCTATAAAATTATAAGTGAATGTAAATTTATTAGGAGAAGTTAGCTTGCAGCATTATTGGGCTGCTTAAAATCTAATTATTTCATTCTTTAAATGAAATTTCAAGTTGATCATTTGCCTTAAAATTGTCAACACAAGGACAAGTTTATCCATGCAATCATAGAAACTAGCCTTAACCTTCATATATATATGGAACGTCTTTTCAAAATAAAATTGGGGGATTGTGTAACATACATTAGCATGTGACTGTTAATATAACTAACAATTCTACTTTTCTTCAATATTGTCTTATATAATAGAAATTATTGCTAAAAATAAAACCACCTTCATTTCACTGAAGACGGGCTTATATAGAACCTCACAAGGTACAAAACATTTACAAATAAAACTCTAGACTTCATCTATTTACAAATAGGTTCCTACATCAGATACAAATCTCAACACTCCCTCTCAAGATGGGCAAAAGATATTCACTAAGCTCATCTTGTCACATAACCTAGAAAAGTCTAATGAGCTAAGTCCTTTGATGAGGCAGTCAATCACTTACTCTCCAGTGGCTACATGACATAGCTCAAGTAGTTCGTTATTCAGCTTTTCCTTGATGAAGAACCTATCAATCTCCACATGCTTGGTTCTATCATGTTGCACCGGGTTGTTAGCAATGCTGATTTGTTGCCACACCACAAAATCATTTGAGTTCCCCGATCCACTTTGAGTTCAACCAACAAGACTTTTAACCACATCATCCCAGCAACTTCTATTGCCATGGCCCTGCCTTCTGCCTTTGCTGTTGATCTTGCTACAACTATCTGTTTTTTGCTCTTCCATGAGATCAAGTTGCCACCAACAAACATGCAGTATCTTAATGTGGATCGCATGTCATCAACACAACTTCCCGAGTTAGAATCACAAAAGCTCTTAATATCTACATGCCCATTTTTCTTGAATATCATCCATTTCCCCAGTGCACTCTTCAGGTACCTCAGAAGTTGATACATTGCATCCATATAACCCTTACTTGGATCATGCATGTAGCGGCTCACCACACTTATTGCAAAAAAAATATTAGGTCTAGTGCGACACAGATAGATCAGACAACCCACCGGCCTCTGGTGTCTCTCACGATCAATTGATTCACCTGCCTCTATACTGAACTTGACTTTTTGATTATTTGGAGAGACTACAGGTTAGCACCCCTGCATATTTGTCTCCGTGAGAAGATCTAGTGCATACTTTCTCTGGGATAGGACTATCCCTTCAGGTCATGGGTCACTTCAATCCCAAGAAAGTATATGAGATGTTCCAGATTTTTTACCTCAAATTGCTTCCTTAATCTTCCCTTCAGTTGAGCAATATCTGTCTCACCATCACTATTGATAATTATGTCATCCACATACATAAAAAGTGTGGTAGTCTGATATTCATGATGCAGAAAGAGCACCATGTGATCTGTATTGATCTGTCGATATCCCATGTCAACCATCACTATTCTAAACTTGTCAAACTAAGCTCGAGAATACTGCTTCAAGCCATGCAGTGACGTCCTGAGCCCACAAATTTGCCCACTGTCTGAGATATATTGAATTCTATTGGTATCTCTAGATATATCTCCTCCAGTAGCTCCTTATGAAGAAAAACATTCTTCACATCCAGTTGGTGGAGTCTCCATCCACTATTCACTGTCAGAGAAGCCAGTGTCCCCACTGTACTCATATTTGCAACTATTGCAAATGTTTCATCGTAGTCAATATCATATGTATGATTGTATCTTTTTGCCATTAGTTGTACTTTGTACCTCTCTGCCTTTCTTTTTGGAGTTTGTTTTGCCGTGAAGATCTATTTTCATCTAATTGTCTTCTTCCTTCCTGTTAGTGGTACAATCTCTCATGTTCGGTTTTAATCAAGAGCTCCAATCTCTTCATGTAACGTCGTTTTCCACTTGGGATCCTCTTTATCACTCTGCCAACACTTGGGTATAGAGACGAAGTCCAATAATACAATGAATGCTCCATGCAAAAGTGAGATGTTAGAAGAAGAAATAAAGTTCGTAATGTCGAGTTCCCACCCAAAACAATCAAAAGGATGTTCTGCATTGCTGGGGGAGGTCTTTCTTAATGTTGGAGGGAAGGAGTAGATATGAAGAATAATATCACCAGAGAGTTTGAATCAATGATGGGTGGCATTAGTGTCTCAAGAGTTGGAAAAGACCGGGACAAGGGACTTATTGGCATTGCAGACTCTGTTCCCTCAATTTGCTTATTTCTCTGTGTATACACACCCTTAACTCACCTTTAGTCTGAACCCCACCACATCTGGGGTCAATCTCCTCAATTTTTGTCTTCTCAGTTGATTCATAGGGCTTGACATTACTCCACTTGAGCCGCTTTATCACCAATATTACTCACTCTCTCTTACCTCATATCTCTAGTGTCATTTGAGTCATCGAAGGGTGAATAGTGGAGTCTCCATCCACTATTCACTGCTAGAGAAGCCAGTGTCCCCACCGTACTCATATTTGCAACTATTGCAAATGTTTCATCATAGTCAATACCATATGTCTGATTATACCTTTTTGCCATTAGTCATATTTTGTACCTCTCTGGCTTTCTTTTTGGAGTTTATTTTGCCGTGAAGATCCATTTCATCTAATTGTCTTCTTCCTTACTGTTAGTGGTACAATTTCCCATGTTCGGTTTCAATCAAGAGCTCCAATCTCTTCATGTAACGTTGTTTTCCACTTGGGATCCTTTTTATCACCCTGCTAACACTTGGGTATAGAGACGAAGTCCAATAATACAATGAATGCTCCATGCAAAAGTGAGATGTTAGAAGAAGAAATAAAGTTCGTAATGTCGAGTTCCCACCCAAAACAATCAAAAGGATGTTCTGCATTGCTGGGGGAGGTATTTCTTAATGTTTGAGGGAAGGAGTAGACAGGAAGAATAATATCACCTGAGAGTTTTGAATCAATGGTGGGTGGTTTTAGTGTCTCGAGAGTTGGAAAAGACCGGGACAAGGGACTTATTGGCATTGCAGACTCTGTTCCCTCAATTTGTTTATTCCTCTGTGTATACACACCCTTAACTCATCTTTAGTCTGAACCCCACCACATCTGTGGTCAATCTCCTCAATTTTCTTCTTCTCAGTTGATTCATAGGGCTTACTCCACTTGAACCACTTTATCATCAATATTACTCACTCTCTCTTACCTCATATCTCTAGTGTCATTTGAGTAATTGAATGGTGAATTTACCTCCAGAGTGTAANAGAATAATATCACCTGAGAGTTTTGAATCAATGGTGGGTGGTTTTAGTGTCTCGAGAGTTGGAAAAGACCGGAACAAGGGACTTATTGGCATTGCAGACTCTGTTCCATCAATTTGTTTATTCCTCTATGTATACACACCCTTAACTCATCTTTAGTCTGAACCCCACCACATCTGTGGTCAATCTCCTCAATTTTCTTCTTCTCAGTTGATTCATAGGGCTTACTCCACTTGAACCACTTTATCACCAAGATTACTCACTCTCTCTTACCTCATATCTCTAGTGTCATTTGAGTCATTGAATGATGAATTTACCTCCAGAGTGTAGTATGTTCAAACTCTCTGAACGACACATCCATACTCACACAAACAATCTCTTTTCAATCTAGCTCCAACAGACATAACCCATTTGAATAATAGAATAACCCACAAACACACATTTCACAGCTTTGAAGCTAACTTCTCTGTAGAGGGTCTGTTGTCTTTCAAAAAGCATATACATCCAAATGTCTTTAATGAAATGATCCCGCGATTGTCTCCTTTCAAAATTTGACAAGGAGGCTTCTACTCCAACACTCTTGAGGGCATCCTGTTAATCAATTGATCGACTGTCAACACTTTTTGCCCCTATAAGTGTTGTGGGACATTCATTGCCATCATCATGTTCCGAGCTATCTCTAAAAGATGCCGATTTTTTCTCTTTGCTATTCCATTCTGTGCTGGTATGTATGACCATGTGGTTTGATTTTGTATTATTTGAGCTGATAGGTAGTCCCCAAATGCTTTGTTGATATATTCTATCTCATTATCTGATTCAGTGCCTTCACAAATGCACCATATTGGGTCTAGATTGCCTTGTGGAAATCTTTAAAGCAAACAACCACCTCACTTTTCTGTTTCATCAAGTATATCCAAGTAATTCGAGAAAAACAATCAATAAATGTAACAAAATATTGATAATCATTCATAGAACTAGGGCAATTTTCTCATAAATCATAGTGTGTCAAATCAAACACACCTTATCTCCTATTCCCATAACTGACATAAGAGCTGCCAAACTCACAAGCATCACACATATGTTTCTCCTTATTTGTCTTTTCATACATAAATGGATACAACAGATTCAGTAAACTAAGACTAGAATGTCCCATAAGTCTGTGATGTAGCATTAACATATCCTCGAAGTTCCTCCCAAATTCTCGTACTGCAGTACTTTCCACCATGGATGCTAGAGCTGAGTTCATCCCCTCTTGGTCCAAGCACCATAGTCCGCTATGCAACGTTCCAGTCCCAAGTGTCTCGTCCGTCCCTTTCTCTTGGAAAATCACTTGAGGAATATTAAAAGAAACAATGCATTTTAACTGGAGTATAATGACATTAATGGATAAGATGTTTACTAAAAAATAAGGAGCATGCAAAACATTAGACAAAGTCATATGATTGATACATTTCACTGTACCCTTACCGACTACATGTTGCGTTGTACCATCAGTAGTTTGTATGCTCTCTAATATTGCTAGATGAGTATATGAAGAGAACTCTCCAACAGTACCTATTACATGATGAGAATCTCCAGAATGTATGATCCATGCTGATGATTCTGTGGTGAATATGGATGTAAAAGAAAGTGTGTCACCAGTACCTTTGTTGAAGCGAGCATAAGTGGCAATGTTACCCCTTGATTTCTATGGATTTGAAACATTCTCAGCTTCAGCTTTAGCTCTTGTTGCCTTCTGCTTTCTCTTCAACAACTCTAGACACTCATGATTCTCATTGGTAAAGATCACACCTGTCTCTCCCTCGTTCTTTACTACCATTAGATTTGCCCGATATTTAGATTCGACTTATATTAAAGGTAGAGGTAGATCTAAAAAGATGGGCATATTGTATAAAAATTGATCTTAATCTATTAGAATTAAATGAAAATATGACACTCAATTGGACACAATGGAGAAAATGATTGATGTAGCCGACCCCACATAGTGGGATAAGGGCTTGTTATTGTTGTTGAAACTCTACACCTTCGAGTAGTTATAATTAAACTTGCTCACCTTTTGTTTTAGTAAACCATATTTATATTGTAGCAACTATCCCAGTTTTTTAAATATTAAATCAAGATAATGAACAACACGTAGATTTCAATAAAATGTTACTTTCTCTATATTAATGTTCTCCTTACAATTTTGTAGGCACTTGTATTGTATGCAATTGAAGAAATATGGTTGATTACTTTGTTAGAAAGTTCTTTTCCTTTATTCATGAGTTGGGCTTCTATAGAGCTTTACAAACATTTTACAAATAACACCTAGACTTTTATATTTTCTATCTACAATTATATCCCTCAAAATAAGATATAAATCTCAACACTCCCCCTTAAGATGGGCAAAAGATATCCACTAAGCCCATCTTGTCACATAATCTAGACAAATGTATTGAACTAAGTCTTTTAGTGAGGCAGTCAACCACTTGCTCTCAAGTGGATACATGACTTAGCTTCAGTAGCTCAGTATTTGACTTTTTCTTGATGAAGAATCTATCAATTTCCACATGTTTGGTTCTATCGTGTTGAATTGGGTTGTAGGCAATGTTGATTGCTGATTTGTTGTCACACCACAACGTTATTTGAGTTCCTTGATCCACCTTGAGCTCGACCAACAAGGCTCTTAGCCACATTATCTCGGCAACTCCTAAGGCCATGACCTTGTACTCTGCCTCTGTTGTTGACCTTGCTACTATAGATTGTTTCTTGCTCTTCCAAGAGACCAAGTTGCCACCTACGAACATGTAGTATTCTGACGTGAATCTTCTGTCATCAACACAACTGGTTCAGTCAGCATCACAATACTCTTCAATGTCTATGTGCTCGTTCTTCTTGACGATCAACCCCTTCTCTGGTGCACTTTTCAGGTACCTCAGAATCTGATACACAACATACATATGATTCTTCTTTGGATCATGCATATAGTGGCTCGCCACACTCACTACAAATGAGATGTTAAGACGAGTGTGACACAGATAAATTAGACGACCTACTAATCTCTGGTATCTCTCACGATTAACTGGTTCTCCTTCAGCTGCACTCAACTTGATCTTCTAATCAATTGGAGAGACTGCAGGTTTGCGTCCTAGCATACCAGTTTTGGTGAAAAGATCTAGTGAATGCTTTCTCTGAAATAAAACCATCCCCTCTGGTCAATGAGTCACCTCAATCCCAAGGACGTATCTGAGTAGTCCAAGGTCCTTAACTTCAAAATCTTTGTCCAATCTAACCTTTAGTTGAGCAATATTTATCTCATCATCACCAGTGATAATCAGATCATCAACATACACAACAAGCACAGTAATGTGACCACCATTTTAACGAAAGAACACCGTATGGTTAACATTGATCTGTTGATATCCCATGCCCACCATAGCTTTTCTAACATTGTCAAACTAGGCTTGAGGAGATTGCTTCAAGCCATAAAGCGACTTCCTAAGCCTGCACACTTTGCTCATTGTCTGACCTGTACCGAATCTTGGTGGTATATTTACACACACCTCCTCCAGTAACTGATCATAAAAAAAAACATTCTTCACATCAAGTTGATGTAAAATCCACCTACTATTCAGAGTTAGAGAAACCAGTGTCCTCACTGTTCTCATCTTTGCTACCGATGCAAAGGTCTCGTCATAGTCAATATCATTTGTCTGATTGCACCATTTCGTCACTAATCATGCCTTGTAATGCTCCACTTTATCTTTTGGATTTTGTTTTACTGTGAGGATTCACTTGCACCAAACCGCTCTTTTCCCCGTTGGTAATGGTACTATCTCCCACGCCCCATTCTTATCGAGAGCACCAAGTTCTTCCACATTGGCAGCCTTCCACTTTAGATTCTTCTTAGCTGCATACCAACACTTGGGTATAGAGACAGTGTCTAGATGCAATGAATGTTCTGTGTACAAATGATATGTTAGAATTGAGCAATGTCATGTGAGAAACCAAAAAAATAAGGAGAATAACAATCAGGAGAACTACCCGCATTGTTGCGAGAGGTCCTCCTTAAAACAATGAGTGGGAGGAGAAGGGAAAGGAATCATATCACTTGGGTAATCAGATTCTAAAGTGGAATGTGTGGGTGTCTCAGGAATCGGGGTAGACCAGAACAAGAGACTTGATGGCACGAGTGACACGACAGACACTGTTCCCAACTTGATGACATGAGTGACATGGTAGACACTATTCACTCATTCTGTCTTTTCCTCCTTGTATACAATCTCAGCTCCCTTTGATCTTGAATCCCCCAATCTTCAGTCTTATTTTTCTCATTTTTTTGGTTTTTCCTTAGTTGATCCTTCCCACACAATAGGACAAGGCATCGTTCTCACTTGCACCAATCTTTGACCATCACTGCTCTCCCGCTCACGTCTCATACCTCCAGTATCTGATAAGTCACCAAAGGGTGAGATCACCTCCAGAGTGTAGTAAGGTTCGAACTCTCTAAATGACACATACATGCTCACAAACAGTTAGTTCTCTATCAGACTCTAACAAACACACCCCTTTTCGGTAGTAGAATAACTCACAAAAACACACTTCATAGCTCTAGGATTCAAATTTCCTACTGTCGGTTGTTGTCCTTCACAAAACATACACAAACAAAAACCTTCAATGAGAGTATTCCGCTATTATCTCCTTTCAACATCTGACAAGGAGGCTTCCAATCCAATGCTCTCGAGGGCATTTTGTTGGTCAATTGAGCCGCTGTCAAAATTGCTTGCCCCTATAAGTGCTTTGGGACATTCATCGTGATCATCGTGCTCCAAGCTATCCTTAAAATGTGTCAATTCTTTCTCTCATCTTCTCCGTTTTGTGCTGGTGTATATGATCATGTGGTTTGGTGTTGTATCCCTTGAGCTAACAACTATTCCTCAAACACCTTGTTGGTATACTTTGTCTCATTATTAGACTTCAATACTTTCACTACAAGATCGTATTGAGTCTAAATCGCAATGTAAAAGTTTTAAACCAGACAAACACATCACTTTTGTTTTTGATTAGATATAGCCAAGTAACAATAGAAAAACAATCGATGAAAGACACAAAATATATGTAACCATCCATAGAAGTTGTAGAACAAGGTCCTCATACATCTGAGTGCACCAAATCAAAAACATAAGAATTCGTTTTTTTTCTAGAACTAACATAAAAGCTCCTGATATGCTTACCAAATTCACGAGCATCGCACACAAGTTTTTGTTTATTTGCCTTTTCATATGAGGATGGATACAAAAAACTCAATAAACTAAATGAAGAGTATTTCATGTGCCTGTATGCAGTAGTAGAACATCCTTCGCACCCTCTCAGACCTTCCTGCTTCAGTATTCTCAACCATGGATGACAAAGCCGAGTCCATCCCCTCTCTATCCAAATACCAGAGTTAACTATGCCATGTGCCAATCTCAAATCTTCTGCCTCTCTCTTTCACTTGAAAGATCACCTTTGGAATATCAAATAAAACAAGAAAATTTAATTGGAGTATAATGGTACTAATGGATAAAAAGTTCACTGGAAAGGAAGAAACATGCAAACCATTAGAAGTTATAAAATTTGTACTCCTCACTATACCCTTCCCAACCACAAGTTGCGTTGTACCATGAGCGATTTGAATACTCTCTGGAACTACTAGGTGAGTATAGGAAGAAAACTCACTAGCGACACCTGTCACATATCAAGATGCACCAAAATCTACTATCCATTCTGGTGATATTGTGATGGATATTGAGACAAGAGCATGTGTATCACGAGCATCTATGGCTGAGTGAGCATAACTAGTAGTGTTCTCCTCGGATGATGATAAGGTGGATGCATTCTCAGACACATTATCTGCCGCTCTCTGTTTCCTCTTCAAGATTTAGGTTAAGTGTCGCCTCCTTCCAAGTTGCCTTGCATCGTTTTGCTTCAGCGATTGATCCGCACGACATCTTCTGTGATTGAAGCCCTCCTCCTTTCTTGATTGATCCCGTTCGTCAACAGAGCCGCGGTCCCATTAGCCTGTACCGTCTTCTTTGTAAGCTTCTTGATTCGATCAAAGCCCTAGCTTGCTTCACCTCTGTAGTTCCCAAAAGCTTCAACCATTTTGTTGATCCTGTCCCTATCTTCCTCCGTTGGCATTTGATCGCCAATCGAGCAGTGGTGATATTGGCTTTGATACCATTAAGAAATAGNACCTCCAGTATCTGATAAGTCACCAAAGGGTGAGATCACCTCCAGAGTGTAGTAAGGTTCGAACTCTCTAAATGACACATACATGCTCACAAACAGTTAGTTCTCTATCAGACTCTAACAAACACACCCCTTTTCGGTAGTAGNACCTCCAGTATCTGATAAGTCACCAAAGGGTGAGATCACCTCCAGAGTGTAGTAAGGTTCGAACTCTCTAAAGGACACATACATGCTCACAAACAGTTAGTTCTCTATCAGACTCTAACAAACACACCCCTTTTTCGGTAGTAAAATAACTCACAAAAACACACTTCATAGCTCTAGGATTCAAATTTCCTACTGTCGGTTGTTGTCCTTCACAAAACATACACAAACAAAAACCTTCAATGAGAGTATTCCGCTATTATCTCCTTTCAACATCTGACAAGGAGGCTTCCAATCCAATGCTCTCGAGGGCATTTTGTTGGTCAATTGAGCCGCTGTCAAAATTGCTTGCCCCTATAAGTGCTTTGGGACATTCATCGTGATCATCGTGCTCCAAGCTATCCCTAAAATGTGTCAATTCTTTCTCTCATCTACTCCGTTTTGTGCTGGTGGATATGATCATGTGGTTTGGTGTTGTATCCCTTGGGCTAACAATTATTCCTCAAACGCCTTGTTGGTATACTTTGTCTCATTATTAGACTTCAATACTTTCACTACAACATCGTATTGAGTCTAAATCGCAATGTAAAAGTTTTAAAGCAGACAAACACATCACTTTTGTTTTTGATTAGATATAGCCAAGTAACAATAGAAAAACAATCGATGAAAGACACAAAATATATGTAACCATCCATAGAAGTTGTAGAACAAGGTCCTCATACATCTGAGTGCACCAAATCAAAAACATAAGAATTCGNCCGCTGTCAAAATTGCTTGCCCCTATAAGTGCTTTGGGACATTCATCGTGATCATCGTGCTCCAAGCTATCCTTAAAATGTGTCAATTCTTTCTCTCATCTTCTCCGTTTTGTGCTGGTGTATATGATCATGTGGTTTGGTGTTGTATCCCTTGAGCTAACAACTATTCCTCAAACACCTTGTTGGTATACTTTGTCTCATTATTAGACTTCAATACTTTCACTACAAGATCGTATTGAGTCTAAATCGCAATGTAAAAGTTTTAAACCAGACAAACACATCACTTTTGTTTTTGATTAGATATAGCCAAGTAACAATAGAAAAACAATCGATGAAAGACACAAAATATATGTAACCATCCATAGAAGTTGTAGAACAAGGTCCTCATACATCTGAGTGCACCAAATCAAAAACATAAGAATTCGTTTTTTTTCTAGAACTAACATAAAAGCTCCTGATATGCTTACCAAATTCACGAGCATCGCACACAAGTTTTTGTTTATTTGCCTTTTCATATGAGGATGGATACAAAAAACTCAATAAACTAAATGAAGAGTATTTCATGTGCCTGTATGCAGTAGTAGAACATCCTTCGCACCCTCTCAGACCTTCCTGCTTCAGTATTCTCAACCATGGATGACAAAGCCGAGTCCATCCCCTCTCTATCCAAATACCAGAGTTAACTATGCCATGTGCCAATCTCAAATCTTCTGCCTCTCTCTTTCACTTGAAAGATCACCTTTGGAATATCAAATAAAACAAGAAAATTTAATTGGAGTATAATGGTACTAATGGATAAAAAGTTCACTGGAAAGGAAGAAACATGCAAACCATTAGAAGTTATAAAATTTGTACTCCTCACTATACCCTTCCCAACCACAAGTTGCGTTGTACCATGAGCGATTTGAATACTCTCTGGAACTACTAGGTGAGTATAGGAAGAAAACTCACTAGCGACCCCTGTCACATATCAAGATGCACCAAAATCTACTATCCATTCTGGTGATATTGTGATGGATATTGAGACAAGAGCATGTGTATCACGAGCATCTATGGCTGAGTGAGCATAACTAGTAGTGTTCTCCTCGGATGATGATAAGGTGGATGCATTCTCAGACACATTATCTGCCGCTCTCTGCTTCCTCTTCAAGATTTAGGTTAAGTGTCGCCTCCTTCCAAGTTGCCTTGCATCGTTTTGCTTCAGCGATTGATTTGCACGACATCTTCTGTGATTGAAGCCCTCCTCCTTTCTTGATTGATCCCGTTCGTCAACAGAGCCGCGGTCCCATTAGCCTGTACTGTCTTCTTTGTAAGCTTCTTGATTCGATCAAAGCCCTAGCTTGCTTCACCTCTGTAGTTCCCAAAACCTTCAACCATTTTGTTGATCCTGTCCCTATCTTCCTCCGTTGGCATGTGATCGCCAATCGAGCAGTGGTGATATTGGCTTTGATACCATTAAGAAATAAGGATGATTACTTTGGTAAAAACCTCTTTTTCTTCATTCACGAGTTGGGCTTCTATAGAGCCTTACAATTTTTTTACGAATAACCCCTAGAGTTATTTTATATTTCCTATTTACAATTAGACCCCTCAAAATAAGATACAAATCTCATTGCCTATCTCATGAGCAATTTGGCATTTAACAACTTTGTCAATAACCTCATCATGCATTATAAATAGCAATTGTGCATTTATAACAAAAGAAAATGTGTCTATAGATTTCAAAATATAGTGTTATACATGTTAATAATGGAGTTTTTAATGCGCTATTATCTAATATTCGAACAACTATTAAATATTATTATGTTTCTTATTTCAATTCACTTCTTCTTTACTTCATTATTCATTTTTGTTAATGGTCTTATCTCCTCAACTACCATCTTGCTTTATGCTCATGAATGTTAGAAGATCTAGTTCTTGACCATAATTCTCAATGGAGCGATGCATTTTGATATATGAAGGACTTATAGCCACATTGAATGATATTATATTTTTATAAAAGCATTTTCTATTGCCATGAGTAATTTTTTTTATTTTCAGTCACATGCACAATAAATCTATACATTGGTTTGTGGGCCCTTTTTTCAAAAGGAAAATCTAACTTTCACGACGAGAACCATTATGTTGGGATCAAAATAATTTCCTCCATGTTTCTTTGAACTACTTTTAAGGCGGTGAATTTTTTTGATAATTTGCACGTTCTTTTTATCTTTATCTGACATTTTCTCATATAAACCAATATTTAGATGGGTGCAAGCTATGTCATTTTTCACTCAACATTTTCAGTAATTTTCTTTTCTCAAAATTTTATTTCAAGTAAACTTAAACTTTCTCTGCATCTTTTCTTGATACTTCAACTTGGGAGTCGTATTTTAAATTTGGATATTTTTTTTCCAGCACTATCATCTATTCTAACAAATAGCAAAATAATAGCTACAATTTAATTGAGAAAATAAATAGTTAAAATATAAAATTTCCAAAATTTATGGCATTTGAACAAATCATAAGTATCAACTTCAGTTTGAATTTAAAGAATAAGTTATAGATACCTGACTATCATTTATCAATGTTTGCTAAATAATGCTAATTAAATGACGGTTACAAATTCTTTCATAGATGCAGAGAAGGCATACATCCGACATGAATGGAGATTAGATATATATTATGGTATATCTCAAGGTTTTTTTTTATGATATTAAAAATATTTTAATTTCATAGTCTAAAATAAAATTTCTCTATATATTATCACAAGAGGGAAACATTTGAATCCGTTTGAGTTGCAATAATTGCTGAATTTATCAATTTGAGCCATTCAAACTACTTTAAACATCTATGATAGACATTTTAAAAAATAGAAGGCCTTTAAAAGTGTTGGAAATTGGTGATTGCTTTATATATCATGGGAGAGGATCCAAATCCATTAGATAGATGTTCAATTAAAATTTATTTTAAAAGTCATGTAGAAAAATGGAAAATAACTTTATATAGTAAAAACGTATGAAAATAAAGAACTTATCATAGCAATTCATGATATACCAACAACAACAACAAACCTTTATCCCACTAACTGGAGTCAGCAACATGAATCATTTTTCTCCATTGCATCCTATTGAGTGTCATATTTTCATTTAATTCTAATATATTAAAATCATTTTTTATACAAAAAGCCTAAATTTTTTTAGGTCTACCTCTAACTTTCTTAACATAAGTCGAATCTATAGCATCTAGTCTTCTAACAAGATCATCACATGGTCTACATTTAATGTGATCAAACTATCTAGGACGACTCTCTCTAATCTTATCCACCACCGGAACTACACAAACCCTATCATGAATATATTCATTTTGCATTTTGTCTCTAAGTGTCAGACCACTTATCCACCTAAGCATTCTCATGTCAGCAACACTTAACTTTGTTTTATGCTTCTCTTTCAAAGGCCAAAATTCTGCGCAATAAAGCATTACAAGTCTCACCACCATCTTATAAAATTTTTCTTTTGTTCCAAGTACTTTTCTATCACACAATTTGACCTAATGAATTCCTCCACTTCAACCAACCAACTTGAATTCTACTTATAACATCCCCATCTATATCACCATCATTTGGAACAGTAGACCCGAGATATCTAAATGTTCATACTTTTAATGATTTGATCACCCAAAATTACAACTTTGTCATTGGAGCTACTACTACTGAAATTATACTCAAGATTTAAAACTAGAAACATTTTTAAATCTACTTAAATGAAGGCCTTTAGATTTTAATGTAGATCTTCATAATTGAACTTTTTTTCTAGTCTTATCTATAAGAAGGATATCATCAGCGAAAAGCATCACCTAAGTACCTTCTCATGTAAATGTCCAGTAAAAACATCCATAACTAAAGCAAAAATATATGGGCTTAAAGCCGATTCCTGATGTAATGCAATTGAAATAAAATATATATATATATATTTGGTCAATCCTCCCTTTCGAACACAAGTAACGACTCTAGTATATATATCTTTAATGACTCAAATATAAGTCATATCAATATATTTATTCTCTAGAACTCTCCAAAGGACTTCTCTTAGAGCCTTATCGTAAGCTTTTTCTAAATCAATACAAATATATGTGGATCCTCCTTATTCTCTTTGTACTTCTCCATTGAGCCTCTCAATAAATGTATAGCTTCCATGGTAGTCATGTCGGACAAAAATCCAAACTGATTATGAGAAATCTTTATATCGCGTCTTAACCTATTTTCAATTATCCTCTCCCATAATTTTAAAGTACGATACATTAACTTAATTCCTCTATAATTTACACACTCTTGGGCATCTTCTTTATTCTTAAAAATATAGACCAAGTATTCTTCCTCCACTCCTCAAGCATCTTTTTAGTTTTTAAAACGATATTGACTTGTTTAGTAAATTACAAAATTCTCAAATCTGCTAAATATTTACACACTTCAATTGGGATATCATTAAATCCTACTGATTTTCGATCATTGGACCTGATGATATCCCAATTAATGATAACACTAAAATATTACTGGCATCAACAAAACCACTTAATCTCTGATTCTATGCATCAAGTGTTGACACTGAAATGATACTCATTGATAAATTATCATGCATACTTACATGACCAACTAAGATGTAGTGAAAGTAAATGATTTATTGTGCTTTTTGCACAAGATGAATTTGTAAATTAAGTGGCCATCCTCATATTTGGCTTTTTAGCCCTTTTCCCAACAACTTTTTATTGCCTTTATGAAACCTTCTTCACGAACTCTATGTAATTTTTTGTTATGCTTCTGATATTTTGTTTCTTCTCATTATTTAGCTGACAATGCCAGATATTCATCTTGAGACTCACACTATAAGATCCCATGGAACAACAGTAGCAAGATTTCACTTGCATGACTGGATCATACTATTACTACTTGGAGTTATTGATGTCGTATTGAATATTATAGAACCATTCCATCGTTTTGTGGGAAAGGATATGATGGAGGATTTGAGATATCCGATGAAGAGCAACACAGTACCATTTTGGGCTGTCCCGGTACATTTAAAATCTATCTTATACTCTAATTAACTAAAGGATTATTTGGGATCAATTTTGTTTAATATTTTTATTTTAATTTAAAAAAATATGTTTGTTTGGCATGTTTTTCTTGCATGTTTTTATTTGTGTTTCTGACAACAAGTTAACATATTTTTTAAAACATTCAGAATGACTTTTAGATGTTCAAGTGTTTTTAAAAGCGATCATATCTTAATAAAATATGTCAAACGTCTTTATTTGAAATTAAAATAAAAACAAAAAATAAAATGTAAAAAACAAAAGTAATTCCAAATGTCCCCTTAGAATCATTTTAATGAGTTGTTTTTGCACTTGGNATGATGGAGGATTTGAGATATCCGATGAAGAGCAACACAGTACCATTTTGGGCTGTCCCGGTACATTTAAAATCTATCTTATACTCTAATTAACTAAAGGATTATTTGGGATCAATTTTGTTTAATATTTTTATTTTAATTTAAAAAAATATGTTTGTTTGGCATGTTTTTCTTGCATGTTTTTATTTGTGTTTCTGACAACAAGTTAACATATTTTTTAAAACATTCAGAATGACTTTTAGATGTTCAAGTGTTTTTAAAAGCGATCATATGTTAATAGAATATGTCAAACGTGTTTATTTGAAATTAAAATATAAATGAAGTAAAATAAAAACAAAAAATAAAATGTAAAAAACAAAAGTAATTCCAAATGTCCCCTTATAATCATTTTAATGAGTTGTTTTTGCACTTGCTGGATCCTCGACATATAACACCATGAGTTTTTTTTTATATGACAGTTGATTGGAGTTGTTTTGCCCGCTTTTATTTTCCTTGCTATATACTTCAAAAGGAAGAGTGTCTATGATCTGCACAATGCAATATTGGGTAACAAAATTGCTTCTTTTCTCATTTGTCTTTCAAAAAATCTCAGCGAGTTTATCGTTGTAGTGAGTTTAACACGAAATGTTGCATCCTAGCAGGCCTANAGGAAGAGTGTCTATGATCTGCACAATGCAATATTGGGTAACAAAATTGCTTCTTTTCTCATTTGTCTTTCAGAAAATCTCAGCGAGTTTATCGAAGTAGTGAGTTTAACACAAAATATTGCATCCTAGCAGGCCTACTGTTTTCTGTGCTTATAACTGGCGTCCTAACTGATGCAATCAAGGATGCCGTTGGACGACCACGGCCTGATTTTTTTTGGCGTTGTTTTCCTGATGGTCATGATGTGGGTGCCTTATTATCACAGTTTTGTGCTCTTTTATTGAGTTGTTCCACTAGCAACAATTTCTTTTAGGAAGATTTACATGCATACCAGTCAATTCTTATGTATTTACATATCTAACACCTAAAATTCAATTTTTACATGTATGCCATCTTACTTATGCATGAAAAAGTGTAAAAGTTAAAACATTGGTATTTTTTATGTGATATGAAGGATTTAGGTGGTATAGATGTAAAAATTAAAGTTTATGGGTTACATATGTAAATATATAAGAATTGGGTGTATTTATGTAAATGTCTCTTTCTTTTTCTCATTCGGAATGTGGCAGCTAACCAAGGCGCTGAATTTTTTTTTATGCAGCGATATGATGACTTCACCACCAGTGTTATATGTCATGGGGACAATAGTGTTATAAAGGAGGGGCACAAGAGTTTTCCTAGTGGGCATTCTTCATGTGAGTACAAAATATTTGTGCCCACTTAGTGGTTGAATTTGTTTATTTAATATTTAAAATATTCATTATAATAATAATGTAATGGTAAACAATATTGCCGCACTGNCATTTGGAACAGTAGACCCGAGATATCTAAATGTTCATACTTTTAATGATTTGATCACCCAAAATTACAACTTTGTCATTGGAGCTACTACTACTGAAATTATACTCAAGATTTAAAACTAGAAACATTTTTAAATCTACTTAAATGAAGGCCTTTAGATTTTAATGTAGATCTTCATAATTGAACTTTTTTTCTAGTCTTATCTATAAGAAGGATATCATCAGCGAAAAGCATCACCTAAGTACCTTCTCATGTAAATGTCCAGTAAAAACATCCATAACTAAAGCAAAAATATATGGGCTTAAAGCCGATTCCTGATGTAATGCAATTGAAATAAAATATATATATATATATTTGGTCAATCCTCCCTTTCGAACACAAGTAACGACTCTAGTATATATATCTTTAATGACTCAAATATAAGTCATATCAATATATTTATTCTCTAGAACTCTCCAAAGGACTTCTCTTAGAGCCTTATCGTAAGCTTTTTCTAAATCAATACAAATATATGTGGATCCTCCTTATTCTCTTTGTACTTCTCCATTGAGCCTCTCAATAAATGTATAGCTTCCATGGTAGTCATGTCGGACAAAAATCCAAACTGATTATGAGAAATCTTTATATCGCGTCTTAACCTATTTTCAATTATCCTCTCCCATAATTTTAAAGTACGATACATTAACTTAATTCCTCTATAATTTACACACTCTTGGGCATCTTCTTTATTCTTAAAAATATAGACCAAGTATTCTTCCTCCACTCCTCAAGCATCTTTTTAGTTTTTAAAACGATATTGACTTGTTTAGTAAATTACAAAATTCTCAAATCTGCTAAATATTTACACACTTCAATTGGGATATCATTAAATCCTACTGATTTTCGATCATTGGACCTGATGATATCCCAATTAATGATAACACTAAAATATTACTGGCATCAACAAAACCACTTAATCTCTGATTCTATGCATCAAGTGTTGACACTGAAATGATACTCATTGATAAATTATCATGCATACTTACATGACCAACTAAGATGTAGTGAAAGTAAATGATTTATTGTGCTTTTTGCNCATTTGGAACAGTAGACCCGAGATATCTAAATGTTCATACTTTTAATGATTTGATCACCCAAAATTACAACTCTGTCATTGGAGCTACTACTACTAAAATTATACTCAAGATTTAAAACTAGAAACATTTTTAAATCTTTTTAAAAGAAGGCCTTTAAATTTTAATGTAGATCTTCATAATTGAAGTTTTTCTTGAACTTTTTCTCTAGTCTTATCTATAGGAAGGATATCATCAGCGAAAAGCATCACCTAAGTACCTTCTCGTGTAAATGTCTAGTAAAAACATCCATAACTAAAGCAAAAATATATGGGCTTAAAGCCGATTCCTGATGTAATGCAATTGAAATAAAAAAAATATATATATTTGGTCAATCCTCCCTTTCGAACACAAGTAACGGCTCTAGTATATATATCTTTAATGACTCAAATATAAGTCATATCAATATATTTATTCTCTAGAACTCTTTAAAGGACTTCTCTTAGAACCTTATCGTAAGCTTTTTCTAAATCAATACAAATATATGTGGATCCTCCTTATTCTCTTTGTACTTCTCCATTGAGCCTCTCAATAAATGTATAGCTTCCATGGTAGTCATGTCGGACAAAAATCCAAACTGATTATGAGAAATCTTTATATCGCGTCTTAACCTATTTTCAATTATCCTCTCCCATAATTTTAAAGTACGATACATTAACTTAATTCCTCTATAATTTACACACTCTTGTGCATCTTCTTTATTCTTAAAAATATAGACCAAGTACTCTTCCTCCACTCCTCAAGCATCTTTTTAGTTTTTAAAATGATATTGACTTGTTTAGTAAATTACAAAATTCTCAAATCTCCTAAATATTTACACACTTCAATTGGGATATCATTAAATCCTACTGATTTTCGACCATTGGACCTGATGATATCCCAATTAATGATAACACTAAAATATTACTGGCATCAACAAAACCACTTAATCTCTGATTCTATGCATCAAGTGTTGACACTGAAATGATACTCATTGATAAATTATCATGCATACTTACATGACCAACTAAGATGTAGTGAAAGTAAATGATTTATTGTGCTTTTTGTACAAGATGAATTTGTAAATTAAGTGGCCATCCTCATATTTGGCTTTTTAGCCCTTTTCCCAACAACTTTTTATTGCCTTTATGAAACCTTCTTCACGAACTCTATGTAATTTTTTGTTATGCTTCTGATATTTTGTTTCTTCTCATTATTTAGCCGACAATGCCAGATATTCATCTTGAGACTCACACTATAAGATCCCATGGAACAACAGTAGCAAGATTTCACTTGCATGACTGGATCATACTATTACTACTTGGAGTTATTGATGTCGTATTGAATATTATAGAACCATTCCATCGTTTTGTGGGAAAGGATATGATGGAGGATTTGAGATATCCGATGAAGAGCAACACAGTACCATTTTGGGCTGTCCCGGTACATTTAAAATCTATCTTATACTCTAATTAACTAAAGGATTATTTGGGATCAATTTTGTTTAATATTTTTATTTTAATTTAAAAAAATATGTTTGTTTGGCATGTTTTTCTTGCATGTTTTTATTTGTGTTTCTGACAACAAGTTAACATATTTTTTAAAACATTCAGAATGACTTTTAGATGTTCAAGTGTTTTTAAAAGCGATCATATGTTAATAGAATATGTCAAACGTGTTTATTTGAAATTAAAATATAAATGAAGTAAAATAAAAACAAAAAATAAAATGTAAAAAACAAAAGTAATTCCAAATGTCCCCTTATAATCATTTTAATGAGTTGTTTTTGCACTTGGTGGATCCTCGACATATAACACCATGAGTTTTTTTTTATATGACAGTTGATTGGAGTTGTTTTGCCCGCTTTTATTTTCCTTGCTATATACTTCAAAAGGAAGAGTGTCTATGATCTGCACAATGCAATATTGGGTAACAAAATTGCTTCTTTTCTCATTTGTCTTTCAAAAAATCTCAGCGAGTTTATCGTTGTAGTGAGTTTAACACGAAATGTTGCATCCTAGCAGGCCTACTGTTTTCTGTGCTTATAACTAGCGTCCTAACTGATGCAATCAAGGATGCCGTTGGACGACCACGGCCAGATTTTTTTTGGCGTTGTTTTCCTGATGGGCATGATGTGGGTGCCTTATTATCACAGTTTTGAGCTCTTTTATTGAATTGTTCCACTAGCAAAAATTTCTTTTAGGAAGATTTACATGCATACCACTCAATTCTTATGTATTTACCTATCTAACACCTAAAATTCAATTTTTACATATATGCCATCTTACTTATTCATGAAAAAGTGTAAAAGTTAAAACATTGGTATTTTTGATGTGATATGAAGGATTTAGGTGGTATAGATGTAAAAATTAAAGTTTATGGGTTACATATGTAAATATATAAGAATTGGGTGTATTTATGTAAATGTCTCTTTCTTTTTCTCATTCGGAATGTGGCAGCTAACCAAGGCGCTGAAATTTTTTTTATGCAGCGATATGATGACTTCACCACCAGTGTTATATGTCATGGGGACAATAGTGTTATAAAGGAGGGGCACAAGAGTTTTCCTAGTGGGCATTCTTCATGTGAGTACAAAATATTTGTGCCCACTTAGTGGTTGAATTTGTTTATTTAATATTTAAAATATTCATTATAATAATAATGTAATGGTAAACAATATTGCCGCACTGGAGAAATTGTCATTCAGTGCAACAAACTAAAAATGGGTAAATAACTGATGCATGATTTGTAAAGTTTTCATATGGCTTGATATTTTTTGCTTCAATGCATCCAAAATTGCCAAATTGTATTTCAACTTGTGAGTTTTTTTCTCTTTTTGATGTGAATTATGCGATGGAAGTGTTTACATAATGCATCAACTGCGAGAAATCTTATAAAATGGCTTCCTCAAAGCTTTTGTGAATTATTATTCGATTTGTGGCATGGTTCTTTGACTATTTTTTTAGATATTTAGAAGCGAATTTACGAAGGTATTTCTGCAATAATAACTTGTTATGATATTCTCAAAAATGCAGGGTCTTTTGCTGGCTTGGGCTTTCTTGCATGGTACCTTGCTGGTAAAATTCAAGTTTTCAATCGGAGGGGCCATGTTGCCAAAATTTGCATTGTGTTGGTTCCTCTTCTCTGTGCATCGCTTATTGCAATTTCTCGAGTAGATGACTATTGGCATCATTGGCAAGACGTTTTTGCAGGGGGAATTTTAGGTTTTTACTATGTTTTTTTATGCCTTTATTTTATATTCAATTGATTTTTCTGTTGATTTCCTTACTCGTTGCAGTTCATTGCCATGATTTTTTTTCTGATTGTTTCTCAGGATTGGTGGTTGCTTCAGTTTGCTATTTACAATTCTTCCCTCCACCTTATCATGCAAATGGTATGTTTTAATGTTGGGAAATTTACACACATAC
The DNA here is from genome assembly GCA_002079205.1 of Phalaenopsis hybrid cultivar. NCBI lineage: Eukaryota > Viridiplantae > Streptophyta > Magnoliopsida > Asparagales > Orchidaceae > Phalaenopsis > Phalaenopsis hybrid cultivar. Next base: position 20,664 of record JXCR01049854.1, on the reverse strand, counting down.
CATACGATTCTTATGTATTTATGTATCTAGCACCTAAACTTCAATTTTAATTGCCATAAGTTAGACGTATTGTTGATGGCTTAAACTTCATTCTTCACCTTTGGAAGAATAGCAAAGTTAGTCGGAGTAACTTAGGTCCTGTTTGTTTTGGCTTTTTGAACCAAAGATTGAAAAAAAACGCGGTTTTAAAGCGTTTGGCTCGTCCGCTTCCATCTCTCCTGACGGAATGCCGTTTTGCAATTGAATAGTAGCCCGAATACAGCTGCTAGCCTGCATCCCGCGGTTACAAAATAAACTTGTTTGTTTCATCTGCTTCAATGCTTTTATTGTCTTTGTGTAACGCGGAATCTGCATTATTAGATTCTTAATGTTATTCTCATGAGCCTTGATTATCGTCGTATGATAAATTTTTGTGGAGAATATTATTCTGTGATTTTTCCGTGATGCCCTCTCAAAACCATAATACATTTTTGTCCATTTACTGAATTATCATGTTGAAATGTGTTGAAAGATTTTTCAAACAAATGGGTACTACAGTCATTAGTCAACTGACAACACTTTTGAACATTTTTTTTCAAACATACCAACTGCTTCTGAAACACTAGTTTATGAACAACAGATTTTCAACAACAACTTTTGAGCTTTAGCTTTTCTACAGTTACAGCCGAAATAAACGCACTCTTAGTTATAATTGTTATTTAGTTTTGAGTAAAGAATCTAAATTATGATTTGAACCTTAGTTTAGAAAATTGGGAGCTAATTCTAGTGGATATTGGTATAAATATATGCTTCATTTTATTCAGGAATGTTGGTGCCATATACACAATTGGCTTTGTGTATTATAACATTTTTGTTTTCTCACATTCACTCACTGAGCTACTACTCCGCAAGTCAGTCCATATTCTCATAACGTTAGAGAAGATGCAGCACAACTTTGGGATTCTCAAAGCATTTTTCTTACATAAACCAAAATTACTTCTCAAAAAAGTATGTAGGCGATGAGCTTTGATAAATGAAGATAGGAAAATTTACATACATACCACTCAATTCTTATGTATTCTATATCTAACACCAAGATTTCAATTTTTACACATGCCATCTTATGCATGAAAAGGTGTATTTCACTTTCTAAAAGTCAAAATAGTGGTATTTTTTATTTGATTTGAAAGATTTGGATGGTGTAAATGTAAAAAGTAAAGTTTAGGTATTAGATATGTAATTTTACATAAGAATTGGGTGGTATGTATGTGAATACCTTATGAAGATATTCAAAACTATTCATTTGATCGACAACATTCCTTCAGACTGTGAGATATACTTAGAGCATGATTATTATTCCATAATTACCACAACTATAATGTGAAATTGTCATTATACTTTAGTACCTTGAAGTATTTTTTTATAATAGCATGGTATAACTTGCAATTATAGGCAATTACGATCAAATTTTGGAATTTTTATGGGTGATCAACTTCCTCCTGGCAGGTTGGGCGCCTCATGCATATTTCCGGGTGCTCGCCGAGATGACGAACGGCAGTGCACCTTCTGCTGCTACTAATGGCCTTGGCATAAGGCCTGTGGAGATTGAGACCCTCAATATTGCTTCAGAAAGGCAGAATAATATCGCTTCGCGGGACTCGAGCCCAATGTTTCATGATGTGGAATCAGCTGTTGGTAACAACAGGCAATGAATTTCTGGGCTGAATTTGTAATATAGAATATTTGAATATGTTTTGAGTAAGTCTTGTTGATTTAGATTGATCCTTTTATTATCATTCTTTTGTAATTGGTACATTTTTTGTTTGTTTAGTTGACATATTGATTGATCAAGCAAAACAATGCTGTTCACTTCTATTGGATTGCAAGCCAAACTTGGGTTGTATTGGTTTGTTTAATTGTTTCTTCAAATTGGGACACAAGTTGATATGAAGTTGTATTATAATTATTCTTTTTTAAAAAGCAAAAAAACATGCTTGCTAGCACCTACATAATGATTATGTATTGATTTGCAAACCCTCTTCCACTTCTTNGTTTAATTGTTTCTTCAAATTGGGACACAAGTTGATATGAAGTTGTATTATAATTATTCTTTTTTAAAAAGCCAAAAAACATGCTTGCTAGCTCCTACATAATGATTATGTATTGATTTGCAAACCCTCTTCCACTTCTCTCCCTCTTCTTTTGATAAATTTATGATTTTGAGGTCCCAATTTATAAGTTTAATTATTATAAATATCAATGCTTGGGTATTAGATATGTCAACACATAAGAATTGTGTGGGCATGTATGTAAATTTCGCTATTAATTAAATTATTAATAAAAAAATGAATTTTGAAAATAGAATTTTTTGTAACATGCTATAAGATATTATAATATTTTTGAAACTCACTAAAAAATATCATAAAACATCTTAATTTTGGGTAAAAAAATATTTTGNATTATAAATATCAATGCTTGGGTATTAGATATGTCAACACATAAGAATTGTGTGGGCATGTATGTAAATTTCCCTATTAATTAAATTATTATTAAAAAATGAATTTTGAAAATATAATTTTTTTGTAACATTTTATAATATTTTTGAAACTCACTAAAAAATATCACAAGACATCTTAATTTTGGGTAATAAAATATTTTCATTGCCCATAAAAATGAATTAATTAAAATTTTATATTTCAAAAATAGCTATTATAATGTCTTATAAGAGTTTCCAACATCACTTCGTGCCCTTCTTGAAGTTTTGACTCGTGGAATTTTAATCTTAATCGAACATTTTGAGCCATTCCAATGTCCGAAAAAAATGAAAAAAGAATTATATTGGAGGAAAGAAAAATATAATCATTATTTATCATGATTTTATGTATGATTGTGTTCTATGTATTGAGTTTTATCTGAACATTAAACANGTTTTGACTCGTGGAATTTTAATCTTAATCGAACATTTTGAGCCATTCCAATGCCCGAAAAAAATGAAAAAAGAACTATATTGGAGGAAAGAAAAATATAATCATTATTTATCATGATTTTATGTATGATTGTGTTCTATGTATTGAGTTTTATCTGAACATTATACAAAGTAAAAGAGAAGAAGAAACAGATGTGAGTAGAAAATAAGAAAAAAAATGCTTAGCTTTTCTTAATCCTCTGTTTATAAATGATATGGATAAATCTAAATAATAAGATAAAAATACTAGTAAAATGTTTGAAATATAATAGACGAGTAGTTTATGCACAAACTTGGACACAAACTAATAGTTGATTGCCATACTTGACAAGGTCGCTAGCTCTAGTGATGGTAGTCGCATAATAACTCTCTTAGGTTGAGTGATTCTTGATTGGCTATATGGGAGTTCTTTCTACGATTGGTAGATATGATTTTTTTTTAATTGTTTGATGAATCAACTTTAATCGTGGAAGACTAGTGTCTTGAACTCGCCTGAGTGAGTCAACCTACAACGCAACTGNCTACGATTGGTAGATATGATTTTTTTTTAATTGTTTGATGAATCAACTTTAATCGTGGAAGACTAGTGTCTTAAACTCGACTGAGTGAGTCAACTTACAACACAACTACCAAGTTTGTTGGCGAGTTTCTTCATAGATTTTGTTGATGAATCCGTCGTGAAATTGGCCAAGTGAGTGTGTCCTAAACTCGACTTAACGAGTTCTTCTCTAATTTCCTATTTTCTAATAATTTCAAGAGTCATTTACATCCATACCACATAATTATCTCGCATTATCTATCTATCACCAAATCATTCACATTTACGAAAAATTATTGCATACATACACCGTATGCAGAGATGCATGCGGCGTCCGATTCTGGCCGTAGATCATGATGATCTACGATCATGATGTATTTCGGTGGGCCCCACTTTAAATTTCTTTTTTCCAAAAAAATTTTGATTGCATCCTGACCGTATATCACCTTGATCTACGGTCAGGATCAGACACCGCATGCATCTCTGCATGTGGTGTATATATGCAATAATTTTCCCACATTTACACACAAACCACTCAAATCCTTAACATCACATCAAAAACATCACCACCACCACCATTTTAAAACTCAAAATAAATCTTTTCAAGCACAAGTCTTTTATAAATATTATAAATATCAAATTTTTTTTGTTTTAGATATGTAAATAGAAGAGAATCTTGAGACATGCATGTAAATTTCCCCATGTTTCAAAAATCAATAATTTCAGCATATTGAAATGAATTGCCGACGTGGGAATGAGAAGCTGTAAGCCAAGTCAAGAACAACTCCGACTGGAAGTCTAAAAGAGTAGCTAGATAATAACCTGGGTAAAGTAAAGCAGACAACAAGGCCAAATAAGCCTCCAATTTTTCTTCACGATTGCTTGTCCTTAGCCGCCTGATAAGATTGAACGCCAAGTCAAAACGCTACACCCAACTTGGCATTAAAGTAGGTGGGAGCGAGTCTTCAAGGCTGCCCAACCCCTACAGAAAAGAAGGGATAGGATAAAGCCAAATTTTTGCCCATCACAAAAGAGAAAATCTTGACGTTTGTTTATTTATTTATTTCCTATATCTCCACTGGTGATTTTATGGCATGAATTATCTGATTTGGGATTAGTTGTATTGCGCTGTATGTTTTTGTAATTTGTGGAGGATTGACTGTGATTGATTCCTTCTATGGGCACTTGCTTACATAGCACAGAATTCTTATTATATATTAAAGATGGTATNAGGCTGCCCAACCCCTACAGAAAAGAAGGGATAGGATAAAGCCAAATTTTTGCCCATCACAAAAGAGAAAATGTTGACGTTTGTTTATTTATTTATTTCCTATATCTACACTGGTGATTTTATGGCATGAATTATCTGATTTGGGATTAGTTGTATTGCGCTGTATGTTTATGTAAGTTGTGGAGGATTAACTGTGGTTGATTCCTTCTATGGGCACTTGCTTACATAGCACAGAATTCTTATTGTATATTAAAAATGGTACGTGTGGATCTCGAGTCAAATCTGATGATCCAGGGTAAAGAGACTGAGATGCAAATATGTAATTTTTTTTATATTTTCTACCCCTTCTATCTTCTGTAAATAGTAGGCATTATAATGTATGAGCGGGATCTTTTTGACTCCCCCACACTTGTAAAATCAAGCTTGAGGAAATAACAAGCCCCAGGAAGTCTTCTTCTCCTCTTCCTTCTCTCTCCCTCTCTCAATCTCTTTCCCTTAGTCTAACACTATTCTTTGGGAGCGATCTACCAGACAGATTTGGATTCAACAATTATATATTTACATAGCTCACATCTAAATGTTTATATGTATACACATAGCACTCAAAACTTTAGTGCACATCAACATGAGCATGCTATTATTTTTTAAAAGTGNGCATTATCTATCTATCACCAAATCATTCACATTTACGAAAAATTATTGCATACATACACCGTATGCAGAGATACATGCGGCGTCCGATTCTGACCGTAGATCACGGTGATCTACGATCATGATGTATTTCGGTGGGCCCCACTTTAAATTTCTTTTTTCCAAAGAAATTTTGATTGCATCCTGACCGTATATCACCGTGATCTACGGTCAGGATCGGACACCGCATGCATCTCTGCATGTGGTGTATGTATGCAATAATTTTCCCACATTTACACACAAACCACTCAAATCCTTAACATCACATCAAAAACATCACAACCACCACCATTTTATAACTCAAAATAAATCTTTTCAAGCATAAGTCTTTTTATAAATATTATAAATATCAAACTTTTTGTTTTAGATATGTAAATAGAAGAGAATCTTGAGACATGCATGTAGNGCTTTGTAAGTAACCAAATATAAAATTACATTTTTTTTTTTTTTTTTACAAATATTTGAACGCCACAAAGTAGTTCAAATATTAAATTTTATTTTAGATAATATTTTTATGGAATATGTCTGATTTTAAGTACTTACTAGAAAATAATTTCTTGTGAAGAATGAATGTTTTTATTGTACTAATATGTTGAATCCTTTTGAGAAATAGTGTTTCATATTTGTTTTGAATAAATACACTTAGATAAAGAGTTTGTATCGCAGAAAAAAAGTAGGAGGGAGAGAGAAAAAATATTACATCAGGACTTCTGACGTAGAGCTACGTTCGGATTGGAATATTTGGTTGTGTTACAGGAATATTCTATCTGCATTATTTGTAAAAATGATGTGTTATTCGAGTATTATATGGTGTTATTTGATTATTTTGCGGTGTTATTGAAATATTCCATCACGTTACTTGATTTGAGTCTATGTTATTCGGCATATTCCCCGTGTTATTTCAATTTTTACTATGTTATTGGAGTAACACAACCCCAAATCAAGTAATGTTATGGAATATTTCAATAACACTTCAGTCGCAAATCAAGTAACACGATGAAATATTCCAATAACACCGCAAAATAATCGAATAACACCTTATAATACTCGAATAACACATCATTTTTACAAATAACACAGATGGAATATATCTGTAATACAACCGAATATTCCAATCCGAACGTAGCTTTACGCTAGGAGTCCTGATGTAATATTTTTCCGAGGAAGAGAAAGATTGATAGAGCTCTAGAATTCATTTTCTTTTTATACAAAAGTGAGAAGAACAATAAAATAATCAACATAGTACATCTACTATTGTACGACATCCTTCTCTAATGTCTTGATGAAAAGACCACGATGTGGGTGTCAGGTGAAGCTGGTACGATGCCCATCTCTGATGCCTAAATGAAAATATCGAGTCTCAAGTGTCTCGTGACGTCTTTAATACTGGATTAACAAATATTTTTACTAGTCATGATGCCCTCCTCCGATAGCCACCCTAGCACACAGGTGGGTTATCTTGTTTTTTTGAGGGAAATAAATATAATCAAATCGGTAAGTGGGTTCGATTCAACTACTTCGACAGGTGAACTCAATTTTATCACTTCGACAGGTGGGCTCGATTCAGCCTCTTTAACATGAGGGCTTGATTCAATAAGCTAAAAATTTCACATATCCGTTGATACGTCATCAACAAATTCATCATCCAGCATGAATCTCGAGACAAACTTTATAAGCAAAAAAATATTCAAATTTTAATCAAAAGTCATCAAGAGCTCAGATTTCAGCAAACTTATAGTCAAAATGACCAGCTCGACGAGGCAGGCCCAGTGGTACCAAAATCAGTCCAATTTGAGTCAAATCAAGTTCAGATCAAGCAATTAAACCACTTCTTGAAGCTTTCCGAGCATATTTGAAGGTCAAATGAATGTTAAATCAGACGAGCTTGTAATCGAATCAAGCGTCTCAATAAGGTAAATCCAAAGAGCCCATGATCGCTCAATTCCGACAACATTAAGACACTCAAATGTCTATCAGACTTTACCTGATCAAAGGAAACTCTTAGTACCATTCGATCAAAGTGATTCATATTCAGACATCAATTACACCTGGAACTCTATAAATAGAACCCAAACCCTCTCATGAGGATGGATGAGAGCTTGAGGTTTGAAAAATAGCTTGAAGCTTCGAGAAGGAGTTGAAGTTCATCACCTCCACCGTCGACTATCATCAATCGTCGTTGACCATCGTCAACCGTCCTCAACCACCACTAACCTCTGTCCATCGACTGTCGTCAACCACCACCGGTCGGATGATGTCAATCACTATCAGTCACGCCCGTTCCCAGTAACAACTTTATCAGAACATCAACATTGTAACTTGGGAAACCTAGTAACACTTTCTCGCCTGTGGGAGAAGTGGTTGCAACTGTAATCACCTTTCTATAGTGAAACTCTTCAGCTTGGTCAGACCCCGTGTGGTTTTTCACTTTTCAAGTTTTGCACACAAAAATTTTTGGTGTGATTATCAGTTATTTTCTTTCATCCGAGTTTGTGCTAAATTCTCGTGCAACGNAAACTTTATAAGCAAAAAAATATTCAAATTTTAATCAAAAGTCATCAAGAGCTCAGATTTCAGCAAACTTATTGTCAAAATGACCAGCCCGACGAGGCGGACCTAATGGTACCAAAATTAGTCCAATTTGAGCCAAATCAAGTTCAGATCGAGCAATTAAACCACTTCTTGAAGCTTTTCGAGCATAGTTGAAGGTCAAATGAATGTTAAATCTGACGAGCTTGTAATCGAATCAAGCGTCTCAACAAGGTAAATTCAAAGAGCCCATGATCGCTCAATTTCGACGACATTAAGGCATTCAAATGTCTATCAGACTCTATCTGATCAAAGGAAGCTCTTAGTACGTTCGATCAAAGTGATTTATATTCATACATTAATTACACCTGGAACTCTATAAATAGAGCTCAAACCCTCTCATGAGGATGGATGAGATCTTGAGGTTTGAGAAAGAGCTTGAAGCTTCGAGAAGGAGTTGAAGTCTAGCACCTCCACCGTCAACTATTATCGATCGTCGTTGACCACCATCAACTGTCCTCAACCACCACTAACCTCTGTTCATCAACTGCCATCAACCACCACCGGCCGCATGCTGTCAATGGCTATCAGTCACCGTCCGTTCACAGTAACAAATTTATCAGAACATCGACGTTGTAAACTGGGAAACCTAATAACTCTTTCTCGCCTGTGGGAAAAGTGGTTGCAACTGTAATCATATTTCTATAGTGAAACTCTTCAGTTTGGCCAGACCCCGTGTGGTTTTTCACTTTCCAAGTTTTGCACGCAAAAATTTTTGGTGTGATTATCATTTATTTTCTTTCATCCGAGTTTGTGTTAAATTCTCGTGCAACACTAAGACGATAATTCATTACTCCACCCAAGTGAATCTTCTAGCACGCATCACCCGCATTTGTGTAAACATATTCCATCATTACTTTTAAATCGCAGCCGATCAAACTTAAGTGCAGTCATTTAAAAATNGCATCACCCGCATTTGTGTAAACATATTCCATCATTACTTTTAAATCGCAGCCGATCAAACTTAAGTGCAGTTAAAAACTAAATGTGGAAAACAAAATACTAGATGAAAAAGATGGGCCGCAAGTGCTCATACTACATGAAATTTTTATCTTTTAATAATTAAAAAGCTAGATATACTACTATTACTATCATTATTTTGAAAGATTTACATGCAAACCACTCAATTCTTATGTTATTACATATTCAATACTTAAGCNAAAAAGCTAGATATACTACTATTACTATCATTATTTTGAAAGATTTACATGCAAACCACTCAATTCTTATGTAATTACATATTTAACACTTAAGTAAAGGTGCATTTCACTTTCTAAAATTTGGGTGATCAAAAGTTTAAAAGCAAAGTTTAGGGGTTAGATATGTAAATGTATTAGAATAGAGTGGCATATATGTATATGCCCCTATTATTTTATTTCATGCACAAATTTGAACACACCACTCCTACAAATGGTCTCTTTGGCAAGCCCGGAAGCTCCCAACAAAACCAAAATTGAGCAGTGTTTAATTAAGCCATTGAAGCTAAAGTTGTCGGCTTGCAACGGAAGATATAAGCAATTATTACTTAATTAGTTTGTTTTATAGTATGACCAAATCAATGATGCACATGTATCAAATATTCAAATTAAATAGAATAATTATACTTTGAAAGTCAATTGTCCGTATGATTGTTTTCTCTCGAGCGGAATCATTTTTATATTTATTTTCTATTCATGATATGGAAAGAAAGAAATGAGAGAATTTGAAGGACAATTTTGTAGTCTCTCCTCTAAATAGTTGTGCAACATGTAATGTNAATGATGCACATGTATCAAATATTCAAATTAAATAGAATAATTATACTTTGAAAGTCAATTGTCCGTATGATCATTTTCTCTCGAGCGGAATCATTTTTATATTTATTTTCTATTCATGATATGGAAAGAAAGAAAGAGAGAATTTGAAGGACAATTTTGTAGTCTCTCTATCGTTTGTGACATTAAAATAGTTGTGCAACATGTAATGTTTTGATCATTTTTGAAATGTTTCAGTTTGGATCATTTTGATCTAATCTATTGTTTGAATATATGTTGGTTGTGGATTTCTTCTGTTGGTTGTAGTTTTGATCTCTTTGTTGGACTTACAATTATTGAATATTTTTTGTTCTTTGTATTTCTTTGTTGGTTATAACAATAGTTTGGCTTTCAGATTACAACTGTAATGTAATTTGGGATGAATATCTTTTGGGTTATGTTGAGCCTTTCTTTTGTATCTGAATCCTATGTGTTCTTCTACTTTCATCTGATCGTGGTTGACTTTGAGACATTAGCGCTTTTTGATGTTTTTGTTTAGTGTTGTGGAGATTGATTGGAAGCCAACAACAGCAGCAGATGTTTAGGGGGGCACCCAGGTGCCACGCAAAGCGGCGCCCAATTGCCAGGTTGGTCCCCTGAATCCAGTGGGAGTAGCGCCTATCGGAGCATGACAACGCCCAGATTTGTGACTTCAACAGGGGCAATTAGAAAGATAACGCCCGGGAGCGACATTGTGATTGCAGGAGTAGTTTGTACATAGTTAAGGATTTAAGCCCTTGTTTCATGAAAGATCAAGGAACTATCTCGTGAAGTATTCTCGATGGTGCGTAACAGGTGGGAAGCGGTGTTTGTGTTGAGACGATGGATTTTGACGTGAAATTTCTTTTGTGAGATCAAAAAAGAAAAGAGCATGAATTGTTGTAAATTATGATGGTGTAGAGAGTAGATCTAAGCTGTGTAACATTGTATTATTCTCTTCATAGTGAATTTTTTTGGCATGGTGTGACTTTATAGTTTTTTGGCCCATTATCGATTTTTTCCACATTAAATCTTTGTGTGTTTTTTCTATATTTTTTTATCGTGAGCTACTTTTCAAGTTATTATTCTGAATCTATCAAATCGATATGTTTTATTTCGCTGTTTATTATGGTTGTGAATCAACTAAATCCCAAGTTTTCCATCCCAATAGTTTTTTCTTTGGGTTCTTTATTGATTTTATTTCTCTCTGCAGTCTTTGCCAATCGAACTCGAATGGTTATGCTTATGGTTTATTTTATGGGCAATGATGTTTTAACTTCAGTAAGGAGTAACATAGCTGTCATCTCTGTCGCTACTAAACCTTGTAGTCAACACTACTCGAGCACTTTCCTTGCTTTCATGTTGTTTCAAATGTTGCTATGTTTGCAATTTGAGGTAGAATATATCTATTTTGGCTGTGGTCAAAATTATTTACTTCTAGTGGTCTTTCTTCTTTCTATATTAATATAGATTCAACCAGCTGTTGTCGTTACCAAATACACATTCACTTCTACTTTTCAGAGACAAATATGGGTTGTTGTTTTTTTTTATCCTATAGCAACATATTAATCCTATAGTGGCTCCAATGATCTTCATTTTTGAAAAGATTGAGCCTTTTCTTTCTCAAGAACTTATATATTTTTAGTCTTTTCTGATTCAAGCCTTTTATCACACATATATATATATATATCTACCCTTAAATTTATCAATATAATTATAATAAATAAAATGTACCCAAATGTGTTGTAAATAAATCCAATTAAGCTAAAATAGAGCTAAAACATCACATATAACAATCCAAACTTACAGTTAAATTTTAGTAAACTCCTTCAGCGTAATTCTTATCGTTAAGTTTTGTAACTTCATTCCTTAATATTTATATTTTTTATGATGAAAAATAATTAAAATTTAAACATTTAAATATATAACCTTTTTCCACCAATATCTCTAACTCTTCTTCCTTCTTCAAAGGAAAAATGCAACTCATTGAGATGTGAGGAAAACTCACACCTCCCAAATATCCTTTTATAGGCTCCAATTTCTCACAAGTGAATCATCACTATCTCGCGTAGGTTGTGTATGATTTCCCCTTCATAAGCTCTGCATCTGTATAGAGTTTTGATTTTGTTCTAGATATGCAGTGCAAATCTCTCTCGCAGGTTTCAACCTTCCTTTACAAAGAGCTTTAAACTATTCTATACAAATAGAGTTATGGGTGAATCTAAAACTTTAACTTCATTTATTAGCAATCATCAACTCAATTCTTCATCATATTTTTGATAAACCAACATAGAGATTTCAATAGGGATAGCTACCCAAAATAAAAATATATTAATAATTTATATAGTTTTTTATATTTGTAGTACTCCCTTATGCTTGTTTTTAAACATTTTTCTTAGAAATTTGGTCCATTTTCTATATTAGAAGATGTGCATGATTCTCTCACAAATTCTGGTTAAATTTTTACTATTTAGTTTTTGAAAGAATTCTAATTTTTAATATTTTGATGTTAAAATTATGATAATTTTATCAAGAGTGAATATTTGTGATCAAAATAATAATCAATAGTCAAGCTACACTAACAGTCAAAATGGTGATCAGGCAAAGCTCGGAGTTTTTTAGAATCTAAAACCCCATAATTTCAAGTCCCAACCCTTCTCCATGTGAAAGAATAATTGTCTATGTATAATTTCCAAAAATCATTTTAGTTATTTTGGTTATGATTTTAAACTAATAATCCATCAAATGGCACATTATTAGTTTTATATAAGTATAACCTATTCATTAATTATTTTAGCACTTTAATAATCTCAAATTTGATTCATATAGGTTCTTTTGATTGTTGTGACTGAGATGCTCCATTTGACTATAAACAAGTAAGACTCAGAGATCATTTGACGTTTTAAAGACAATGTTTTAAGTGCTATATATTTAATTGCCTCCAAAAAAATTAACATAGTTGTTCATTCAGGCTCCCAAGATTATAAAGTACAAAGTTTAAGAAGTAGTTAGAACTTAAAATGATTTTTTGATGACAACTAATTCATATTTGTCAACATAGTCCCCATGTTGTCTATGTTCATCAAAGTTTCAGGTTATTTTTCTTCTTTGAAAAGCACCATTTTGAAAATTTTATTTACATTTTTCATTCTTCTAATACTCTTGAATTCTAATATATGATAAGAAAACACCATTGCTTAACCCAACTTTAAATATTATGTAAAAATTCAAATCTGAAGAAAAAGAGATGCAAATAAATAAAAATAAAAAAAAAATAAAATAAAATAAAATAATAATAATAACCCAGAAACGGAAAGATATAAGAAAACAGGATTAATAATGTCATTAAGGGCCCGTTTGGGGCAGCTTATTTGGTGTTGTGACATTTTGAAAACGCACCTGATCTGATTGGGCAAACTGCGTTTTGACAGCTTATGCATTTTTCAGAACGTCGTTTTGAAAACAGCGTTTTCACACCGCACTTATTTATATGCAGTGACAGTTTTCTGGCTGCGGTCTAGCTTTTCCAAAAAAAATAAGATTTTGTAATAGCCGTGACACGTAGTTTATCAGTAAATTATTTTTAATCAGCTTATCAACAGATTATTCAATAAACTGTAACTGTCTGAAACAGACCCTAAGCTTTCTCTGATTAATCAACGTTATTGAATATCCAATCGGAAGCATCTGGTTGGTATAGAAATAACAAAATAATTGAAATTTCCGATAAAAATTAAAATAATAATAACAATAATAATTGGACTTTTGACAAATATGGTTGACTTTTCCTCGTTTGAAGCAAACGGATCGTTCCGTGGGTTGGATAATTCAACGGGCACATGGAACACATTTCTTATATTAATTAATATCAGATTTAATTTGACTTATTAACACTTGCAGAGGAAATTAGGCGTTGACGGTGCTTGTCGGTTCCACTCGAGCTCTTCGGCGTTGGTGGCCAGCACGTGACTCCAGATTGTTTCAAACTTATAGATTTTTTTTTTTAATTATTTTAAAACAATTTACAAGCATCTTACTATATTCTTATGTATTTACATCTGTAACATTGGAATTTCAGTTCTTAATAAATGAAACACTATTTATGCATGAGAATAGGGCCGTCAAATTAGCTAGTTATTCGCGAACAATTCGTGTTCGGTTTCTTAATGAGTTTGTGTTTGATTCGTTCGATAAATAAACAAGACGAACATGAACATACTTTTGTCGTTCGGTTAGTTAAATGAATCAAACACGAATAGTGATGAGTTCGTTAGTGTTTGAATTGTTATTGTTCGAAATATAAAATAATTTAAAATAATTATATATAAAATTTTTTAGATATTTTTAAAATATAAATTTTATAAATTATAATATATTTATATAATATAAGTTATATAATTAATATAATATATTTTTTATATATATTAATATTAGGGATGTCAAACTAGTTCATCATTCGCGAACAGCTCGTGTTTAGCTCGTTCGTTAAGAAACGAACACGAACAGTGATTCACGAACAATTTCGAACACGAGCTTATTTCATACAAACTAAATTTCAAACGAATCGAAGATGAACACAAGCCCTGTTCGTTCGTGTTCGGTTCGTTTACACCCCTACATTAGAAGATATTCTTCTTATTTTAGAGTTAACTAAAATAATGATATTGTTTATGTGATATAAAAGACTTAGTTGATATAAATGTAAAGTACTAAGTTTAGGTATATANCTTTTGGGTTATGTTGAGCCTTTCTTTTGTATCTGAATCCTATGTGTTCTTCTACTTTCATCTGATCGTGGTCGACTTTGAGATATTAGCGCTTTTTGATGTTTTTGCTTAGTGTTGTGGAGATTGATTGGAACCCAATAACAGCAGCAGGCGCCTAGGGGGGCACCCAGGTGCCACGCAAAGCGGCGCCCAATTGCCGGGTTGGTCCCCTGAATCCAGTGGGAGTAGCGCCTATTGGGGCATGATAACGCCCAGATTTGTGACTTCAACAGCGGCAATTAGAAAGATAATGCCTGGGAGCGACATTGTGATGTCAGGAGCAGTTTGTACATAGTTAAGGATTTAAGCCTTTGTTTCATGAAAGATCAAGGAACTACCTCGTGAAGTATTCTCGATGGTGCGTAACAGGTGGAAAGCGGTGTTTGTGTTGAGACGATGGATTTTGACGTGCAATTTCTTTTGTGAGATCAAAAAAGAAAAGAGCATGAATTGTTGTAAATTATGATGGTTTAGAGAGTAGATCTGAGCTGTGTAATATTGTATTATTCTCTTTTCATAGTGAATTTTTTTGGCGTGGTGTGACTTTATAGTTTTTTGTCCCATTATCGACTTTTTCCACATTAAATCTTTGTGCGTTTTTTCTATATTTTTTTATTGTGTGTTACTGTTCAAGCTATTATTCTGAATCTATCAAATCGATATGTTTTATTTTGCGGTTTATTATGGTTGTGAATCAACTAAATCCCAAGTTTTCCATCCCAATAGTTTTTTCTTTGGGTTCTTTATTGATTTTATTTCTCTCTGCAGTCTTTGCCAATCGAACTCGAATGGTTATGCTTATGGTTTATTTTATGGGCAATGATGTTTTAACTTCAGTAAGGAGTAACATAGCTGTCATCTCTGTCGCTACCAAAACTTGTAGTCAACACTACTTGAGCACTTTCCTTGCTTTCATGTTGTTTCAAATGTTGCTATGTTTGCAATTTGAAGTAGAATATATCTATTTTGGTTGTGGTCATAATTATTTACTTCTAGTGGTCTTTCTTCTTTCTATATTAATATAGATTCAACCAGTTGTTGTCGTTACAGAATGCACATTGCCTTCTACTTTTCAGAGACAAATATGGGTTACTGCTTTTTTTTTTTTATCCTTATAGCAACATATTAATCCTATAGTGGCTCCAATGATCTTCATTTTTGAAAAGATTGAGCCTTTTCTTTCTCAAGAACTTTTGTATTTAATATACATACAATTTGTATTTGATGGTTCTCATTTATATGTCATAACTTTTTTAAACTCTTTTTAGAAATGAAATTTGTGCTCTACCCTTAAATTCATCAATATAATTATAATAAATATAATGTACCCAAATGTGTTGTAAATAGATCCAATTAAGTTAAAATAGAGCTAAAACATCACATATAACAATCCAAACTTACAGTTACATTTTAGTAAACTCCTTCAGTGTAATTCTTATCGTTATGTTTTGTAACTTCATTCCTTAATATTTATATTTTTCATGATGAAAAATAATTAAAATCTTAACATTTAAATATATAACCTTTTTCACCAATATTTCTAACTCTTCTTCCTTCTTCAAAGGAAAAATGCAACTCATTGAGATGTGAGGAGAACTCACACCTCCTAAATATCCTTTTATAGGCTCCAATTTCTCACAAGTGAATCACCACTATCTCGGGTAGGTTGTGTATGATTTCCCCTCCATAAGCTCTACATCTGTTTAGAGTTCTGATTTTTGTTCTAGATATGCAGTGCAAATCTCTCTCGCAGGGTTCAACCTTCCTTTACAAAGAGCTTTAAACTATTCTATACAAATAGAGTTATGGGTGAATCTAAAACCTTAACTTCATTTATTAACAATCATCAACTCAATTCTTCATCATATCTTTGATAAACCAACATAGAGATTTCAATAAGGATAGCTACCCAAAATAAAAAAAATATTGATAATTTATATAATTTTTTATATTTGTAGTACTTCCTTATGCTTGTTTTTAAACATTTTTTTAGAAATTTGGTCCATTTTCTATATTAGAAGATGTGCATGATTCTCTCACAAATCCTCATTAATTTTTTACTATTTAGTTTTTGAAAGAATTCTAATTTTTTTAAAATTATGATAATTTTATCAAGAGTGAATTATGATAATTTTATCAAGAGTGAATTTTTGTGATCAAAATAATAATCAATAGTCAAGCTACAATAACAGTCAAAATGGTGATTGGGCAAAACTCAAAGTTTTTTAGAATCTAAAACCCCCTAATTTCAAGTCCCAACCCTTCTCCATGTGAAGAATAATTGTCTATGTATAATTTCCAAAAATCATTTTAGTTATTTTGGTTATGATTTTAAACTAATAATCCATCAAATGGCACATTATTAGTTTTATATAAATATAACCTATTCATTAATTATTTTAGCACTTTAATAATCTCAAATTTGATTCATATAGGTTCTTTTGATTGTTGTGAATGAGATGCTCCATTTGACTATAAACAAGTAAGATTCAGAGATCATTTGACGTTTTAAAGACAATGTTTTAAGTGCTTTATATTTAATTGCCTCCAAATAAATTAACATATTTGATGACAACTAATTCATATTTGTCAACATAGCCCCCATGTTGCCTTTGTTCATCAAAGTTTCAGGTTATTTTTCTTCTTTGAAAAGCACCATTTCGAAAAATTTATTTACATTTTTCATTTTTCTAATACTCTTGAATTCTAATATATGATAAGAGAACACCATTGCTTAACCCAACTTCAAATATTATATAAAAAATCAAATCAGAAGAAAAAGAGAAACAAATAAATAATAATAATAATAATAATAATAATAATAATAACCCCAAAACGAAAAGAAATGAGAAAACGGGATTAATAATGTCATTAGGACTCGTTTGGGGCAGCTTATTTGGTGTTGTGTCATTTTGAAAATGCACCTGATCTGTTTGGGCAAACTGCATTTTGGCAGTTTATGTACTTTCAAAACATTGAAAACAGTGTTTTCACGCCGCACCTTTTTATTTGCGGTGACAACTTTCTGGCTGCGATCTAGCTTTTACAAAAAAAAATAAAATTTTGTAATAGTTGTCACACCTAGGGTCCATTTGGGGCAGCTTATAAGTGTGGGCGGCGTTTTTAAAACGCCACCGTACCGTTTGGTTCGCGCGTTTAGCCAGCTTATCTGAAAATGTGTTTGGGTTTTTACACTAAACGCAGGCAGCGGGTCGACCCCTGCGGACGGCCCGTGGGCCGCATTTCAGGATAAACAGCTTATCCTGAAACGCACAAACTGCCCCAAACGGATCCCTAGTTTATCGGTATATTATTTTTATCAGCTTATCAGCAAATTATTCAATAAGCTACAACTGTCCCAAACAGATCCTAAGCTTCGATTAATTAATTAACTTCTTAAATATCCAATCTGAAGCATCTGGTTGGTATAGAAATAACAAAATAATTGAAATTTCCGATAAAAATTAAAATAATAATAACAATAATAATTGGACTTTTAACAAATATGGTTGACTTTTCCTCGTTTGAAGCAAACGGATCGTTCCGTGGGTTGGATAATTCAACGGGCACATGGAACACATTTCTTATATTAATTAATATCAGATTTAATTTGACTTATTAACACTTGCAGAGGAAATTAGGCGTTGACGGTGCTTGTCGGTTCCACTCGAGCTCTTCGGCGTTGGTGGCCAGCACGTGACTCCAGATTGTTTCAAACTTATAGATTTTATTTTTTAATTATTTTAAAACAATTTACAAGCATCTCACTATATTCTTATGTATTTACATCTGTAACATTGGAATTTCAGTTCTTAATAAATGAAACACTATTTATGCATGAGAATAGGGCCGTCAAATTAGCTAGTTATTCGCGAACAATTCGTGTTCGGTTTCTTAATGAGTTTGTGTTTGATTCATTCGATAAATAAACAAGACGAACATGAACATACTTTTGTCGTTCGGTTAGTTAAATGAATCAAACACGAATAGTGATGAGTTCGTTAGTGTTTGAATTGTTATTGTTCGAAATATAAAATAATTTAAAATAATTATATATAAAATTTTTTAGATATTTTTAAAATATAAATTTTATAAATTATAATATATTTATATAATATAAGTTATATAATTAATATAATATATTTTTCATATATATTAATATTAGGGATGTCAAACTAGCTCATCATTCGCGAACAGCTCGTGTTTAGCTCGTTCGTTAAGAAACGAACACGAACAGTGATTCACGAACAATTTTGAACACGAGCTTATTTCATACAAACTAAATTTCAAACGAATCGAATATGAACACAAGCCCTGTTAGTTCGTGTTCGGTTCGTTTACATCCCTACATTAGAAGATATACTTCTTATTTTAGAGTTAACTAAAATAATGATATTTTTTATGTGATATAAAAGACTTAGTTGATATAAATGTAAAGTACTAAGTTTAGGTATAGATATGTAAATATAAAGGAATTAGGTGGTACGAAGGTAAATTTACCCAAAAAGGAACATGGCTAGCTTATCATGTGATTATAAGTCATTTCTTAACCCTAAATTTATATATTGACCAAGTGATCCTCACATGTTGTAAATGAGTATTTCAATTTTCTGTTGATTGCTCGTTCATTGATGTGGGGAAAACTTTATATTAAGATATTTTAGTAAGAAAATTGATGAAGCTGACGCATCCAGAAGACATTTTTCTTTTGTCATTTCAAAATAATAAAAATGTCAAATATATATATTTTTTATCAAATATTATTTTAAAACTTATAANATGTGGGGAAAACTTTATATTAAGATATTTTAGTAAGAAAATTGATGAAGCTGACGCATCCAGAAGACATTTATCTTTTGTCATTTCAAAATAATCAAAATGTCAAATATATATTTTTTTATCAAATATTATTTTAAAACTTATAGACTTAATTGAAGACATGGAAACCAATATTAACATTATCAAACGGAAATTTATATTTAAATATCTAACACATAGTGTTTGATATTTACATTTATAACATTTTGATCTCCTAATCTATGCATGAAATAATTTATTTCTCTTTTAAAATGACACTATTGAAGTATGTATATATATATATATATATATATATATATCTATATATATGTATATATTAATGAGTTAGATATGTAAATAAATAACAATTGTGTTGTATGTATATATAAAATTATAGTTCCAATTTACATTTATAAAATAACTGAAAATAAATTCATTCTTTCATTTAATACAGTTGTGAAAAAATGACGATAATAAAGCGAAAAGTCGGATCGAGAAAAAATGCTAAATAGAAAACACGGCGGAAACACACAGATTTACGTGGTTCGGCAAATTGCCTACGTCCATGGAGCTGCAGAGAATTTTATTACTTCGATGAGCACACACGTCGATAGCCTCGACGATTACAAAAAAAAAAAAAAAAAAATTCTCTCTCNAAAAAAAAAAAAAAAAAAAAAATTCTCTCTCTCTCCTCTCTCTTCTCTCTCTCTACCCGAGAGCTTCAAACCGAAGCACACCAGAAGAAAAACTTGAAAATCTACCAATGTAGAAGAGAGATGCCTGGGAAACCAAATCACGAGAGAGATTGCAATGGGAGCTAGCATGTCTATTTATTAATTTCATCATTTCATTAGGCTCATTAAGAAATTAATTAAATAATTAAAATATCTCATTAATTATTTTCTTTTCTCATTTGCAACAAATCATAAAAGGAATTAACAGCAATTAATTTCAAGTATCAAATCCAATTTGCTGTCAAACATGAGAAAATGTCAATCTGAACAGTGGACCGATTTTCATATTCACAATGAAAACCATCTAATTAGGGCTGTAAACGAGCCGAGCTTGAGTGAGCTCAGGCTGGGCTCGTGTTCGGCTCGTTCGAAATAGCTCGTGTTCGAAATCGGCTCGTGTTCCAAATCGGCTCGTGAACAGTGTGTTCATGTTCGGCTCGAAATTGGCTCGTTAAACAAAAATTGAGAAAAATAAATATAAAGTGTGGTATTCGAACCTGGATCAAATCTATACAAAAGAAGACACTAACCACATTATCACGAGGTGTTATGATTTAAACTTAGACATAAATATATATATAATATATTATTATATAAATAATA
>JXCR01049843.1:122818-145098 GCA_002079205.1 Phalaenopsis hybrid cultivar | reverse complement strand
TCTCTTTTATATTAATGAATTTTTTTTTTTCAAATATATATATATATATATATATATATATATATATATATATACTTATTGAGGGAGAGATTGCATTCTTTTCATCACTAAAGTTTACATCCATAATAAATGTTGAATTTTCTATGGTGCAAAATTCTCCTACAACTTTATGAATTCTCAAGTATTGATATTTCTTTCCTTCTAAGCTAAAGAAGTAAATAATTAACTATGTGATAAATCCATTCTAGGGAAAAAGAAATCCATTTTGAAGGTAAAATAGCCACTCATTTTGTTCAGTATCTTTAATTATATGAGAGTACAAAATTTAATAGAGCTTCTTTGAACGCAAACTAGACTCTTANATATATATATAAAGATGCATCGTGTCGCTCTGCTAGGGTTTACCCCTCCCGTCGCGACTCCATGGCGATGCGAGTAGCCGCAACGGTTGATGGACTCCTGCTCCAAGAAAAAGGGTGGGGATGGCATCGCCGTGCCCCCAGCCTCTCACTCGTTCGCTTCGTTTCGCTCTTCGGTATCGTTCATTTGATCACGTCATTTTCTAGATCGTCTCACGAGCTCACTGAAAAGGTAGCGGCGAACAGCACAGTGTCGCGATCTTTCCTGAGACGTGTCGCTTGATCCCTGCTCTGCGGATCGAGCAGCAAAGAGCTCTGGTTAAAGTCACGACTCAAACCCAGGAGCTACCAGCTGTTCGACTCTCAGCTCTATGGCTTATGTTCTTCCTCAACCACTAACTGCTTCAGTTTTAAACCTTGGGAAGGCTTCTAATGATGATATGGTTGGCTCTGAGAGATCAATGGATCAAGTTTTCCCTTAGGTTTATCATGAATCATTCGAAGGCCAAGATGACTGCAACCTTTTCAAGAAGACGTGTAGGAAGAGTGGCAAACTGGCTATACTCTTCTCTGATGTTGAAGTTTCCAACCTGATTAACAAGTGCAAATTCACCATCACTGGGAAGTTCCAATTGGGACAACCTAAAATGAATATCGTTCGAAAGTCTTTTGAAGATCTAAAACTATTGGGACTTTGGGAGGTTCACTTCTTTGATGGGAGACATGTGATGATACAATTATCTAAAGTGGAAGACTACGCCAAAATATTTTCCAAAAAGTTTATGACAATAGATGGGAAATATATGAAACTGCTTAAATGGTCTCTTGAATTTGACCCTAGCCAAGAACCACCTATAGTTCCAATCTGATTTAAACTATCTGGTCTAAAGTTGCACTACTTCAATCACCAAGTCCTCTATTCTATTGGAGCTGCACTAGGGAAACCTATAAAATTGGATACACCCACCTTCAATCTAATCAGGTCTTTGGTTGCAAGAATTCTTGTTGAAAGGGATATTAAACTCTCTAATGTGGACGAAATATGGTTTGGTACTGCCCACAATGGGTATTGGCAGCCAATTATTGCAGAACAAAAACTCTACTACTGCAATCATTGTAAATTGTTTGAGCACACTCCTGTCAAATGCTTCAGGCTTCACCAACATTTGAGATCAGTAGGTCCTAACAACATCATTCATGTGGAGGAAAATATAACAGACATTGTAAATCTTCCAGAAATGTTGAATAAAAATCTGACTCATAAGGCTACTCCTCACCAACCAGATCAGCAGCTTTCGTCAACCGTTATTGAGGCAGTACTTCCTCAAATCACAAATACTACGAATTTTGTTGTAGCAGATGCTAGCTGAAGTGTCTTGGAATCACCTATTGCAAGAGAATAGGGTACTTAAGTTCTGGAGGAGTGTCAGGATCAATGTGTGTTGCAAGTTGAGTCAAATCAACAGCTTACAGATCAACAAACCCCCCAAGGTGAGCTCTCCATCGACTATCCACCTATTGCTCAGACGGAACTACCTCTGACAGATGATTGACAAATTTACAAATCTAGGAAGAAGAAAAAACAAATGCTAGATCTCAGTAATTCTTAGGATGACTGTCTCATAATATCGGGGGGAAGCCCATATCTCAGTATGTTGGACTCCCTACCTAGATCCAGGGGAAGGAGAAGCGGTAAATCCACCGACCACACCCACCATGATTAGGAGTTATTTTCTTCTTTTTTTATATTTTTGAGGATTTTGTGGTTTATGTCTCCATTCGAGCAAGTTGTAATCCCTGNCTTAGGCATGAGTTGTATCTCTTTCTGGGAAGATTGCTACACATGAGAACTTGAAAATAAGAGAAGAAGATTAAAGAATCAAGAATAAGTAAATTCGTACTTTGATTTGGTAATCACCAAAGAACTTCAATAACTGTTCTCAAAAGTCAGTGAAAAATTTGGATCCATCCCTTCAAGATCTTAAACTCATATTAAAAATGGAGTTGGAGGAAATTACAGAAGTCTGAGATGAATACATAAGGAATTTGGGTGCACTATGTCACTTCTCATGTCGATATAAAGTTTTTTGAAAACTTTGCCTGCCCTAATTACACCATGAATTATATTCACCATCAAACATCATGGTTTCAATGCCCTTTTAGCATTTGAATAATTCTTCCAAGTGAGAAAATTGTTGATCACACCAATCTATAACTAACTTTACATTGTTTTNTATATATATATATATATATATTCGAAATAGGAACAACAAGAAAAACAAAACTATAATCTCAAATCCGGTATTAAAACCAAAAGAAATAGCTTCCAATATGTACATAGTCGAATAAGAGCAGCAAAGAACATAAGAAATCAGCCTTCGGTCAACATAAACCAAATCGAGCTATTACAAAACTTAGAACTGAACTGAACCCTCACCCAAAGGCTCAAAACTGAAATACCATGAAGCTTACAACTGAACCAACAAGAAATAAAGCTGATCTCGGCAAGGGACAGAACTTCGAGTTCCAAACAGTCATTCGAAACCAATATATGAATCCTCAAGGTATACTTTCAAATAGAGATAGAGACATAAAACCAACCCTAAACAATTGTTCAAAGCATATATAGATCTCAAAGAAAAATGTTTCAAATGGAGTGGCCGGAGGCACAAAACCATGGCTCTTAAAAATTTCAAAGCCAAAATATCATTTCCTAACTAATTTAAAAAAAAGGCAGCAAGGGAAACTAAGAATTGAATCTCAAATATATTTCCCAAGCCATAAAAATGATTTCCAGCATGTATTTGAATAAGGGACAGCAATAAGCCAAAACCGAGCACCTAATAGGTAAAAAAAATGATCTCCAACATATATTCGAATAGGAGCAGCAAGAAGAGCCAAAACCGAGCCCCCAAAAATTAGCAAGAATCAAAATTTGACCATTAAGATCAAATTCCTAAGAGTCCCAAAATCAAATAGAAGTCATTTGAATATATCTTGAATAGGAGAACAACCGAAAAGCGTAAAGTAAAGCCCCCAGCCATCTTATTTTAAAGCATTAACATTAAATCAATTCAGCAAAGAAACCGCAGCTCGTAAGGCTCAACAACTAAAAAAGTTCTTCGTATAAAGCTTATGCGATAAGGAAAACCACTAGCCAACGAATCCAGAAAATGACCAAAGATCAATCCACCACCGAACCGAAACCGAGCCCAGCAAATGGCTAAGAATATGATATAATTTCATCGAAACTGACTTAGTTTTAAGCCAAAATGAATCTATCACAAGCCTAAATCGAGCCTAGCAAATGACCAAAAGAATAAACCACCAACAAGCCAAAATCGAGCCTAATACAGAGGCCATACTCAGTTACTAAAATATTTTCAAAATTGAAGTTCAAATAAAGAGAACTGCAAGAAACATAAATCGAGCCCCCAAGACTAAGTAGATTCATAAACCTTCATTTCAAAACAGAGAAAAGTCGAGAGGCCCAAAACAAAACCTCCAAGATCAAACGAAACTGAATGCCCAATCAATGAACTAAAAAAAAACAGAATCTCTCATAAATCAAGTAAATCCAAGAGTCTCCATGTTAAAGCAATGCATGCAAGAAAACAGCAATCAAAAGAACCCGAACATTTACTGAAAGTTTGAATGTATCTTCCAGCAAACTTCTAAAATCTACAGCATTATCTCCAGCATGAATAAGCAAAGGCAGCCGTAAGTAAGATTTTCATGAGAGAACTTTATTTCTTCATCAAAGAGACGATCAAACTAAAATATCATTTCCATTTGATCGATCAATCTCATAGTCCAAAAGAAGTTATCGCATGAACGACTAATCAAGAAATTAACTGCATTCTAGAAGTAAATGAAACCTGACCTTAACTCCTTGCTAACGCAAGAACGAGAAGAGTAAGAAAACCATGAAAAAAAAACTCCTAACAAAGAATGAGCTCTCCAACTATGTTTTCCTGAAATCTTCAGAAAAAATCCAGCTTTTAAATGCTTCCCTCAAAGGGGTATTTATAGTCGGCGAGAGCAAAGGGGTTCACAAACGGCGAGAAAAACGGAGGTAACGAGAAACACCTCAAAAGGCAAAGAAATTCATCAAGATTCAAAATAGGGGTTACCAAATCCATTCGAGCGGGAAAAATCGTTATAAACGGGCTACCGGAGAAGCTATCGGCGACGAGAGCTCGGAAAGGGAGGAGATGACCGGAAGACCAGCAAGGGATCTCCAAGATTCGGTCAAGAGAGGAGGGAAAGGGGCTTCGGCTAGGGCAAAGGAAAATAGATGCGCGAGCAGGGAAGGGGAATAGTGCCCGAGGGTTTAGAGAAAAAAAAACTTTTTTATTTTAAAAATAATAATATTATTATTTTATTTTTTTTTTAAATTTCAAGTTTTGTGCGAGTGCGGGACCGCAACAAAATAGGTGTCCTTTCTAGCTAAAATCGACGTTCCGGACATGACGGCGCGGTCTGTTTCTTCATCCGAATTCATTCAGACAAATTCGTTGACGATCGCGTCAAGTTAACTTCAATTCACGCACGGCGCGTCAAATGAAATTATTTTGACCCGATCGAAGTCATTTAACGAGCGAATTGATGACTGGTCCTCGTCTAAACGACAACAATAATCAAACACACCGCTCGCAGTGGCGAGTCAAATGTCACGCACGTCATGGGGTCCACCTATGTCTTTCAAATTTCTATAAGAGCTCAATTTGAGCTTCAATATGTTGATTTTTTTCAATCGACTTAATCAAATGTTGAGGATCTGAAACCGTCCATATGAAACTGCAAGGAGTGAATAAATAGCTTTGAATTTCTAAGGGGTGTGGGTCCCAGTATAGTCCTCTAAGAGAGTCAAAATAGGGAAATCTTAAGGCTAGATCCTAGGGCATCTGGAGAAGGGAAAAGAAGACCTCAAAAATGAGGTCAACACTAATAATGATAGAACTGACCGGGCAAATGTTAGTTCACATAAACGAAGAAGACGAAAAGCGAAGACAAAGGGGAGACGTGAGCTGAAAGTGCAGCATATAAGAGATAGGGGATTGATTCATTGAATGAGATGCGCAACAATAAGTGGAGAAAGAAGAGGAGACAAAGAAAACGAGTGTGAAGTCTTTGTGCGAGAGTGAGATGTCATGTGAGCTGGGGCAAGTGCAAGCAATCGATCATGAGACAACATCATGTGGTGTTTTGTCTTTTGCATGATCGTTATAGGATCATCATGAGTCTGGGGGTAAACTAACGGGCAAAGATGTTGGCATGCGGCATTCGAAAATAAATTGAACAAAGGAGGTGAAGCGGTTTCAACTTCCTAGAGATTGAAGAAGGAAGCGAAGAAGTGGGGAGCTTGAGTTGTACTCAAAGAGAAGCTGGAAATGAGCTGCACGGAGTTGGTTCTTGAAGATCAAGTGGGCTTGATCAAGCAAGCATATAAGTTCAAAATAAGGTTGAGCATCACAAGCCTAGAATACCAAGAAGATGAAGCCGAAATTGGTTCATTTCTGCATGAAGATAAAAAAATTCTAATCATAGATATAGTTTTTTTTTTTTTAGCCTTGGAAGTATAGTGATGTTTTGGTTTAGTGAAATTCAATTTTATTTTGCTTTAATGAATGTTAAACTTAAAATAATATATTATATCTAATTATTTAAGTTTTCACATAAATTCAGCATCAAATATAACATTATTCGTGAACAATAAAGTAAAGAGAAATACTATATATGAACCATCAAATGCAAGATATTAAAAATTTAGATAGTTGTAAAACGTTTTATGGTTGGTAACATATTGTCAAATATAAATAGTAAAAATTATATGACTAATATATACATGAAATTAGACTTAAATTACCTTAAATGTGGAATTATCTTCAAAATTTATTATGAATTCTTAAATACAAACTCTTTGCATTGATTCAATGTTCATAAATTAATTTAATACAATGATAAATCATTCAACAACATAAGAAATAGTTGATTATTATTATAGTATTTTTTAATATCAAATGTTCTTATAAATAATGAAAATTTAAATTATACCATTGATATCTGAAAATCATGTAAGTTGAAAATAAACTCTCATTTATAGAAGTTGTAATTACATCAGTTAGAATTAAAAAAAAAAAAAAGTTGAGCTTTTGGTTAAATGAGAATAATTTCAAATCAATTGTTATATTTGAATTAAGTCGAATAGTGATAAAATTGATAGAGTAATTAATTATAACCTGAGTAGGTTAAAGTGATGTCAAGAGAATTAAAATTTTTGTNCAATTGCATCATAAACCTCCATCCACTTGGTCATCTTGAATGTCTCCTTATTTTTGTTGGCACCCAACAAAGCTACAACCTTGTTGAGTTGTGCCCTGCAACTATTGGATTGAACAGCCAAAAACCTAGTGTACATCTCCACCGCCCTTGCAAACTTCCCAGCATCCACTAGCAGGCCCCCAAGGTTATACACCGCATCTAAATGGTCGGGTTTGAGATCAGTAGCCTTCTGAAATTCTTGAATTGCTCGCCTGTCCTCACCCATCGTATGTCGGGCGGAGCCTAGGATGTAGTAGGTATCAGCATAGTCTAGACGCAGAAAGAAAGCTTCTTTAAGGCCTTCTCGAGGCCACGGTACTCGCCCGCACCAAAGAGCACACATCTAAGTAGTTTCATGGCACGAAAATGAGTGAGGAAGAGAATAGTGGCCTCACGATAACGCTCATAGGCGTTCATCAGCATATCCTCTCCCACGAGCGAGATCTCAAGGTTCACATGGATCTGGGGAAAAAGTTGTGCCCACTTGTTGTCGCTTGCCTTGGCAGCATCACAAGCGAAAGAAAAAAAAATTCTTCTTCGCGATTCAATCCACCATCAACATTAAGATCGTATCTCATGAAGATGTGTCGGACCTTCTCAGCCCGCAGATTTCTGGTTGCCGATGAAGACATCTCTGCGGCCGCCTACTAACTGGATAGCGACGAGGCTGAAGAGTGAAAAAGGCAATGCTTTGCCACAAAGGCAGAAGAGGTAAGCGAGAAGCACCTGCAGGAGGAAATTTCTGACGAAAAAAACTGAAAAAGGAAAAAGTGTGTAGCATGAAAAAAATTGTTGGCTGTTGAGAATAAGAATTTTTTGGTAGAAGGAGATTCTAAAATTTTTCTAGGCTCTGATATAATGTTGAAATTTAGAATAAAGCGGAAAAAAACAGAATAATTTTAGTGATATGAAATGACATATAAATAACTGTTACATGAATCCTAGAATAGGAAAGACAAAAAAAGTAAAATAACATGAAATGAAAGATACATCACCGAACATCTCCAATTAATCAGTTCATATAAATTATTTGATATAAAAAAACAACATAAAATAGAAAATCCTAAAATCAGAAAGGAAATAAATCCAAATCAAGAAAATAAATTTAATCCTCGTATGAATAAATTAATTCCTAATATAACTTCTAACACTTGAGTCTCCAAAGAAATTACAAGAAAAATANAAAAAAATTTGATATATAAGAAGCTGAAATCAAGGAGCTGTCCCAAGCAGAAAAGTGTATAGATAAGAGGCTCACAGAACAAATTATAGAAAATGAGAACATAAAAACGACAATTAAAAAATTATTCAACCAAAAAGAAAGGAGGAAATAGAAACAGGCAGTCCATAACTCAGCCATTCAAAGGAGCAAAATGATAATTGCACAGTATAAAAATTTAGTTTGCGCAAGCAAACGGTGTGGACAGGCTGGCATGCTAAGAAGCTCAGCTTCTTTTATCAGCAGTATAAGTTGCATGTTTCAATTATAGACAAAATCACTAAGAATGTAAGCATATCTCTAAAAGTGCTCAGTTGAATAAAAAGAGTTCCATTTACATAGATACCAGCCAATTCCAAAGTATCTAGCACCTAAACATTAGTTTTTACATTTATACCAGTCAAATTTTTAATATCACAACAAAAACACCACCATTTTAACTTTTACAAAGTGAAAAACACCTTTTCATCNGTTTACATTAAACTATGTAAAGTTAAGCTAAACCTTTAAGCAGCATTAACTTGTTTGATTGATTAAAAAAAACTAGGTTATTTGATTGATTAAAAATAAAAGTTGGTGTAAGCTGAGATGAGCTAAGAAAATTATTTGGTTGTATTTTGAAATGAGCACATTTGCTTAATCCATCACGGTATCATACTTTATAACTAAGCATGAATTTTTCTTAATAAATAGCATTTAGGGTATGTTAGGAAGGCTATAGCTTTTTGCAGAGTTGGTTATAAAATTGTTATGGGAAAAGCAACCTTTTGAAAAAACTATCTTCTTGCTCTAACCCTAATTACTTCTTGATTAATTATAGTTGGTTATGAGTTGAGTCATTATGCCATAGTTATCATAATTAATGAATAAAAAATATCAATGAATATAGATAAAACTTTAATTAATCTTCAATTAGTCTAAATGATTCTTTGATCATTATTAATGTTAATGCTTGTTTATTAAGTTATTATGTATTCTATGTTTTTCATTGTTTTTTTTTATACTAATAACTTTATAACAATATTTTATTTACAGGATGTATAGTTTGTTACAAAAGGAGTGCATTGCATTGTTTTTGCAGAAACTTTAGGAATTTGAGTGTTCAGTCTGATGAATTCCACATGCAGCGTAAAATTATAATGTATTTGATTTTACATTGCATTTGTAATTTATTCTCTAATTCATTTTCAATGTATTTAGATTTTGATGAATTTGCATAAAGTGTTGCTTGCCGATGACCGTTGCCCGTAGCTGCCACTGTTTGCCCTCCTCTAGCCCCCTTCTGTCGCTGTTGGCCATCATTTGCCCATCGATTGTCACCCTTCAATTACCGATTGCCCGCTACCGACAATTGACTGCACCTTGCTTGCTGCCAACCACCCCCAGCTTGCTATCAGTTGTTGCCTGCCATCAACACCACTGCAACCCACTTATCATAGTCACCATTGTTGAGGAACTCCACGCACCTGACCCACCGCCTGTGGTTATTGATCTTCATCGTCCACCAACCACATATTTTCCATTAATTTTGTTTTTTTTTCAAACAAAACAAGAAAATGTAAAATCCTACACTTTACTTTACACTAAACCAAACATGTTTAGGGTTTCTTTGGTCAGTTGAAACAACAAATGCGGTATAAAAAATGTAAGATAACTTGACTGCCCTGTATTATGAATACTTAGAAATTGTTCAGTTGTCTTTAAAATAAATGTGAGAGTTTTTTTTTCTATCTGGCTAAATGTATGTAGAGTAAAGTGAAATCAATGATCATTTCTTGCAAAAATAATACAAGAAGGGAACAAAATAAAAAGATAAATGGTTATCTCAATCAAACAGTGTAGTTATTTCATGAATTACATACCTTTTTGAGGCGAGGAACTTTAGAAAAATACAAATAGAAAAAATAAAATAAAATAAAATTGAGACTAGAAAACAAAGCTAGACACAAGTGGAATTAGCATGAGATGATCACCTCCACCCTATTAGTTGGGATTTCCGGAAATCTTCCCTTCATCTCTGTTCACTCACTTGCAAATGTTAACATCCATTTCTTTTACAAAACCCAATTATTAAAAAAAACAAAAACACACACATTTGTTCCCTTGGATTTATTTCCATCATTCTACTTAAGACTTCCTTCCATTTGAAAAGAGAGAAAAAAATAACCATTCGAAATTTGGTTGAGGTTCAAAAATCTTATCTCAAAAAAAAATCATGGCATTTTGCTAAGTATGTTACCAAGTATTGTTTGATATTGATATTAATATTAGTATTAAATCATACTAAACAATAAAAGAACAATTTGAGCTGTAGTTATTTAATGAAGGTGTTGTGAAAAAAAACGACGGCAATAAAGCGAAAAACATATCAAAAAAATTACACCAAAAAAAGACGACACAAGATTTACGTGGTTCGGCAAATTGCCTACGTCCACGGAGCTGCAGAGGATTTTATTACTTGAGAAATTACACCGGTCGATCACCTCGACGATCACAAAAGAAACATTCTTTCTCTCTTCCTCTCTCTCTCTCTCTCTCTCTCTAATGCTACGTGAGAAGTGGAATAAAAAAAAGAGAAGCAAGTTCCCTTTATCTACCAGAAAACCAAAGGAGAAGAAAATAAACAGAGCCTTTTCTTTCTCTCTCTCCTGTAAGTCCTCACCAAAGAAGCTAGGGAGCCAATACTTCCATGCAATTCCTTCCTGTGTTATTTAAATGACCCAATGTAAGACCCATTAAGGCAAACTTTCAATTGCCAAATCTCACTTCCAATAATTGGTAAACAGCAGATCAGAAAACCGCATAAATTGTGAATCCAAATCAATCGGCGAGGTCCAGCTTCTTCCTTATTGGCAGAAGCAAGAGGCGGGAAGGAGAGATTAGGCGGGTTACAAACAAAGGCAATAAATATAATTAAGGAGGATTACAATAGAGAAGAATTAAATTATTTCTATAAATATGAATCTGTCGCAATAGGAAGTGGATCGGGTCTTCACCTTTCTCAATAGAAGGAACACACAATAACTCAAATCAAAAGAACACACATTAACATATGCACCTTAATACATAGCAAAGCCTTAGGCCAAAGGTTGATCAAGCTTAGCTTAACACATGCTTAAGCAAGCTTATAGGCAAAGCTTGGGAATGAAGGCCTTTTTAGGCGCATGGATTTTGGTTGTTTGGTGCTCATGTTGCACCATGACCAAACAGGAAATGAAGAGAGCTACTGAAGATGCTTTAAAGCAATAATTATGAACGTCAGCCATAAACAACCAATTACCTTCTACAATAATATATGATGCCCTCTTCTCTTGCAAATAGAAAATAAAGCGAGCAAAGTAAGCCACCAAAACAAAAAAAATAAAGTCTCAGATTAAATATATATATATAATGTGTGGTTTGGTAGCCTATTTTAAGGAGGATTAGCATGTGGATTTAACGTAAATCCACCAAACATAAATTTAGCATTACTAAATCCCACCGTCAGCTAAATCCAATTTTTCCAGTGTTGTAACGTAAATTCCATATTTACTAAATCCAAGATGAAGGTGGATTTAAAGCATTTAAGGAGGACGAATGCCTGCCTCATCGCTTTCCCTAACCTCGTCTCTTCCTTCTAGCTCATCCCACAAGAGAAGGTTTCTCTTAGCTCGTCACACAACATCAAACAGAAGAAGGTCTTCACTCCTTCCTCTTCGCACATAAGAAGGGCTTCGTTCCTTCTTCCTTGTTGAACTAGAGAAGGTCTTTTCCTACATCCCAGCTTGTTCTTCGATTCTCCATTGATTATATTTCTTTTTTTATCTGCCCTACTTTTGTCTTATCTTCTTCTTTAATGGCCACTACTCTTCCGAATGAGTACAAATCTGTCTAATTTTTTTCTTCTATTTTTTGCTACCACGTTTTATTTTTTATGTCTAATTGATAATGAAAGGAATTAAGTTTCTAAAAGTCCATGATAGAGAGAAAACAAAAGAATCAAGTAATGAATTAAATAGACAAGATCTTCGAATCCAAATGAAGATGAAAAACAATTATATTCAAGCTTAATATTCTTCAGCAGGATCTCATCCAACGTTCAAATCTTCAAACCATTGTTGTTAAATCCTAAAAATTAAATGCCGAACACTTCCGGATTTAATTGGATTTAACTTAAATAATACCAAACATAATTTGGATTTAATGTCACTGGAATATCTGGATTTATCGGATTTAGTAAATCCTACTTAATTTAAATCTAAGTTGCAGCCAAACACCCCCTAGATGCACCATGCGTTTTAGAATTAGGCTACCCTATCCTTCAAATAAGACACATAGGCCAATCAATGGGTNTTTATCGGATTTAGTAAATCCTACTTAACTTAAATCTAAGTTGCAGCCAAACACCCCCTAAATGCACCATACATTTTAGAATTAGGCTACCCTATCCTTCAAATAAGACACATAAGCCAATCAATGGGCACCATGTTGCATCAGCTCTCGCCTTCAAGCCCATTCCATATCATCAAATAAAGTTGAAAGCCTCCCCCAGTTCCTGGAGGATTTCAGACTCTAATCCCCGCCTCCTTAAAAATAGCGAACGCGATGATCGAGAAAAACCAATATCCAAAGCAGTCCAATAATTCTAACTCACAATACCAAACATCTACAAAAATTTCAAGAATCAAAGTACCGAAAAAAAAAAAAAAAAAACAGATAAATGCCTCTCATCATTGCCCTAGCACAAATAAGGGCTTTTACTGGGATCTTATCGAGCAGGACTACTACCACACAATTTAAAAGCTTATCATCCTGCGATCCAGCATTTGCTTAGTGAAAGAAACTCACTTCACTTTCATTCGAGCGAGGCGATCGGCGACGGAGGTGTCCTTCTCCATCTTCGGTTCCTTCACGCCGAAGGTGTAGCTCGAGAGGGGGTATACGTTCACCGCTGGCGAGGTTNTCCAATAATTCTAACTCACAATACCAAACATCTACAAAAATTTCAAGAATCAAAGTACCGAAAAAAAAAAAACAGATAAATGCCTCTCATCATTACCCTAGCACAAAAAAGGGCTTTTACTGGGATCTTATCGAGCAGGACTACTAGCACACAATTTAAAAGCTTATAATCCTGCGATCCAGCATTTGCTTAGTGAAAGAAACTCACTTCACTTTCATTCGAGCGAGGCGATCGGCGACGGAGGTGTCCTTCTCCATCTTCGGTTCCTTCACGCCAAAGGTGTAGCTCGAGAGGGGGTATACGTTCACCACTGGCGAGGTCGGGGACAACATCTTCCCTTCTTCGCACTGCTCTGCTGCTTCACGCGCACTCGCGCGCAGAATTCCACAGTTTCGGGTTGGGAGTCTTGGGACGCCAATCAGGGAGAAGAGCGCCGCCGCCGCCTAAAGAAACTTCTGCCAGCGTCGCGCTTATTTTTGATGGTTTATAATTGGAAAGGAAAGTCAATCGAGGGTTCTGAAGTATTTGTGGATTAAACATATTTACTTGATCATTATATAGTTGTAATTAGAACTAGGAGGCTGTGTAATTACTCAACCATGGCCGATTCATTGGTCAAAAATTGTGGCCGATCTTTGTTAATTTTGTTCAGGTGTGATCCGTACTAAAAAAAATATAAGAATGAAAAAAAAACAAGAAGTGAAGATTTTAGAAATTTTTATGTGAAAAACCAGAAAAATAAAAAAAATCATGGGGTCTGGCCCAATTGTGAAAATATACTGCTGATCGATGATTACAAAAATCTATTGTCCCGCGGACGGGAATGGGTTACTAGATTTTCAGATGCTGCGTCTGGTTGGTGATGACTGATGATAGATGGCGGAGGTCAACGAAAAACGACGGCAGTCAACAACGATGAGCAGTGGTCGATGGAGTCCGACAGTGGTTGACAGCGGACAGTGGTTAGCGGTGGTCGATGATTATCGGTAGTGGTCGATTTCGGTTGGCGGTGGTAGACGGATGTCAGGGGTGATCTGCGGTGGTCAACGATGGTCAGCCGTGGTCGACGGAGGTTGGCGGTGGTCGTTGGCGATCAATCGTGTTTGACGACGATGATGAGGCAGGGATGAAGTTGGACTTGAACTTTTTTTCAAAGCCTCAAATTCTCTCTAAAGTCTCTCTCCCCTCATGTGAGGGTTTGGGCTCTCTTTATAGTTTTTAGGGTGAATTAATGAAAGAATATGAACCATTTTGATCGAACGACCCGATAGCTTTCCTCAATTGGATGGTGTTTGATGATCATTTGAGTGTCTTAACAATGTCAAAATTGAGTGACCTCATGCTCACTAGATTCTTCTTGTCGAGACGCTCAATTCGACTATGAACTCGCTAGATTTGACATCCATTTGACCTTCTAAATGCCTCCGAAAATCCTTCAAGTATGTTTTAATGATTTGATCCGGGCTTGATTTGATTTGGATTAGACTAGTTTTTATATCATTGGATCTGTCTCATCAAACCGGTCAGTTTGACTGTAAGTTTCCATAAATCGAAGCTTTGAATGAATTTTAATTGAAATTTGAATATTTCTTGCTCAAAATAATATCTCGAGATCTATGTCATGCTCGAGATTCGTGTCATGTGATGAAAATTTATTGGTATTGTATCAGTTGTCCCCCTATTTTCGAGCGAGGTCAACATCGTCGTCCGAAAATATTAAAATCACAACACTTTGTATTTATCATGATATTATTAATGTNTAAACTAATAGACTTGACATCAGACTCACGTAAAGTTTAATAAAAAAAGGTGTTGTTAGAATTTCTAAGCATTAATACCAGATATATGTTAAGCACTTCCATTAAGAAGAAAGGAAATTTACATGCATACCACACAATTCTTATGTATTTACATATCTAACACCCAAGTTTAATATTTACAATTATGCACCTTGGTGTCAAAAACATATGCATGAAAAAGTGTTTTTTCACTTTAAAAAGATAGTGATGGTGGTATTTTTGATGTGATGTTGAAGAATTGGTTGGTATGCATTCAAATATGAATGTTTAGGTGTTCGATATATAAAAATGCATAAGAATTGTGTGATATGTATGTAAATGCCCCAAAAAAATAAAGCTGCCCTCTGAGCCGAGAATCTCTATAAGCACTAAGCTATTGGCAGCCAACATCTTTGCTGGTGAAAGAGGTAGAAATAGGCCAAGTCCTGATGTATTGTGGTACGAGTCGGCAAGGAGAACAACGGCTAAGAGCGGGCTTAATAGTTAAGGAAAGATAAGAAGCTTAGAGTACCATGCAGTTATAGCAAAGTGGAAGAAGAAAAGGTATATTAATAGATTGCATGTTATATAACATCGGATTAGAGTAAATACAAATATAACAGATAAAATTATTCCATCGTGAGATCTCTTTATACTTCGGATTTTTAGCTATTGTTTTAATAATCAAGAAAGAGGTAATAAGAAGAATTAAAGATAGTGAAGATAGAGCAGGAATCAAACGAGACAAAAAAGGGGACATTTGGGGCTTGCAAATATAGTAGAGCATTTATCTTTGTTATAATGGTGGATGTCATGTAGGTGAATCTCACCAACTCTCTTGTGTCCTTTTCCTAGTTTTACAGTTAAAAGATTATTTTTTCAATTTTTATCATTTTCATTGCTCTCCAACGTGTGCTTTTCCCCAAAAAAAAATAGCTTTATGCATTTGAAAAAACTTCAAAACAATCTTATTGTTGAAATTCAAAATAATGCGGAATAAAGCAGAATAATTTAATTGATATGAAATAGGTATAAATAAACTTTCATAAATCCTAGAATAGAAAAGATAATAACAAAAATAACATGAAAGGAAAGATATATCACCTAATATCTTCAATTAATCAATTCATATTAATTATTTGCAGATAAAGGAAATAACATAAAATAGAAAAGCCTAAAATAGAAAAGAAAATAAATCCAAATCATGAAAATAAATTTAATACTCATAAGAATAAATTATTTCCTAATATAACTTTTAACTCTCCCCCTCAAGTTGAAACATGGTTGAAAAACATGTTCAACTTGGATTTGAAACCATCAAACAATGGGAGAGAAATAAACTGTGAGATAGAACTTGAAGTCTTTATCCCGTACTGCGGTTGTCTTTGACTGTAGTTTCTGCAGTGTTTGTAAGTAGGCTGAAGGTTCTTAGAGATAATGCTACAGAAGAGTTTGCAGAGAATTAGACACTTAGGTTGTCTTTAATTGTTGTTTATGCGGTGTTTAGGTAGGCGAAAGGCTCATACAAGTAATACCGCAAGGGAGTTTGCAGAAAAGTAAACAAGTGCGATTGTTTTTTACTGCAGTTCCTGTAGTATCTATAGGTAGACAGAAAGCTCCTACAATGAATGTTCTAAGGGAGTTTGCGGGAAAGTAGACAACCTGCAGGAAAAAATGACTTCTAGTTGATTGCGGCTTTCTTTAACTATAGTTCCTGCAATGTTTGTAGGTAGGCGAAAGGCTTATGCAGGTAATATTGCGAAGGAGCTTGCAGGAAAGTAGACAATCTGCAGAAAAAAATTGCAAGTTATGACCTGCAAAAAAAAGAAAGAGCTTTAGAGGTAAGCTTGTTGCAGGGAAAAAAAAACTTCGGAGAAGAGCCTGATACAAAAAAAAAACTCTGGAAGAGGGTCTGCTGCAGAAAAAGCTCCAAATGAGGGTCAGTTGCAGGAAAGATTACAGAGGAGCTGATGTAGAAAAAAACTTTCCGAGAAAAGGTCTACTGCGGGAAAAATTATGCAGAGCCTAATGCAGGAAAAAAACTCCAGAAAAACGCCTTGCTGCAGAAAGAAATCTCCAAAGAATGGTCTGATGCAGGAACAGGCTCCAGAGGAGGGTCTGCTGCACAAAACAACTTGATATGGCATTACTTTATCTGATCAGTGTCCCCCTGCCTTCATTGGTCGCCGCCATAAGAGGGCCTCAAAGACTACACTTTTCCTCCTATCAGTTGGAATCGAACAAATGGGAGCAATGACAGCGAAAATCATTCCCAAATCCACTCGACCAGATCTTGAGCATCCATGATCGATAAAATCTTCTGATTGATTGTCTTTACAAATACTTGAAATGTTTCTGCCTTGAGAAACTGAAGCACCTTTTGTAGGACCAACTTTAAGGCTGCCTTTCTAGTGAACCTCTCGGAAGCTCTGATCTCCAAAGCATTAGCAAGACCCTACCTCAGAGTTGTTTTCCTTCAAATTCTCTTGACTTTTGAAGGTTCTACTACGAGAAACTCCCCCTCCCCATCAACAGCACCGCTAACTTTTAGTGCTTCTTCTTCTTATGAAGCTCTTAAAATGAGCAATTGCATCATAAACCTCCATCCACTTGGTCATCTTGAATGTCTCCTTATTTTTGTTGGCACCCAACAAAGCTACAACCTTGTTGAGTTGTGCCCTGCAACTATTGGATTAAACAGCCAAAAACCTAATGTACATCTCCACCGCCCTTGCAAACTTCTCAGCATCCATTAGCAGGCCCCCACGGTTATACACCGCATCTAAATGGTCGGGTTTGAGATCAGTAGCCTTCTGAAATTCTTGAATTGCTCGCCTGTCCTCACCCATCGTATGCAGGGCGGAGCCTAGGATGTAGTAGGTATCAGCATAGTCTGGACGCAGAAAGAAAGCTTCTTTAAGAGCCTTCTCGATGCCACGGCACTCGCCCGCTCCAAAGAGCACACATCTGAGTAGTTTAATGGCACGAAAAATGAGTGAGGAAGAGAATAGTGGCCTCACGATAACGCTCACAGGCGCTCATCACCATACCCTCTCCCACGAGCGAGATCCCAAGGTTCACATGGATCTGGGGAAAAAGTTGTGCCCACTTGTTGTCGCTTGCCTTGGCAGCATCACAAGCGAAAGAAAAAAAAAAACTCTTCTTCGCGATTCAATCCCCCGTCAACATTAAGATCGAATCTCATGAAGATGTATCGGACCTTCTCAGCCCGCAGATTTCTGGTTGCCGATAAAGACATCTCTGCGGCCGCCTATTAACTGGACAGCGACGAGGCAGTGCTTTGCAACAAAGGCATAAGAGGTAAGCGAAAAGCACCTGCAGAAGGAAATTTATGACGAAAAAAACTGAAAAAGGAGAAAGTGCCTGCAACATGAAAAAAGTTGTTGGCTGTTGAGAATAGAAATTTTTCGGTGGAAGGAGATTCTAAAATTTTTCAAGGCTCTGATATCATGTTGAAATTCAGAATAATACGGAATAAAACAGAATAATTTTATTGATATGAAATGACATATAAATAAATTTCTTACATGAATCCTAGAATAGAAAAGACAAAAAAAGGAAAATAACATAAAATGAAAGATACATCACCTAACATCTCCAATTAATCAGTTCATATAAATTATTTGGATATAAAAAAACAACATAAAATAGAAAATCCTAAAATCAAAAAGGAAATAAATCCAAATCAATAAAATAAATTTAATCATCATATGAATAAATTAATTCCTAATATAACTTCTAACACTTAAGTTACAAGAAAAATTGGTTTCAATTGCAGAAAAGAATATAAAATTAAAGGGATGAATGACATTAACATTTTTATTTAATTTAAGGATGAAAAAATGAAGTTTAAACAGTATTCCTTGAGAACCACTAAACTTTTATTTTTATTTTTTGCTACGCAAGCTTGTAATGGTCTGTTTTGTTTGGGGTTTACATTAAACTATGTAAAGTTAAGCTAAACCTTTAAGCAGCATTAACTTGTTTGATTGATTAAAAAAAAACTAGGTTATTTGATTGATTAAAAGTAAAAGTTGGTGTAAGTTAAGATGAGCTGAGAAAATTATTTGGTTTGCATTTTGAAATGAGCACATTTGCTTAATCCATCACGGTATCATACTTTATGACTAAGCATGAATTTTTCTTAATAAATAGCATTTAGGGTATGTTAGGAAGGCTATAGCTTTTCGCAGAGTTGGTTATAAAATTGTTATGGGAAAAGCAACCTTTTGAAAAAACTATTGTAGGAATTATAAATATTTTTAAAAAAAAAAGTAAGACAAAAATTTTATTATAGCTACCGCACTCTAACAGATCTTACTACAAAAAATAGCTTCTTGTAAAAGCAAGCAAAAAAAAAAGTTACTCAAACAAAATTGTGATGACGGTTTGAAACATAACGCAAGCAAAAAGCTGCCCCAAACAGACACTTACTCATTAACTAATTGAAGTTCTATTAAATTCTTAAATATATTAGAATTAACTAAATTAAAAGCCTTATTGATTTTTATTACTATAAGTAGTTAAGTGATTTGTTAATTACTTTGTGACTAATAGTAACACAACTTTAATCATCTTGCTCTAACCCTAATTACTTCTTGACTAATTATAGTTGGTTATGAGTTGAGTAATTATGCCATAGTTATCATAATTAATGCATAAAAAATATCAATGAATATAGATAAAACTTTAATTAATCTTCAATTAGTCTAAATGATTCTTTGATCATTATTAGTGTAAATGCTTGTTTATTAAGTTATTATGTATTCTATGTTTTTCAATGTATTTTTATACTAATAACTTTATAACAATATTTTATTTACGGGATGTATAGTTTGTTACAAAATGAGTGCATTGCATTGTTTTTGCAGAAACTTTAGGAATTTGAGTGTTCAGTCTGATGAATTCCACATGCAGCGTAAAATTATAATGTATTTGATTTTACATTGCATTTGTAATTTATTCTCTAATTCATTTTCAATGTATTTAGATTTTGATGAATTTGCATAAAGTGTTGCTTGTCGATGACCGTTACCCGTAGCTGTCATTGTTTGCCCTCCTCTAGCCCCCTTCTGTCGTTGTTGGCCATTATCTGCCCATCGATTGTCACCCTTCAATTACTGATTGCCCGCTACCGACAATTGACTGCACCTTGCCTGCTGCCAGCCACCCCTAGCTTGCTATCAGTTGTTGCCTGCCATCAACACCCACTGCAACCCACTTATCACAGTTACCATTGTTGAGGAATTCCACCCACCTGACCCACCGCCTGTGGTTATTGATCTTCGTCGTCCACCAACCACATATTTTTCATTAATTCTGTTTTTTTTTTTTTCAAACCAAACAAGAAAATATAAAATCCTACACTTTACTTTACACTAAACCAAACATGTTTAGGGTTTCTTTGGTCAATTGAAACAACAAATGCAGTATAAAAAAATGTAAGATAATTTGAGTGCCTTGTATTATGAATACTGAGAAATTGTTCAGTTGTCTTTAAAATAAATGTGAGAATTCTTTTTCTATTTGGCTAGATGTATGCAGAGTAAAGTTAAATCTGATCATTTCTTGCAAAAATAATACAAGAAGGGAACAAAATAAAAAAATAAATGGTTATCTCAATCAAACAGCGTAGTTATTTCATGAATTACATACCTTTTTGAGGCGAAGAACTTTAAAAAAAATACAAATAGAAGAAATAAAATTAAATTGAGACTAGAAAACAAAGCTAGACACAAGTGGAATTAGCATGAGATGATCACCTCCACCCTGTTAGTTGGGACTTCCGGAAATCTTCCCTTCATCTCTGTTCACTCTCTTGCAAGTGTTAACATCCATTTCTTTTACAAAACCCAATTATTAAAAAAAACAAAAACACACACACATTTGTTCCCTTGGATTTATTTCCATCATTCTACTTAAGACTTCCTTCTATTTGAAAAGAGATAAAAAAACAACCATTCGAAATTTGGTTGAGGCTCAAAAATCTTATCTCAAAAAAAATCATGGCATTTTACTAAGTATTTTACCAAGTATTATTTGATATTGATATTAATATTAGTATTAAATCATACTAAACAATAAAAGAACAATTTTAACTGTAGTTATTTAATGAAGGAACACACAATAACTCAAATCAAAAGAACACACATTAACATATGCACCTTAATACATAGCAAAGCCTTAGGCCAAAGGTTGATCAAGCTTAGCTTAACACATGCTTAAGCAAGCTTATAGGCAAAGCTTGGGAATGAAGGCCTTTTTAGGCGCATGGATTTTGGTTGTTTGGCGCTTATGTTGCACCATGACCAAACAAGAAATGAAGAGAGCTACTGAAGATGCTTTAAAGCAATAATTATGAACCTCAGCCTTAAACAACCAATTACCTTCTACAATAATATATGATGCCCTCTTCTCTTGCAAATAGAAAATAAAACGAGCAAAGTAAGCTACCAAAACAAAAATAAATAAAGTCTCAGATTAAAAATATATATATAAGGTGTGGTTTGGTAGCCTATTTTAAGGAGGATTAGCATGTGGATTTAACGTAAATCCACCAAACATAAATTTAGCATCGCTAAATCCCACCGTCAGCTAAATCCATTTTTTCCAGTGTTGTAACGTAAATTCCATATTTACTAAATCCAAGATGAAGCTGGATTTAAAGCATAAGGAGGACGAATGCCTGCCTCATCGCTTTCCCTAACCTCATCTCTTCCTTCTAGCTCGTCCCACAAGAGAAGGTTTCTCTTAGCTCGTCACACAACATCGCACAGAAGAAGGTCTTCACTCCCTCTTCGCACATAAGAAGGTCTTCGTTCCTTCTTCCTTGTTGAACAGGAGAAGGTCTCTTCCTACATCCCAGCTTGTTCTTCGATTCTCCGTTGATTATATTTTTTTTTATCTGCCCCACTTTTGTCTTATTTTTCTTCTTTAATGGCCACTGCTCTTCCGAATGAGTACGAATCTGTTTAATTTTTTTCTTCTATTTCTTGCTCCCACGTTTTATTTTTTATTTCTAATTGATAATGAAAGGAATTAAGTTTCTAAAAGTCCATGATAGAGAGAAAACAAAAGAAACAAGTAATGAATTAAATAGACAAGGTCTTCGAATCCAAATGAAGATGAAAAACAATGATATTCAAGCTTAATATTCTTCAGCA
This sequence comes from Phalaenopsis hybrid cultivar, assembly GCA_002079205.1. Classification (NCBI taxonomy): domain Eukaryota; kingdom Viridiplantae; phylum Streptophyta; class Magnoliopsida; order Asparagales; family Orchidaceae; genus Phalaenopsis; species Phalaenopsis hybrid cultivar. Next base: position 123,292 of record JXCR01049843.1, on the reverse strand, counting down.
GGACCTTCATCCAACGTTCAAATCTTCAAACCGTTGTTGTTAAATCCTAAAAATTAAATGTAGAATTCCGGATTTAATTGGATATAACTTAAATAATACCAAACATAATTTGGATTTAATGTCACTGGAATATCTGGATTTATCGGGTTTAGTAAATCCTACTTAACTTAAATCTAAGTTGCAGCCAAACACCCCCTAAATGCACCATACTTTCTAGAATTAGGCTAACCTATCCTTCAAATAAGACACATAGGTCAATCAATGGGTACTACTTTGCATCAGCTCTCGCCTTAAAGCCCATTCGATATCATCAAATAAAGTTCAAAGCCTCCCCCAGTTCCTGGAGGATTTCAGACTCTAATCCCCGCCTCCTTAAAAATAGCGAACGCGATGATCGAGAAAAACCAATATCCAAAGCAGTCCAATAATTCTAACTCACAATACCAAACATCTACAAAAATTTTAAGAATCAAA
>JXCR01049843.1:102013-122808 GCA_002079205.1 Phalaenopsis hybrid cultivar | reverse complement strand
CCAAAAAAAAAAAAAAAAAGATAAATGCCTCTCATCATTACCCTCGCACAGAAAAAGGCTTTTACCGGGATCTTATCGAGCAGGACTAATAGCACACAATTTAAAAGCTTATAATCCTGCGATCCAGCATTTGCTCAGTGAAAGAGACTCACTTCACTTTCATTCGAGCGAGGCGATCGGCGACGGAGGTGTCCTTCTCCATCTTCGGTTCCTTCACGCCGAAGGTGTAGCTCGAGAGGGGGTATACGTTCACAACTGGCGAGGTCGGGGACAACATCTTCCCTTCTTCGCTCTGCTCTGCTGCTTCACGCGCACTCGCGCGCAAAATTCCACAGTTTCGAGTTGGGAGTCTTGGGACGCCAATCAGGGAGAAGAGCGCCGCCGCCGCCTGAAGAAACTTCTGCCAGCGTCGCGCTTATTTTCGATGGTTTATAATTGGAAAAGAACGTCTATTGAGGGTTTTGAAGTATTTGTGGATTAAACATTTTTACTTAATCATTATATAGTTGTAATTAGAACTAGGAGGCTGTGTAATTACTCAACGATGGCGGATTCATTGGTCAAAATTTGTGGCCGATCTTTGTTTATTTTGTTGGGGTGTAGTTCGTGCTATAAAATCTCTGGCGGTTGAGTTGCGAATTATCGTCTTAATATTATACGAGAATTCAAGACACACACAGATGAAAGAGAAACAAGCTATGCATATCCTTGTCCCATGGACAAGAATCATGGGGTATGACTCAATTGCGAAAATATACTATTGATTGATGATTACAAAAATCTCTTGTCCCACGGACGAGAATCGATTACTAGATTTTCATATTACTGTGTCTACTGACGTCGTCTGGTTGGTGGTGATTGATGATAGATGACAGAGGTCAACAGAAGTTGACAGCAGTCAACAACGGTGAGCGGTGGTCGATGGAGTTCGCAGTGGTTGACGGCGGACAGTGGTCGGCGGTGGTCGATGACTATCGGTAGTGGTTGATTTCGGTTGGCGGTGGTAAACAGAGGTCAGCAGTGATCTACGATGGTCGACGGCAGCCAGTCGTGGTCGGCGGTGGGCGCTGGCGATCAGTCATGGACTCATGGTTGACGGTGATCGATGAGGCAGGGATGATGTTGGACTTAAACTATTTTTCAAAGCCTTAAGTTCTCTGTGACGCATCTCTCCCCTCATGTGAGGGTTTGGGCTCTATTTATAGTTTTCTGGGTGCAATTAATGAAATAATATGAACCATTTTGATCGAACGGGCCGAGAGTTTTCCTCAATTGGATGATGTTTGATGGTCATTTGAGTCCCTTTACGATGTCAAAATTGAGCAACCTCAGGCTCGTTAGATTTGTCTTGTCGATACGCTCGACCTGACTATGAACTCGCTAGATTTGACATCTGTTTGACGTTCCAAATGCTTCTGAAAATCCTTAAAGAGTGTTTCAATGATTTGATTCGGGCTTTATATGATTCGGATTGGACCAGTTTTTATATCATTTGATCTATCTCATCAAACTGGTTAGTTTGACTGTAAGTTTCCTGAAATTGAAGCTCTGAATGACTTTTAATTGAAATTTGAACATTTATTGCTCAAAATATTATCTCGAGATCCATGTCATGCTCGAGGTTCGTGTCATGTGATGAAAATTTGTTGGTAATGTATTAGTTGTCCCCTTATTTTTGAGCGAGATCAACATCGTCGTCTGAAAATATTAAAATCATACACTTTGTATTTATCGTGATATTATTAATGTAATACTAAAAATTTGAATGTCATGCACTTAAATATATGGATTTTGGTGACAAAAAATATGTAAGAATTATGTGGCTATGTCAAATTTATATATATAACTAAATTATATAGAATAACTATTTTATTCACATCTAATAAGTGTTGATTAATAATAACGCATCATCAAACTGATTTGAACTATTCACAACATCATATATAATAAAATAATAACTTTTTTTTTTTCTGGGAGTTAACTTTTGTCGATAAGTGTAAACATAAATGTTAGAAGTGAAGATTCATATGATACATTAATAGTTTGAGCATTTAATGGCTCCATTTATTTTCCAGCCTATAAATAGTGCTAAAGGAGAGGGGGTAGAGTTCTTGTGATGTGTCGTGGCAGTGTATTGCGACGATGTATAACGGTGACGTGTGTGTTGGGGTGCATTGCAGCGACAAGATGCGTTACAGCGGTGCGTTGCGGATAGTCATCGCGGCGTCGTGTTGCGGCGGAGGGTCGTGGCGGGGCGTTGCAGCGACGCGACGCGTTGCGGTTGTGCGGCACATTGGATATCCAATGTCAAGTGAGAAGGTTATCATGAGGATAAATTGCCAGTGGCCTTTAACTTTGTTGAGGCTATGCATCAGAATGTTACTCGATGATGTTCACTTGTATAGGAGGAGCCAACTAAAGTCCACCGAGAACTTATTAACCCATCCGAGGTTGTTTGTTGGAGCATTGCTCGCTTACGAACCTATATGGAATGGGTCAGAAGTAGTCCATCAATGATTGTTATCCTATCCAAGGTTGTTTACTGTAGTAAAAACTCAACGATGTTAACTCATATGAAAGAGGTTAGATCAAATCCACCGGGATTGATCGTGCTCCGACTAAGATACAACTTAAGTTATGTTTTTCTATGGTCGAGAGCATGAAGTGAATCGTGAATGAGCTATTACGCTTTCTAAATATATCTTTTATGTAGAGGAGAGTAAATAACTAGTATTTGGGGTTCATTGATCATGTATGAGTTGCTATGTAACAACATATGTGGACTTCATGATTGTGGTATTACTGATAGTACTTGTGAAGATTTTCTCAGTCCAAGTCCGGGAAGGATTTTCTCTTTGAATTATTGAGCTTGAAGGTTCCAGACTTGAACTTGACAGCCACAATAAATGGGTATTCTCAGAGAGGTGACAATTTATTGCGTGGGGGACCATGACCGGCGGCTTCAATACTACACAAGACCAGGTCACCAACGAATATAGGTTGACGCTTGACTCTCAGGTTGAAGTGGCGAGCAACTCTTTTGCTGTAGGAAACAACTCTAAGATGGGCCACATCACGTGTTTTTTGGAGGAGATACAAATGTTGTTGAAGCTTTTCTTTTTTGTTATCTGAGTCGAAAGTCTTAACTCACGGGTTTAGATGTCAACTGGGTTAACAACCTCAGTGCCAAAACAGATGTTATATTGAGTTTCCAAGGCTGGAGTTCACACAGTGGTGCGATATGCTCAAAGGACATTGTGCAACTCTTCTACCTACTGCCCCACAGCCTTCTCAGGACGAGTCTTCAACCCCTCGAGCACCGTCCAATTTTGTCTATCATATGAGAAAGCTAAAAAATTTTCCATCATTTTAACAAAATATGCAATTACTCTGGACAATATCACATCAAAATTTGCAAAGATTGTGCATTAGAACATTAAGCCAATTCATCCACCGTCACTTTAGTAACTATTTCTTCTATATGAAAATTAAATCTAACACATGAATATTAAATCATGAATTGGCTAAAGCATCTGTGATATTTTTTCAAACTCAACCATCAAGCTCTACAATGACTTACATTTTCTATTACTAACATTACTATTGATAGCATTGGAAAACAATGACCACCCGGTATGTTTCAATTTCGATGAAGTACGTATATGATAGGAAAACTTGTAGGAGTCTTCCTCCACTATTATATGAATGTTATAAGTTTTAAATTCCCAAAAAAATCTAATTACCCCATTTATAAGAAGTTCACTCGTGTTATCTAACTTAGCAGAGAAATCTAACACTCCCATTTATGTAAATTTTATTCCATGTACATCTGCCCCCTCAAACGCCCCCTTTGTAAGAATTTTATGCATAGCAAATAAGATCTTCATAGAAAAAGTTGATATATATCTTTCTAATAAAAACTTCACAGGAAATTAGAACTTCATAAAAAAAATCCAGTCTCTTCAATTATTTACATTTTAGAATGATTCAACAAAATCAAGAAATAAATGTGAATGGTTGGCTTCTTTCATCTTCTTCGTCCCCTTGAAAAAATAATTATAGAATTTTTGAATAACACAATAAGATAAAAAAAACAAACTTTTGCTGCATGTTTATCCCTCAATAAAGTAATTTCAAAGCTTTCAAAAAGAAAAATCCATGAACTTCGTAGCTTTTGCATCACACTAGAGAGGATGAAAAAATACCCCAAAACTATCAATGGGAAAATAGAGGAAAATTAAAGCCAAGACAAGGAAAAGTAGCACACAAACAAATTCCAGCCTTATCAAACTTTCTCTCAAAGAATACTTTATTGTTCAAAGAAAGTCACGGAGCAACAACGAGAAAACATGATCAAACCATGGGAGCAGATGTCAACTCAGCAAATTAATTCCTTAAGAGTTCAAAAGGGCAACACAAATGGAAAAAGGTAAAGCTCTTGGCGAGAGCTGGGGACGACGAAGAGCTTCATGCGAGAAGGCCAGGGCATGCGAGGTTAGGGAGGGCAATGAAAGAATTTTTTACGATCGGAACATAGAGCACAAGTGTAGACCTGTGACCTGTGATATTATTAAATTTCAAAATGCGGTTGTACAACATGAATCAAAGGGCTAATTAAGGGTCTATTTGGGGCAGCTTATTTGTGCGGGCGTCGTTTGGTTTGCACGTTCGTGTAGCTTATCCTAAAACAACATTTTGGGATCATTAATAGACGGGGGCGTGGAATCGATCCCGCATCCCGCGTCTTCATTTAGCATTTGGGTGAAATTTCCTCGCGTGTCGTCTGCTCTCTGCCACCCTTCACTTCGAGTAGGAGTGAGGAAGTAATGACTGCATCAACATGAAGAAGACATTGACGTGACAAGCAGCGTAGAAACTAGAAGAAGATTTCAATGGAGAAGAAGAGAAGGTAAGCTTTGTGTTTCTTCCCAACCAGCCCTTCACGCGCTCCACCTACTTTAAATCCCGTAAATCCATATTCCAGTTGTTTTTTCAATTCGAGAATACATGTTATGTAGGATTGATAGTTATTTTTGCTCTTTGGCAGGATTTAGGTTATATTCGACTCAAATCCTCCTACTAAACAACCCTTTTGATTTTTTTAATGCTGGTAGAATATCCTGAATCAAGATATAAACTTGTTCTCATTAATTGTAATGAAATTTGTTAAATTGTTTTTATTAGAAAAAAAATATTGTAAAAATGACTCTATAGTTAGTCTAGAGTTGGGTTGACAGACAATGACTGCTTAGATGATTAAAAAAAATGATCATAGAGGTGAGATATTTACTGATTAAAGCTATAATATTTGGTAAATTTTTAATGCATTTACCTGGTTTAGAAATAGAGACATAATGGTCATTTATGTAGGATCTGCTATTTTCCAGACGCACAAACCAAACAATCAATCAACTTATGAGGATCAACTGTAGATATGCAGCTTGTGAGGATAAACTACTTATCCACATAATGTCGCTTCCCAAAAGAGTTTTTTAGGGTGGTGGGCAGCCCATAACTTAAATACTACTTTTTGGCCCAACACCTAGCCAATGTGGGACTTTTTGTCCTTGACATTCTCCTCCACCCAATCACGTGACACCCTCGTCACGGATCGGCTCCACCAAGGGTCCCACTGGACCATGGAGAGTTTACACACCTCGCAGGTGGTAATTTATTACTGACACCACATGTCACCTCCCAAAAAAACTCTTTGGGGTGGTGGGCAGCCCAAGACTTAAATATTGCTTTTCAACCCTCAACCTAGCCGATGTGAAACTTTTTGTTCGTGACATTCTCCTCCACCCAATCACATGACGAGAGTCCACACATCTAACATGCAATAATATGATTCGATACCACTTGTCACCTCCCAAAAGAGTTCTTCGGGGTGATGGGCAACCCATAACTTAAATATTGTTTTTCGGCTCTACAACTAGTCGATGTGAGACTTTTTATCCGTGATATTTTTCTCAACTCAATCACATGATGCCCTCGTCACGGATCGACTCCACCGAGGGTCTCACTGGATCATGGAGAGTTCACACACCTCGCAGGTAGTAATATGCTCTGATACCACTTGTGACCTCTCAAAAGAGCTCTTAAGAGAGGTGGACAACTCATAACTTAAATAATGCTCTTCGACCCTACACATAGCTGACATGAAACTTTTTGTGTGTGATAATAAGTTGAATAAGGATTTAGGATTTAAGGTTTAGCTGCCCGAAACAGACCTAAACTAATTTGTTTGATAATCTGGTTTGGAAAGTGGAAACAAAAGCACCCTTACGCTTCGGCTCGACCGGATTCCGCCTGTGCTCACGAGGGTACGGGGACGCACGCCACCCGCAAATCGCCGCCCTCTTTCGTATCGGCCAAGTATACTCACCGAGCCGACGGCTTGAACATAAACCAGCGATTGCCTCACGCCTCGGCCTGTTGCACTGCTCCAGGCGACGCCGATGTCGGTACGCCCTCATATTCTTCTATTTTCTAAATCAAATCTTCGAAAACATATGCTNGAGACGGCATTTTCAAAACGCCGCCCGCACTTATAAGCTGCCCCAAACGGGCCCTAAAAATTTGAATGTCATGCACTTAAATATATGGATTTTGGCGATAAAATTTATGTAAGAATTACGTGGCTTGTAGGTTAAACTTTGTCAACTTTTTATATATATAACGAAATTATAAAGAATAACCATTTTGTTCACATCAAACGTTATATATAATAAAATAATATATAATATGTGTTGATTAATAATAAAACATCACCAAACTTATGTGAACTATTCACAACGTTATATATAATAAAATCATAACGTTATTTTTTTTGGGACAACTCTTGTCAATAGCTATAAACATAAATGTTAGAAGTGAAGATTCGTATGATACATTAATAGTTTGAGCATTTAATGGCTCTGTTCCTTTTCCAGCCTGTAAATAGGGCTAAAGAAAAGGGGGTAGAGTTGTTGTGATGCGTAGTGGCGATTCATCGCGACGATGCATAGCGGTGAAGTGTTGTCGGGGTGCGTTGTAGCGACGGGACGCGTTACAGCGGTGCATTGCGGAGAGTCGTCGCTGCGCGTTGCGGCGGAGTGTCGTGGTTGGCGTTGCAGCGATGCGACTCGTTGCGGTTGTGAGGCACATTGGATATCCAATGTCATGTGAGAAGGTTATCATGGGGATAAATCACCAGTGGCCTTTAACTTTGCTTAGGCTATGCATCAGAATGTTACTCGATGATGTTCACGTGTATAGGAGGAGCTAACTAAAGTCCACCGAGGACTTATTAACCCATCTGAGGTTGTTTGTTGGAGCATTGCTCGCTTAGGAACCTGTATGAAATGGGTCAGACGTAGTCCACCAATGACTGTTATCCTATGCAAGGTTGTTTACCGTAGTAAAAACTCGACGAAGTTAACCCATATGAAAGAGGTTAGATCAAATCCCCTGGGATTGATCGTGCTCCGACTAAGATACAGCCGAAGTTATGTATTTCTTGGGTCGAGAGCATGAAGTGACTCGTGAATGAACTATTACACTTTCTAAATATATCTTTTATGTAAAGGAGAGTAAATGAATAGTATTTGGGATTCATCGATCATGTATGAATTGCTATGTAATAACATATGTGGACTATATGACTATGGTATTACTGATAGTACTTGTGAAGACTTTCTGCATTTCCAGTCTGGGGAACGTTTTTTTCTCTCTGAATCATTGAGCTTGAAGGTTCCATATTTGATCATGACAACCACAATAAATTGTTATTCCCAGAGAGGTGACAGTTTATTGCGTGGGGGACCATGACCGACGGCTTCAATACTACGCAAGACCGGGTCACCTACGAAGATAAGTTGACGCTTGACTCTCAGGTTGAAGTGGCAAGCAACTCTTTTGCTGTAGGAAACAGCTCTAAGATGGGTCACATCGCTTGTTTTTTGGAGGAGATACAAATGTTGTTTAAGCTTTTCCTTGCTGTCATCTGAGTTGAAAGTCTTAATTCGCGAGTTTGGATGTCAACTGGGTTAACAACCTCAGAGCCAAAACACATGTTATATTGAGTTTCCACGGTTGGAGTTCACGCATTGGTGCGATAGGCTCAATGGACATGGTGTAGCTCTTTTACCCACTGCCCCCCAACATTCTCAATACGAGGCTTCAACCCCTTGAGCACCATCCGATTTTGTCTATCATGTGAGAAATCCCAAAAAAATCCCATCATGTTATCAAAATATACAATTACTCTGGACAATATCACATCAAAATTTGCAAAGATTGCTCATCAAAACATTAAGCCAATTCATCTATTGTCACTCCAATAACTATTTCTTCCATATGAAAATTAAATCTAACAAATGAATATTAAATCATGAATTGGCTAAAGCATCTGTGATATTTTTTCAAACTCAACTGTCAAGCTCTACAGTGACTTACATTTTCTATTGCTAACATTACTACTAATAGCATTGGAAAACAATGACCACCCGGTATGTTTCAATTTCGATGAAGTGCATATATGATAGAAAAACTTGTAGAAGGAGCCTTCCTCCACTATTATATGAATGTTATAAGTTTTAAATTCCCAAAAAAAAACTAATTACCCCATTTATAAGAAGTTCACGCATGTTTTCTAACTTAACAGAGAAATCTAACACTCTCATTTATGTAAATTTTATTCTACGTACATCTGCCCCCTCAAACACCCTCTTTGTAAGAATTTCATCATAGCAAATAAGAACTTCATAGAAAAACTTGATATATATCTTTCTAATAAGAACTTAAAAAAAAATTAAAACTTCATAGAAAAAAATCCAGTCTCTTAAATTCTTTACATTTTAGAATGATTCAACAAAATCAATAAATATACATGAATGGCTAGCTTCTTTCATCTTCTTCGTCTCCTTGAAAAAACAATTATAGAACTTTTGAATAACACAATAAAATAAAATAAAAAAACAAACTTCTGCTCCGTGTTTATCCCTCGATAAAGTAATTTCAAAGCTTTCAAAAACCAAAATTCATGAATTTCGTAGCTTCAACATCACACTATAGAGGATGAAAAAATCCCCCAAAACTATCAATGGGAACACAAAGAAAAATTAAATCCAAGACAAGGAAAAATAGCACACAAAACAAATTCCAGCCTTATCGGACTTTATCTCAAAGAATACTTTTTTGTTCAAAGAAAGTCATGGAGCAACAACGAGAAAACATGATCAAACCATGGGAGCATATGTCATATCAGCAAATTAATTCCTTAAGAGTCCAAAAGGGCAACGCAAATGGAAGAAGGCAAAGCTCTTGGCGAGAGCTGGGGACGATGAAGAGCTTCATGCGAAAAGGCCAGGGCATGCGAGGTTAGGGAGGGCAAAGAAATAATTTTTTACTACCGGAACATAGAACACAGGTGTAGACCCGTGACCCGTGATATTATTAAATTTCAAAATGTGGTTGTACAACACGAATCAAAGGGCTAATTAAGGGTCTATTTGGGGCAACATATTTGTGCGGGTGTCGTTTGGTTTGCACGTTCGTGTAGCTTATCCTAAAACAACGTTTTGGGATCATTACTAGACAGGGACGTGGAATCGACCCCGCATCCCACGTCTTCATTTAGCATTCAGGTGAAATTTCCTCGCGTGCCCTCTGCTCTCTGCCTCTCCTTCACTTCGGGTAGGAGTGAGGAAGTAATGACTGCAGCGACACGAAGAAGACATTGACGTGCAAGCGGCCCTAGAAGAAGATTTCAATGGAGAAGAAGAGAAGGTAAGCATTTTGTTTCTCCCCAACCAGCCCTTCGTGCGCTCTACCTACTTTAAATCCCATAAATCCATATTCCATTTGTTTTTTCAATCCGGAAATACATGTTCTGTAGGATTAATACTTATTTTTGCTCTTTTGCAAGATTTAGGTTAAATTTGGCTCAAATCCTCATACCAAACAACCCCTTTGATTGTTTGAATGCTGATAGAATAACCTAAATCAAGATATAAACTTGTTCTCATTAATTGTCATGAAATTTGTTAAATTAGTTTTATTAGAAAAAAATATTGTAAAAATGGTTGACAGACAATGACTGCTTAGATGATTAAAAAAAATGATCATATAGGTGAGATATTTACTGGTTAAAGCTATAAAATTTGGTAAATCTTTAATGCATTTACCTGGTTTAGAAATAGAAACATAATGGTCATTTATGCAGGATTTGTTATTTTCCAAACGCACAAACCAAACAATCAATCAACTTATGAGGATCAACTGTAGATATGCAGCTTGTCAGGATAAACAACTTATCCACATAATGTCGCATTCCAAAAGAGCTCTTTAGGATGGTGGGCAGCCCATAACTTAAATACTACTTTTTGGGCCAACACCTATCCAATGTGGGACTTTTTTTCCATGACATTCTTCTCCACTCAATCACGTAACGCCCTCGTCACGGATCAACTCCTCTGAGAGTCCTACTGGACCATGGAAAGTCTACACACCTCGCAGGTAGTAATTTGCTCTGACATCACTTGTCACCTCCCAAAAGAACTTTTAGGGGTGGTGGAGAACCGAAGACTTAAATATTGCTTTTCGACCCTATACCTAGCCGATGTGAGGTTTTTTGTTCGTGACATTCTCCTCCACCCAATCACGTGACGCCTTCGTCACGGATCGACTTCACCGAGGATCCCACTGGACCATGGAGAGTCTACACATCTAACATGTAGTAATATGCTTCAATACCACTTGCCACATATCAAAAGAGTTTTTCTCGGGGTGATGGGCAGCCCAGGGCTTAAATACAGTTTTTTGGCTCAACACCTAGTCGATGTGAAACTTTTTGTCCGTGATATATTTCTCCACCCAATCACATAACGCCCTCGTCATAGATCGACTCCACCGAATGTCCCACTGGACCATGAAGAGTTCACACACATCGCAGATAGTAATCTGCTCTGATATCACTTGTTATCTCCCAAAAGAGCTCTCGAAAGAGGTGGTCAACCCATGACTTAAATAATGCTCTTCGGCCTTACACATAGCGGATATGAAACTTTTGTCCGTGATAATAACCTGAATAAGGATTTAGGATTTAAGGTTTAGCTGCCCGAAACAGACCTAAACTAATTTGATTGATATTGTGGTTTGGAAAGTGGAAACAAAAGCACCCTTACGCTTCAGCTCGACCGGATTCCGCCTGTTCTCACGAGGGTTCGGGGACGCACGCCACCCGCAAATCGCCGCCCTCTTTCGTATTGGCCAAGTATACTCACCGAGCCGACGGCTTGACCATAAACCAGCGATTGCCTCACGCCTCGGCCTGTTGCACTACTCCAATCGACACCGATGTCGGTACGCCCTCATATTCTTCTATTTTCTAAATCAAATATTCGAAAACATATGCGATCGTTGTTGTCCTTCTTCAGATCTTCGAGTACAATGGAAGCGCTTTGGTGGCGATGGTGGGGAAAGACTGTTTTGCTATTGCTAGTGATCGGCGCCTCGGAGTTCAGCTCCAAACCATCGCCACGGATTTCAGGAGGATTTATAAGATACATGACAAGCTATACATCGGTCTTTCCGGCCTCGCCACCGACGCACAGACCCTGTATGAAAAACCTTACTTTGTTGCTCTTCGGATTCGGGAATTGTTTTCTATTTTGTATCATAGTATCACATTTGTTCTTTCTCTTCGGGAATGTTAGGTATCAAAGGCTGGTCTTTCGACACAAGCTGTATCAGCTTCGCGAGGAGAGGGATATGAAACCGGAGACGTTTGCTAGTCTTGTATCTGCTCTACTATATGAGAAAAGGTATTATTCATGTTAAAGTAGTCCCAGATGGCGATTGATTGAGATCTCATTTGTTATAAAAAAGAAAACTGATTCTACACCATGGTGTTATAATGTTCTAGTTGTCTTGCAAGCAGAGTATTGGCATAAGTAAAGATGAGTTTGCAAACTTTTGAATCCTATAATCTTTTAAAGTTTGTTTAATTAGTGAATCTCATGAAAGAGAGACTCTGAGCCATGTGGAAAGGAAGAACAATGAAACAATGATTAGTTCAAATAGTCTAACAAAATTATAATTTAATCGTATTACTATAATGATTAATTCATCCTTTTTAAATAATTTGCTAGTCCATAAGTACTTTACTATTTATTAATCGCTAATTTTAGTCTTATCAATCCATAATTAGTTATATTAGACAAATTATTCCAACTATGCGCTAGAACAAGAATTACTATGTGATTGATTAATACACATTAAATGTTTAATTTTAATTGCTCTATTTGTTATTAATCCATAATTAATACTTAATAAATTTTTGATTTGGCAGTCAAATACTTGATCTAATTATTTCAATCAAACGATGATCATTCCTAATCATTGTTATAACTAATAAAAAGTCTATTTAATGTCTATGTAGACCTTAATCTTTTGTTATACTTATAAATTACTAACTAAAGCCTATTCAATCATATATGATAATTAACCTGATTAGTGAATCAAAACATTCATCAATGTTGTAATCATCATCCTCATTACAGTTATTAGCTCCATCCCAACTATTTGGGGCCACTTAATGAAGTATGAAATATAATACTTTTTAACCTAATAAGTTCACTTTAATAGCTGACTAAATTATTAGTCTAAAAAAATTCTCTAATAGTCAATATTTATCTAATTAAAAATTAATTAAACCTTAAGTGATTTTTAGCATATGCTGACTTCCCCTTATAATTAATTTTTGTATATGCTGATATATCTACTAAATTCTATTATGATCGTTAGAGCTTGTGGTTGGAGTTGAAGTTAAGTTAAGCCATACAAATTGAGCTAAGCTTTTAGGCGGAGTTAAGTTATTTGTTTAGTAAAAAAGATAAGTTGTTGTAAGCCAAAGTAGGTCAAGAAAATTGTTTGCTTTCATTTTGACTAACTTCATTTTGCTTAACATAAATAATATCATAATGCCTAATTAGGCATGAATTTTCATTGTTAAATTTCTTTAAATTTTTTCTAGTATTATTTTAATTAAAAAACTTATTAATAATTAAATGATTAATTAATTAGCACATTCTTAACTATTTTCATTTTTAATTAAATCTTAGTAATCATAATTAATGTTTTATTATGAGTAATTAAGTGGTTAATTAATTATCTCATGCTCAAGTATCAGAAGTATCTTAATTATTTTTTTGTAGTGAATNACTATTTTAATTTTTAATTAAATCTTAGTAATCATAATTAATGTTTTATTATGAGTAATTAAGTGGTTAATTTATTATCTCATGCTCAAGTATCATAAGTATCTTAATTATTTTTTTGTAGTAATTTTTTTTAATTTTTTGAAATAAAATGATTTTTAAATTAGTACATGCTCAATTAGCCTAAATGGTATTATAATCTTAATTATTTTAATAAAATTATAATTACCCCTTAACTATTCAAAATGAATAATCGAGTAATAAGTTTTAGTTAATTATATGTTTATTAGCAATTGCATAATTATCATAGTTAACTTGGTTTTTTAAGCTAATGCTTTAGCAAGCTTTAAGTCAAGCTTAGGATGAAGGAGAAACTTATCATAAGATAAGCTAGGTGCTCAAACACGAACAAACATTCCCTTTATTTCTCAATCCTTAACTGGTAGCCAAACAATTTAACATATTAAATGTACTGGCAACCAAAGAGTTTCTTAGATTTAAATAATTTGGATGAAGGAATATGAAGTTTAATGGGATTACGGCTTTTTGCTTGCATTACTTTCAAAACAGTTTTATGATCCATGTCCCGCTTCATCCTCCAACCTTGACAAACTTTTGGAGAAGTTTCATTATTTTTTTTCTTTTCGAACTTAAGTGTATGATTCAGCATAATAGGATGGCAACATACTTTTTCCTGCATCCATGTTAGCTTCAAATGGACTATGTGCTATTGTTTGGCACAAAATCTCTGTCGTTTCTTCCTAGGCAATTTTTGATGCAACTTCATAGAAAACAAAAACTTAATAAAGATTTATGTTGATGGCTTGGTGCTAAATAATCTTTTGTTGGTATTAGAGTTAATGTGAAGTGCCCTTTAGTGATTTGATGCTATTCCAATTTTGTTATAAGAGTGTTTTTGTCAAAATTAGCATCTAAACACATGGAATTTTTTTCCTTGGACTCTGTGCTGTCCATGGAGTTTTACCTTTCTGGAAGTATTCTAACTGACAAAGTTTGTACATCATTATAGAGGTCACACTAGTCAGAATATGGTGATAACTTTGGAACTCAATCTTGGACAAATATAATTGTCCTACTATACTTTTTGCCGTAACTTCTTTAGGAACTTGGGAAAAGGCCCAAAATGCTCATGTTCAATATATGCACACATTATTATTGTTATAAGTTATTACTTATAGAATGTTAACGTAATCAAATATTTTAGATTAGATAAGCTTCAATAAAGATGAATCAACATGCATTTTTCAGTAATAATATATTTATTTTTATGTTATTACATATCTTTTTTGCATGACAACTTATTTGCCTTAATTTGTTTTTTCAAGTGCTAACTAATACTTAATTTTGAACTGCATGTATATTTTTAATGCTAAAGCTTTGTTGTGCCTGCTTTTGTGAAGCGCCGACCATGCAACCCATATGGGCATTCTCCAACAAACGTTAGGTCATGCACTTTTTGTTTAAGGCCCATTGGGTCTAGTAGATAGAGCATGGGCCAATTGCATAAGGATACACCCACACCCAAACTTACGCCCACATCCACACCTGCACTAGTCGCCTTGAATGGCTGTGCACAACGTTTTCCTTAATAACGTGATGTGGCATATTGGTTGCTTTAAATTCTTAATCCCTAACTCCAACACTGTATTGGATTTTTAGGGATTACATTCTCTTAAGCTAGTTTGGTTTTCACAATAACTTCCATGGCATGTCATTGTTTTGTTAGAACATTGTATATGGTACTAGTTCTTAGGTTATGATGAAATATTTTTTAGTAGAGGATGTTTGAAGATGGGCATCCATGGTCATAGTCATGGTGATAATCTTTTATTTTAAAAAAATTCCTTTCACTTATATTTTTTGAATTTTCATTTCAAAAAGTTCCCCGTCAGGTTATAAAAAAGGACTAGTATATTTTATATTTCCATTGGGTTATGGTAGTCTTAGTCAACTCAAAACAGATAACACTCACTTGAAAATTAGAACGGTAAGGCCTTTGGTTTGCATTGTTCAACACAAGGTAGTCTAATCATCAGAATGCCATGAAATATGAATATTATATTTTGACTATTTATTCGTTACTATTTTAAGTTTTATAATTTTTTCCTATCCATGTTATGCTGATGGATGTAATTATAGATGGTTAATTTAGTATTTTCTTTTGCTCAGCGGTTGTGGAGGAGAGGGGTCTTTGGGCTCCCTTGTTATGGGAATCGTTATACTGTCTTACAAAACAAATTTTATATTGTCAATATGATCATTTAAATTGTATCCTTGATTTTGTGCTATAAAAAATGCACTATAGGTAAGTCCACCATGGCTAAGGAAAATTTCAAATTACAGAGTAAAAAAGAACAAAAAGGCCAAATTTCAAAGTATCAGGATATTAAACGTTATATTGATAATTTCCATTCTCTTGTGCATATTTGTGCAACATATAGGCATATGGTTGAACTTGAAAGTGACTTGAAATGGAAATGTCCTGGTTGAAAGTATTGGAGGATCAATCTTGATATGTTTATTTTGTTAAGATTCTTTATTTGATCTTAAACTGAACAAATCTTATTCACTTGATTGTTTGATGCACCAGACAGGCTTATGTTGTTTTAAAACGTTGGGAGAGGCATTTAGATGGTCATGTCATGACTCACAACCCCTAGTGGTGGGGTAGTTTAGGTTTTATAAAAATAAATCATAAATTCAAACCTAGTTCACTCATTAGTGTTTGTGTTATGCGAGTGCAAATATAAAATAAAAGAGAGTGAATGAGCAATTAAAAGTACAAGTGAAGATCCACTAATGTATGTTTAAGTGATTAAGCACTAACCACCTTTGTCCAAGCCCTAGCATAGCTTACCTTGTATTTTAATTTATTCCGTCCATCGCTGAAGCTTGCTGAGAATTGCTTAGAAACTCTTTGCAAAATGTATATGGATGGCACTAAATATCTCAATGGGCTAAAATACGTAAGGAAGAACATTTGTGGTTTAAGAGTAACGGAAAAGAATGAACACTTGATGTTCTTGAAGGATTTACAATAAAGTCACTATTAGTTATTTTTACTGTCTGAAAATTGTTGAGTTTATTCAGACTTGAGGGATAGAAGGAAGTATCCAAGATAACACTCCCAAATTCTAAAAAAATCTATTATCTATTTGTGGCTTATGTATACACTTGTATTGCATGTATAAATTCTTTCTTGATTCGAAAATAGGTGTTTGGTATTTGTTAATTTAATTTATGTATGTTTTATTCAAAAAAATTTTCAAGTCATATCTTGTGCGTATGTATAGGTGCGTGCACACTCATGTGCATGCTAAGAAAATAAGATTTGAAAGCAGTTTTTAAGTGTCATGCATTCTTAAATTAAGTGACTTTTTTTTAGTAAAATATTTATAAAAGTCTACAGGGTTTGCAAATGCAAACCAGTAAAGTCTTCCAGCTTTATTTGTAGTTTTCTTTGCTTTCCAGACATGGTTGATACTATCCTATGTTTTTTTATTGATTATTTCCCATCATAATTAAACCAAACATAAATAATATCATAAAAATCTGTTTGTTGTTGTTAAAATAAGTTAGAGATCCAAATTGAATATTGGAATCAACTATCCCTTCCGCTTTTAGGATAACAGATCTATATAAAGATTCAAATGACGTGTTGTGTAAATAACATCCCACTGAATGAAAATATGGAAATAGCTTGAGGGTAATTT
Organism: Phalaenopsis hybrid cultivar; assembly: GCA_002079205.1. NCBI lineage: Eukaryota > Viridiplantae > Streptophyta > Magnoliopsida > Asparagales > Orchidaceae > Phalaenopsis > Phalaenopsis hybrid cultivar. The sequence continues at coordinate 105,875 of JXCR01049843.1, read as the reverse complement.
CATTTCAACTATGCAATTATGTAAACATATAAGTACTCCTACAATCATGTTGTAAATTACACTTCTCGAACAATATTAGAATTTGTCACAATTTCGCATTATTATTTCAACTCATCACAACGTCCTTTATAAGTATCATCACTATCATATATTATCATCACCATATCATCTCTCTCTCTCTCTCACACACACACACACACAAATATATAATTTAATAAGTTAACAACCTTAAAAATACATAATACTTTCTTTTTGGCATCATGAATTACTAAAAGCATATTTACACCAAACTACGAAGCTTGTACTTGACATCATTAAAGCTAAAACATGCTACATAAAAAATAAAGTGTTATAAACCATCCATATATTCACAATTTAATTTTGAAAGTCTAAATGAAAAATTTTCTAAATGAATACGACTGCAAATTGATAACAAAGACATGTTTTAGACATAAATACTATGACCGTTGGATCTTGACGAGTGCACCGGTTTTTAAATTGAGTAGATAAAATATCTCATCTTGTTTGTCTCAATATGAGACAATGTTGCATAATGTCAATTTAAATGATTTTCAAAGGAATCTAATCCTTCATTATGCTGATTTATGTATGCACTTTGTTGTACAATCCATTTGGTGAGGTTGACCATCTTAGCGATGGGTTTGGTGTAACCAAGCTGAAACCATTGCTGCTGTTGAAAAGAGGAGTCACATTAGTAACGACCAACACTTCTTCACATGACTGGTGTAACGGAGATAAAATTATTGTTGGGCTTATAGTGAGTGATTGCTATATAGAGCATCATCATTTTAATTGTCTTTTTCATTCATTTTATTACATTCACTAACCATTGTGGGACCCATTGAGTTGTAATGTGAAGCTTCTGGAAATCTCACAAGATGTGCACTAGGCTAAGGTTAAGAGATTTTTTTAAATCGAGAGATTTAAGGTAGCAGTAGTTCGCATGATGCAAAATAATATATCAACAAGATTGAAATTGGCTGTGGTACGCTTATGTGGCTAAAGTGAGGAGTAAACTTGGAATGGTCCCCATTTTAGAAGAGGATATGCAATAGGCTTTGTCAGAGAAGCGTGATAGATATGATGGTTCATTAAAATCCTATGCAATGTGTTGTTGATCTACTTCTATTTGAAGCTTTTCTTGGAAAACTGAATAGCTCACACGTAAGAGATTTCACATTTAATGTGATAAATTTACAATATCATCAAATATTATACTCAATTCACGGTTATATGCATAAGAAGCTAGAATGTAATGATGAAAACTAAAAGATAGGTTGTTGTATCATTGCCTATTATGGTTAGATTTTGTGATGATAGAGCCACTGATAATATATTCAAGGCTGGTGCCTTGAAATAAACAAAATATGTTGGTGCCTTAGTCAATATTTGGCAATAATGATTGTGTGATTTAACGAATTTCCTTTTAGATGGTTTTAGATGTTTCCTTTTTCAATAGATTATGGAAATGTCCATGTAAGATGAATGAATGGAGGACTCACCACTCTGAGAGAATATATTCCTTATGCTCTTTGAAAACTTAGCAACATAGGTATTGAAGGGTCATGTGGATGTAAGTGTAGGAATGTAGATCATGAGATCTATTAAGGCTTTTGTTCTTATAAGGGATTTGGGCTATTTAGGATGTAAATATAATGAAAAGTAGTGAATGATGGGTATGAACAATGAAGAACTATTGCAAGGTGAGAAAGGTAAGGAGAGAAGTGTTTTGAGAATGTGAGTAAAGATGTGGTGTAAGAAGTTAGTTTTGTGTTCAAAAGTGAAAAAATTGAGATTTTTTTTCTATGATTGAGTTTGAGGGCTTTAATAAGCCCTTGGAAACCTAAGGTTGCTATTCTCGGGGTCTGAAGTTCTATGGGAATTGAAAAGTTAAGGGTTGAGGATTTCATCTCATGAATTGTATCTTTACTTTAAAAACATGAGCCTAGGCTATATACTGGCATGTGTGGATAACTCATGCTACGTAATGAATTATTTTATTGGATTTATGATATGATCATAATATAAAACCTAAAATTAAGTAGCTATAAGCATATAGATATATTTAATTAGAATAATATAAATTAATAGTTATAGGTATGAAGAATAATTATATTAAATGTCAAAATTCCTTCACATTACATGTGTCATGAAATCATTAAGTATTTGAATCTAATATGCTTATCTTCTAATGTCACATATTTGCTAAAGGCTTAATAAAGATGTTGTAGAGTTGGATTTTCTGCCTTATTAAGCTCTTTTTAAATGTCTTATTTACTGTATCGATCTCTAGTGAAATACATCTAAATTCAGTATGCTTAGTTTTAGAATGTTGAATAGGATTTTTTAAATTTAAATTTGATTGCATTAATGTTGTCATATTTGATAGGTATATTTTTTAGGTGAATACCTTAGTCTTCAGTTTTTTTTTTACAGTCAATAGTATTTGACAAGCAAAATCTTTATAATAGTATACTTAATTTCTATAGTTAATAAACTGACAATTTTATGTTTCACTTGATTAAGAAATTAATGATTGGTTAAGAACTAATAAATTTTTGCATTGCTTTTTCGATGTATCTTGCATTCAACAAATGCCACATTAGATAACCCAGGTGATTCAAAATGTTCATTGGATACCACAAACTTGATTTTGTCCCCATGATATGGTATAATATAACTAATTTTTGCGGAGTCAAAATCTATAGAACTAGTATGAAATCATGCATGCATACATAAATTGAATCTAATATCTTTTTTTCCAGTAGTAAGGAATGTCAAAGATTCAATTTCAGTCATTTTTCTATAATGTTTAAAATCTACTAATTTACCTTTTTCATCTTTATTTAGAGTAATTGAGGGGCTTATGGGGGTTGAATCTCCATGAATTTTTCTTTTTTATTTTATTTCTCTCAATCTCAAACCTCTTAATGAGTGCCCCCGTGCACTTAATTTGATAAATGAAGATGTTGTTTTCCTTTTGTTCAAAGAAGATTTGAGCTCACAAGTTATACTCTGTTTGAATGCCTTATTCGTTTGGCTAACTTATGGCTAAAAACATAGTCCATGATGCCAAAAAGAATATCATTTACAATATACATTTAAATGAGCAAGATATTCTAACCTATTTTTTTGAAGCGAAAGTGGCATCAACATTTCCTTTGTTAAATTGATTTTTTAATTGAAAAGGTACTTAGCAGATCTTATCAAGCTCTAGGTGTTTGCTTTTGTTCTTTTAATGCTTATTTTTAATTTAGATACATAATTAAGATGATCAATATGGATGATGAAAGTCCTCAAAGTTAACTTATATTCATCAATAAAATTATAATAAAACCATAAAAAAGTTTTTACATCAATTTGTAATAATTAGATACTTTTATAACAAGTAAACAGTGATTAAAGACTATTTTTACTTAAATATTACTACTAGAACACAGGTTTTCTCAAGATATATACCTTCGTTTCGATTAAATTCCTTAACTATAAGCCTAGCCTTATTTCTAACCATTAACCCTTAATCATACAAATTGTTTAGATCATCTTGCATTGCCATCTTCTAAAGTTTCCCGAATAATCCATCATATATGCCATTCGATTCTATTTTTCAAATGGCCATCTTCTAAATTTTTTTGAATAATCCATCCTATATGTCTTTGATTCTATCTTTGGAATAAATATTTAGTGATCAGACATATTTCTCAAATGTCTTCTATTTTTAACTCCTTATGATATATCTAAAATTAAATCCATTAGTTGTCTTCTTGAATATCTCCATTATGTTGGATGTTTGGAGGTGAACAATTCATCATTATTATCACAATTTTTATCCATCTTATCA
>JXCR01049843.1:83536-101488 GCA_002079205.1 Phalaenopsis hybrid cultivar | reverse complement strand
TATATATATATATATATATATATATATATATATATAGATATATATATATATATACCTATATAGATATATATATAGATATATATGCGTATATACCTATACATGTATATATGTATATACCTATATAGATATAGATATATATATATATACCTATACATGTATATATGTGTATATACCTATACATGTATAGAGGTATATATGTACATGTATATATGTATAGAGGTATATACATATATACATGTATAGAGGTATATATGTATAGATGTATATATGTATATGTATGTATATATACATATGTATGTATATATACATATCTATGTATATATACATATATATGTATATATGGTAGACTACTCATTTATCTTATAGATCTAGCAATTATTATTAGGGTTCTATTATTTCTTTTTACTATCTTATTATTGCGTTGAGGGTTATCATATGAGAAATTACGTTTAATGCCCACTTCATCACAAAAAACTTATAAAATAAATAGCACTATCAAATTCTCTTACGTGATTTCTTAGAGTTATAAAATCAAGCATCCTCTCATTTCTCTGTACCATCTAGAAAATTTAGCAAAATCATGAAAGGTTCATTCTTAAACGCTGAAATATCGCCCAAGTATAGGTAGAATAATAGTCTACAATCCGATGCTACTTACCATTTGAGCTCTTAATACTACTTTGTACAAAAAACTCCGTGCATAATAATTTTAGGAGTCTAGATGTGGACGCTAGGTTCTTACTCTTAGAAGATGTTGTTTTCTGCTTACCCTTTTGTTGAGCAGCACAAAATTAGTATTTCCTTAAAAGAAGTAAGCTTTGATAAACTATTAAGTCAATTCTAGATAGCTTTTTAAGGTTGTGCATGCTGGCTTGACACTGCCTTCTATGCTAAAATCAGGAGTCATCATCTTGTGATTTTAATCATTTCAATGCATGATCACACAGGTCATTAATATGATGTAAATGTTATCATGCATGTGTCTTATATGATTTTAGTTGCCAATTAGGTTCAGGATACCGTAATAAATGTTATTTCATATCTTTTATCACATAGCTAACTGATTCTCAACAAAATATTCTTGAAGCCATCAATCAGGACATTTTTTATGGTGGACAAACTTTGCTTACTGACATTGTTGTTTCCTTTTATTTTCTTCTTTACATTATCATCAGATGTGCCATATCCTCCATCCCTTAGATCCAATTATGTAAACTTCGATTGATCTCCAGTTCTTTGCTTCAAATATCTTGTGTTCAACTACCACACACTTTTACCAATCAAACTATGGTGAAATACCCATCTAAAAGAAGATTTAACTTTGACCTTTGACATACACACCTAGTTGGGTCCCTTGATATTACCAAACATATGTATTTTAGTTGTGATATGCGGAAGTTATTTCGATACCTAAATAAAATTTGTTTTAGAACTAACTTGTTCTTTTCAAATAGAGCACACATAGGATACATGTCGAGTCTTATGATAGATAGTAAATTATTGTGGCTATAGGAATGACATGCTTAAATGATCTATAAATATTTCTATGTGCATGATGTGGGTTAATATCAAGTAAATGTTATAATGCATGTCCTATAAGATTTTAGTTGCCAATCAGCTTCAAAAAGCCGTGTAATTATTTCATATCTTTTATCACATAGCTAACTAATACTCTACAAATTATGCTTGAATCCATCTATTAGTAGGAAATTTTTTTATGGTGGAAAAAGTGTTTACTGACATTGTTGTTTCCTTTTATTTTCTTCTTTATCTTATCATCAAATGTGACATATCCTCCATCCCTTAGTTCCTATTATGTGAACTCTGAATCATCTCTAGTTATTTGCTTTGAATATTTTTTGTCCAACTACCTCACACATTTACGAATCATACTATGGAGAAATACCCATCTAAAAGAATATTTAACTTTGACTTTTGACATATGAACCTAGTTGCGTCCCTGGATATTACCAACCATAAGTGTTTTAGTTGTTATATACGAAAGTTATTTAGGTACCTAAATAAAATATGTTCTTGAACTAACTTGCTCTTTTCAAATAGAGCACAAATATGATACATGTCTAGTCATATGATAGTAATTTATTGTGGCTATAGGGATGACATTTTTAGAAGATCTATAAGTATTTCTATGTGCATGGTGGTTAGCATGCTATGTAGAAATGAATTTTGAAGTACTCATGCGAGGAAGCAAGTTCTAGTTTAGCTTTGAACAAAATTAACTCTCATTCATGAATTGTACATAAACTAAAATTTCATTGGTAATATGCATTTTGAACTATAAGCATGTCACATTCATTTTTTGTATCATTCAATGATTCTCTTGACAGACAATTTTTTCTTTAAACCATTATATATATATTTTTCAGATTACAAGATTCATGAATTTTTAAGTTCAAAATTGCATGCCTTATCTTGGAGCAAGTAAAAAATGTTGCCTCTAACCTTTAGGCAAGTGCTTGCCGCTCCCTTTTTTTTACTTTCTTGGTGATGATAAACTCACATAAGAATTTATCTGTGTTGTCTTTGTGATTTAAAATTTTTCCCTTATTTTCTCTTTTGTATACCAAACATTCCCACAGGTTTATCGTAACTTTTTTCATCATAGAAGATAATTGCTCTTTCTTCTTGTCTCTGCTGTTAGAACCTTTCTTTGGCATTTTGAGGTCATAGGAAATTTCCTCACTTGTCACTTTCTTCCTTCTCTTTTTCTTTCTCATTAAAGTGTTGAATTACTTTGTGTGAGACCAGAGCATGCTGCTCTTATGTCTCTCGAGTCATTCATTGTTGTGCCTCTTCTCAAGTTTTTGTTTGTGTTCACTTAAAAATTCTATAAACAAATCTAAAGAAGTATATAATTTATCGGCCTCAATAGTGGTCGTGGTCTTGAAATCTATTTCTTACATAAACTCTTGGGTACTTTGCTGACAAGCCCTTACCTCGTACCTTCCCAAGAAATTGCATTCTATTAACCTAGAAAATATATTTGATATGCTACCCACAAATTTGTAGTGAAATAACTCGTACTCATGTAAAAGCAAGCTGATTCTGGATTCTCTCATTTATTTGGCACTTTCATAAGTTCCAATGAGCTTGTCCCAAGTTTTCTTGCCTTAGCATTGAAAGCCTGAGATAATCAGTCAGCCTTGCATTGAGTTGAGTGAGTTCTATCTTTTTGCAAGTCCATTTATCAATTTACTTCACAATGATGACTCCATTTGCACACTTGAAAGGAGTCTTATAGCAAGTTAAGTTGCCATTCGGAAACACAAGTGGAATGCAGTTAGAGTAATGAGCAATCAAACGCACAAGTATAGAGGAAAATTTGATTTTTTGCCGTTCAACATCACTAGTATTCAAGTTAGCAGAGTAGCCTTTTATAGCATCCTTCATTTCCTTGTACTGGTAAAGGTGAAATTTCACATTTTATTTTATTGCTAGAAGGGCACTTTCCAAATTTTCTTGAAGGCTTGCAATCTATTATTGAAAATAGAAGATTACATCACATAAATTCAGAAAATGTTGGATACTATCCAAACTTAATGTGGTTTGAAATAAGAAAAAAAAGCACGAGGCTATAGAGAAATAGAAGAATGAATGCTTGAGTTTCTTAAATGATTGCCCAGTCAAAGCACTTCTAGCGATTTTTAATGTTTGAAAAAAGGAGATTGTATATAGAATTAAAAGAAGTTGGCAAGACTGTTCTTATCTCAAAGATCAATAGAAAAAGTAAAACTATTTGGTAGCAAAACAACTTCTTGTTGCTCTTTGTCACAATCAATGCATGACACTTTTGGGCCCTATGTGTTGGTCTACTCTGCTTGAAGATTAATATTTTTTGCTAGCAAAGCAACTTCTTGTTGCTCTTTGTCACAATCTATGCAATAAGACTTTTGGGTCCTATGCGTCGGTCTACTCTGGTTGAAGGTTAATATTTTTGAAACTAACGAACATTTGGGTTATTGGGCTGACCTTTTTCTTGGTTTAGAAGACCTAGGGAAGGCTGCAACCATTTGCTAATTTAATTTTTACATGGCTTTTTAAAGTCTAAGAATATTATACATACATGCACACTTACATAACACACACACACACACACACACATACATATATGATGTCTTCGACAACGACAACGGGCTCTGTTAGGGTTTCGCCCGATAGCGATTCACGACGGTGGATCTATCGGTTTCTCTCCTCTTAGACGACGACGATTTCACGTACGCGTTGCTCTCAGTCGACGACGCTCGATCCTGTCAACGACGTCTGATTGCTCCTTACCCGTAGAAGACAACGTCTGACCGCTCTTTCGCACGTCGTCTCCTATCCTGACGATGCACCCGTCTCTCTCCTGCCCGACAGATGTTTTTGTCTTGCTGTGCGCCCGAAGTCCTCATTTTTTTGTCGCGGCTTGCCAAGCCGCTTGAATATTACCGTGGTCATCTTACCTGTGGAGATGACCTCAACGCTCCGTCCCTATGCCACTGTATTTGTCGGCGACTTCCCAATTCCTACTCGTGCCCCTCTTTCAGGTTCAGAGCCTGGTTTTGATATCGGTAAGTCTTGAAATGTTCTACAATCGTTCCACGAGCCTCTTGAAGGTAGTGGTGATTACACTTTCATTAAAAAACTTGGTAAAAAAAATGGGAAGGCTGCTTTTTTTCTCACCGAGGTTGAAACCAATACTCTTGCGTCTTCTTAGTGTTTTGCTATAGTGAGAAAATTCCTTTATGGTCACCCAAAATTTGAGATCATTCAGAAAGATTTTGATGCTATGAAGCTATTGAGCAGTTGAAATATTGACTTACTTGACGACAGACATATGCTTATTCTGTTATCTCACGATGCGGATTACATTTGTACTTTTTCTCGTAAAGTTATCAAGATCGACAACCATTTTATGAAAATCCTGAAGTGGACTGTCGATTTTGATTCTGAAGCGAAGTCTCCTATCATTTCTATTTAAATAAAGTTTTCGGGGTTAAAACTACTTCTGTTCAATTTGAAAATTCTCTACTCCTTAGCAACTGCTTACGGTAAGCCTCTCAAGGTTGATAGTCTCACTCTTGCTGTCAATAGACCTTCTGTGACTTGTGTGTTAGCTGAAAGAAATATCACTCAACCAGCTCCGGATGAGGTATGGATTGAAACCACTCGCAATGGGTATTGACAAGAGGTTGAAATAGAAGCACACCCTCCTTATTGCTCTAATTGTAGTATGTTTGACCACAGTTCTACCATCTGCTATCGCTTGCATCCTCATCTACGACCGAATATTGCTAAAGATCAACAACGTGTTCAAAAATCTTTTCATACTGGATTGGGGGTAGACGTCTTGACACCTACCATTCCTGCTGAAAAGGTGCAACCCGATCCTCTTTCCAACACTGCAGTTTCTGATGAAGAACACTATACCCAAGTCGTTCTATCCCTGGATGCTCCTGTTTTTGAGCACTCTATTCCAGTTGCTGGTTTGGAGCATGGTACTTTGGAGTCCCATGAAGTATCTCTCCATAGTACAAGTACAGATCCAAATGTGTCTATACTATTCATTGTTATTGAAGAAGACTCACTTACATGCTAAGACACACGAGATTGCTTCTTTTATTTAATAAAAAATCAGCGGATACAACAAGTAGTTGCTTCTAAAGTTCAACAACCTACACATGTCCGACACACTTTAGACTATTCTACTGATCAGATGAGTTAGTTTTCGGATGAGGAATGACATGTCTATTCCAGGAGGAAGAAGAAGAATTGAGGCCGACTCGAGCTCAGGAACGGATGATACATTGTTTACTACTGACAATGACACTCATCTTACCAATTTGTTAGCTGACTTCTTTCTTAGAACTAGAAGCAGAGACAGAACAAAATTGGGTCGCTCTGTAGCTACCTGATATTACGTGTTTTGACACTTTTGTTTTTTTTTGTCTTTCATGTATTTTTCTGTATTTTTTTTTTGGAACCATTTGCAGTTGGTGTTTTATCGTGTGGGTAAGGTGTCATGCTTGGGCCCTCTCACACAGTCTATCGGCATCATTTTTTCTTTTTAATATACTAGCCCTTGGGCTTTCTAAAAAAAATGATGCAATAATAGGTTAGAGAACTTATGGCGTTCGTTAGAATTTTGCCCGATGGCTATTCCCTGCGTTGATTCTTTAGCTTCACTTCATCGATTTCGTTGTGCCCGACGATGAATAGTTTCGCCCCAATCAGTTTCGTCGTACCTGACGACGAAATGTTTTTCTTTTTTCGACTTTCTCGCACGTCATCTCCTCTTCTTGACGCATTCATGCCATCGATTCGTCCTACCCGACATCAAAGTGCTTCTACCGAGCCTCTCTCGCACGATAACAAATTTACCTGCTGAGCCTCTCTCGCAACCTTGACCTTCGCATCCTTGGGTTGCAGATTGACGCGGCTTGCCACGTTGCTCTAGACTTAGACCTTGTCTTGCCTGGTGGAGATGGCCTCGACGCTCCGTTCTTATGCCACTGCACTTGCAGGTGACAATCCTACTCGTGCCCCTAATTCAGGTTTAAAGCCTGGTTTTGGTATTGGTAAGCCCTGCATTGTTCCACAATCCTTCAACGAGACTCTTGATAATGGAGGTGATCAAACTTTTATTAAAAAGCATGGTAAAAGAAATGGGAAACGTGCTCTTTTTCTCTGTGAAGTTGAAATCGGTACTCTTGCGTCTTCTTGGCGTTTTGCTCTTGTGGGAAAATTCCTTTATGATCACCCTAAATTTGAAATCATTTGGAAAGATCTTGATGCTATGAAACTATCAGATAGTTATAATATTGACTTAATTGACGACCGACATATACTTATTTATCTCACGATGCAAATTCATATTTTTTCTCGAAAGGTAATCAATATTGACAACCGTTTTATGAAAATCCTGAAGTGGATTGTCAGCTTTGATCCAAAATCGGAGTCCCCTATCATTTCTGTTTGGATAATGCTTCCGGGTTTAAAACTAGACCTGTTCAACTTTGAAATTCTCTACTCCTTAACAACTGTTTACGGTAAGTCTCTCAAGGTTGATAGTCCTACACTTGTTGTCACAAGGCCCCTGTGGCTTGTGTGTTAGTTGAAAGATATATCACTCAACCAGCTCCAGATGAGGTATGAATTGGATTCACTCACAATGGTTATGGACAAAATGTTGAAATAGAACCACACGCTTCTTACTGCTTTCATTGTAATATGTTTGACTACAGTTATACTATTTGCTATCACTTGCATCCTCATTTGAGGCTGGATATTGCTAAAGATAAACAACATGTTCAAAAATCTATTCATGTTGAATTACTACTTTCATTGTAATATGTTTGACCACAGTTCTACTATTTGCTATCGCTTGCATCCTCATTTAAGGCTGGATATTGCTAAAGATAAGCAACATATTCAAAAATCTATACATGCTGAATTGGGGGTGGACTTCTTGCCAGTTGCCACCTACCATCCCTACTGAGGAGGTGCAACCGACCCGCTTTCTAACACCGCGTATACCCCTGCTCTTCTGACTGACGTTGTTCTTGATGGAAAATCTTCTGATGACCCTTTTATTCAGACCGTTGTTGTCTCAGATGAAGAACATCATACCCAAGCCGTTCTACCCCTGGGTGCTCATGCTTTTGAACACTCACTTTCACCTTTTGGATTGGAGCATGGTACTCTTGAGACTCTTGAAACATCTCCTCATACTATTAGTGCTGATCCAAACATGTTTATACCACTCATTGCTATTGAAGAATGCTCAATTACATGCCATGACACATGAGAGTGCTCTTTTGATCCAATAAAAGTTTAGCTATTACAACAAGTAGATGCTTCCAATGTTCATCAACCTACACATGTCCGACACACTTTAGACCAATCCACTGATCAGATGAGTCAGTCTTCGGATGAGGAATAACATGTCTATTTCAGGAGAAAGACGAAGAATGGTGGCCGACTCGAGCCCAGAAATTTATTGAACGATATATTGGTTATTACTAACAATGACACTCTTACCAATTTTTTAGCTGGTTCTTTTCCTAGAAGTAGAGACGGAGACAGGGCAAAATTAGGTCGCTCTCTAGCTACCTGATACTACGTGTTTGACGCTTTTGGTTTTTGGGCTTTCATCTATTTTTTGTATTTTCTTTTTTTTGGATCCATTTGCATGTGATGGTTGCCGTGTGGGTAGGGTGTCATGCTTGAGTCCTCTTATACAATCTGNATTTAAATTTTTTTTAAATGGGCTGACTAAGTTACCCCATGGCCTCAATGCTCTGCAATGTGCTTGTTGGCTCACTTTGTATTCTATAATCAAATTGTGTTTGCACTTGATCTCTTACTTGCTCGCTCCATTTTTTGCTCATACAATTTTATTTTATGCATTAATTACTCTTGTGCTTCCCTTCGTGCTTGCGCGCTCTTGCTTGCCCTGTGTTGCTGCTCTCTGCATTGCTTTGCTTCCCATGTACTTGTACGTCTGTGCTTCTTGGCTTAGATTCATATGCTTGCACCTATTTTTCTTCGTTCCATTGATATTATTTCAATCATCTATTTTTCTTATTGACTATGTGCTTGCGTGCTCTTACCTTGTGTTGCTGCTCTCTGCATTGTTTTGCTTCCCATATGCTTGTGCGTTNATATATATATATATATATATATATATGATGCAACTGAATAGATTTGGATTTCAAAGTAGTTTTTATGTGTTTGTGTGTTGATAGTATAGACGACCTACTTTTGTCATAGATGCAGTGACAATGCAAATAAAAAGCATCAATTATTTATTCGAGCTTGTGTTATTTGTTATCCACAAGATGCGAATGTAGAGCTAATATGAGTATTGATAAGCTTTAAAGCTTTTTTATGTTTTATGTCACACTTTGGTCAATTATAAGTAAAAACACAAAATTATGTTTATTATCATCAAAGTTAAACTTAGAGGTCCAAATTAGGTTCATGAGGTAATACCTGAGTTAACCTAAACCACGACCCCAAACACGACTAATTTTATTACTGAAAGTGAAAGACAAATACTTCACTCCTTAACCAGTGAGGGTATAAAAAAAAGCCAATAAACAAACAATTAAACATTAAAATGAAAGCGTAAATGCAGGAATTAGACTAAGCACATGTAAGAAAAAGTCCTGGATAGTGTCGGCAGTCGGTCGAGACGTCATCGGGGCGGTTGATGAAGGGTTGGCAGCGGTTGGGTGGATGTCAGAGTGACCGGTGGTGACAGGAGCTGTGCTGTGAAAACTTGGAAGGTTCGACGGGCCTTGGGAGGTGGTGCTGGAGAGTTTGACAGTGATTGGATGAGAGCTGCGGAGGGCTGCGACCTACTTGGAGGAGTGCAGGGAGGAGGGGGCTGTGTCTGGGGGGAGCCGAGACGGACTAGGGCCTGCGGGATGAAGTGTGGTGGCGGTCGGACAACCGGCTGGAGAAGCGGAGAGAGTGGTATCGGAGGAGGATGACGTCGGGAGGAGGGGAGGGAGCGGAGATACACACACCCTTGGCGGGATACAACAGTAGCACCACACTGCCAAATGTTACGTCACCAAAAAGCCCCTTAGACCTTAGAAATAACATTTATAAATAGGGAGGAGGGGAGACAACCTTGAAAGGAAGGAGGAGAAGAAGTGGAAAGGGTTTGAAGGGGTGAGCAATAGCTAGGAGGTGGAGGGCGTGTGACAGTGGCTAGGAGGCATGGTATTAGGGCACGAGGGGGAGTTGATCACGGGAGATGAGCCGGGCGGGTTAATCAATTGCAGAAGATGAGTCGGGGGAAAAGAATTACACATCTTTTTGATAGCGTTGGGCTGGTCCTATTGGCTGGACAGGTCCCTCTCTTGTCATGCTTGGTCGACGGGCGTGAGAAGCCCTGCATCATGGGATTGATGTTTATTTTTTATGGGGTTAGCATGATCATTTTTGGTCAAAAGGTTTGATTTTACATGTTGAAATTTAAATGAAATCAGAAAAATAATTTGACTGATGATAAAACATGATTATGTTTTACAATTATGTGAAGTAAAATGATTAAACATTTTCATTTTTTTTCAACTGTATTCATTTAGGTTTGCCTTTAGTCTCCAGTCATTTATATAAGGTCCCATGAATTTTTTTTCTTNTAAAACATGATTATGTTTTACAATTATGTGAAGTAAAATGATTAAACATTTTCATTTTTTTCAACTGTATTCATTTAGGTTTGCCTTTAGTCTCCAGTTATTTATATAAGGTCCCATGAATTTTTTTCTTTTTTAATTGAATTTAAAAACTTTATTTATAACAGTATAACGTAGGCCTTCCAGCATGTTAGTTTAAGCACCTAGACCAAAGCAAAGTGGGTGAATTGTAATTCTTTGTTCAGATATTCTAGTTCATATAATATAGTTGCTATCCTGTTGTTGATTACTGTTTTGTAGTTGTGTGGAGAGCATAAAGTAACAGACCCTAGGGTTTATTTTCTAGTTCATATTATATGGTTGCTATCCTGTTGTTGAATTGTTTCCTTTTTATCCAAAATCTGCTGTTTCAGGGGCCCGACTTGGGCAAGGGTGGCTAGTGAAATAGAGTGGCAAATAGCTATGGCTCTTGGTTGNTCCTGTTGTTGATTACTGTTTTGTAGTTGTGTGGAGAGCATAAAGTAACAGACCCTAGGGTTTATTTTCTAGCTCAAATTATATGGTTGCTAACCTGTTGTTGAATGTTGTTTCCTTTTTATCCAAATCTGCTGTTTCAGGGGCCCGACCTGGGCAAGGGTGGCTAGTAAAATAGTGGCAAATAGCAGGTCATGACCCTGCTGCCATCCCAAGCACTGCCTAACCTATGGCTCTTGGTTTCTTGCTTTTGCTTTTCATTAATGGCTGCGATCATTTCTTTTATTTTAATTAGAAACACCTTTTTATGTTTAAACACTTAACTATTCATTCATTAATGGTNCTTGGTTTCTTGCTTTTGCTTTTCATTAATGGCTGCGATCATTTCTTTTATTTTAATTAGAAACACCTTTTTTTTTTTAAACACTTAACTATTCATTCATTAATGGTAAAGTAAAAAGTTGTTAATTCATTTTTACTATTGTAGATTTGGCCCATATTTTTGCCAACCAGTAATTGCGGGATTGGGAGATGACAACAAACCTTTCATTTGCACAATGGATTCCATTGGTGCCAAGTATGGCTTCCTACCAAGCTCTTAAATTGCCAAGTCATGCTGCAAAATTGTGTTATTTAGCAAAGCNTATATATATATATATATATATGATGCAACTGAATAGATTAGGATTTCAAAGTAGTTTTTATGTGTTTGTGTGTTGATAATATAGACGACATACTTTTGTCATAGATGCAATGACAATGCAAATAAAAAGCATCAATTATTTATTCGAGCTCGAGTTATTTGTTATCCACAAGATGCGAATGTAGAGCTAAATTGAGTATTGATAAGCTTTAAAGCTTTTTTATGTTTTATTGTCACACTTTGGTCAATTATAAGTAAAATCACAAAATTATGTTTATTATCATCAAAGTTAAAGTTAGAGGTCCAAATAGGTTCATGAGGTAATACCGAAGTTAACCTAAACCACGACCCCAAACACGACTAATTTTATTATTGAAAGTGAAAGACAAGTACAATGACACTCCTTAACCAGTGAGGGTATAAAAAACAGCCAACATGAGTGAATAGACAATAAACAAACAATTAAACAGTAAAAGGAAAGCGTAAATGCAGGAATTAGACTAAGCACATGTAAGAAAAAGTCCTGTATTGTGTCGGCAGGCGGTCGAGACGTCACCGGGGCTGTTGATGAAGGGTTGGCAGCGGTTGGGTGGATGTCAGAGTGACCGATGGTGACAGGGGCTGTGCTGTGAAAACTTGGATGGTCCGACGGGCTTCGGTAGGTGGTGCTGGAGAGTTTAACAGTGATTGGATGAGAGCTGCGGAGGGCTGCGACCTACTTGGAGGAGTGCAGGGAGAAGGGGCTGTGTCTGGGGGGAGCCGGGATGGACTAGGGCCTGCGGGATGAAGTGTGGTGGCAGTCGGACAGCCGGCTGGAGAAGCGGAGAGTGTGGCAGCGGAGGAGGATGACGTCGAGAGGAGGGGAGGGAGCGGAGATACACACCCCCTTGGCGGGATACAACAGTAGCACCACACTTCCAAATGTTACGTCACCAAAAAGCCCCTTAGACCTTAGAAATAACATTTATAAATAGGGAGGAGGGGAGACAACCTTGGAAGGAAGGAGGAGAAGAAATGGAAAGGGTTTGAAGGGGCGAGCAATAGCTAGGAGGTGGAGGGCGTGTGACAATGGCTAGGAGGCATGGTATTAGGGCACGGGGGGGAGTTGATCGTGAGAGATGAGCCGGGCGGCTTAATCAATTGCAGAAGATGAGCTGGGGGAAAAGAATTACACATCTTTTTAATAGCGTTGGACTGGTCCTATTGGCTGGACCGGTCCCTTTCTTGTCATGCCTGGTTGACGGGCGTGAGAAGCCCTGCATCATGGGATTGATGTTTATTCTTTTTGGGGTTAGCATGATAATTTTTGGTCAAAAGGTTTGATTTTACATGTTGAAATTTAAATGAAATAAGAAAAATAATTTGACTGATGGTAAAACATGATTATGTTTTACAATTATGTGAAGTAAAATGATTAAACATTTTCATTTTTTTCAACTGTATTCATTTAGGTTTGCCTTTAGTCTCCAGTTATTTATATAAGGTCCCATGAATTTTTTTCTTTTTTAATTGAATTTAAAAACTTTATTTATAACAGTATAACGTAGGCCTTCCAGCATGTTAGTTTAAGCACCTAGACCAAAGCAAAGTGGGTGAATTGTAATTCTTTGTTCAGATATTCTAGTTCATATAATATAGTTGCTATCCTGTTGTTGATTACTGTTTTGTAGTTGTGTGGAGAGCATAAAGTAACAGACCCTAGGGTTTATTTTCTAGCTCATATTATATGGTTGCTAACCTGTTGTTGAATGTTGTTTCCTTTTTATCCAAATCTGCTGTTTCAGGGGCCCGACCTGGGCAAGGGTGGCTAGTAAAATAGTGGCAAATAGCAGGTCATGACCCTGCTGCCATCCCAAGCACTGCCTAACCTATGGCTCTTGGTTTCTTGCTTTTGCTTTTCATTAATGGCTGCGATCATTTCTTTTATTTTAATTAGAAACACCTTTTTTTTTTTAAACACTTAACTATTCATTCATTAATGGTAAAGTAAAAAGTTGTTAATTCATTTTTACTATTGTAGATTTGGCCCATATTTTTGCCAACCAGTAATTGCGGGATTGGGAGATGACAACAAACCTTTCATTTGCACAATGGATTCCATTGGTGCCAAGTATGGCTTCCTACCAAGCTCTTAAATTGCCAAGTCATGCTGCAAAATTGTGTTATTTAGCAAAGCTTATTCTTCTTTCATTTTTTAATTAATTTAAAGCTTGTTAGCCTTTGCCATTGTGTTTGATATTGTGCTGCTTCTTTTGTTGGGCATATCATGATTTACTTTGCTGAGATAATATTATGCTATATATGTTGAACACTTTGAAGTGAAAAAGAGTTGAAATCATTTTATTCACTCAAAGCATCGGAATGTGTACTTTATAGTTCCAACTTGTTGAAAGCTGCTGCAAATGAAAAACTTCAGGATACTATAAAGACAATAAGAGGTTATAAACCTTAGCAGGGCAGTAAAGGAGAACAACTGAATCAATTTTTATCAGTTCTGGATAACGAGTTGTATCTAAGCTCATGTTCTTGCTCTCACCGATTTCTTTTTTGCATTGGCCAAGTTATTTGTTAAATATCAGAGTTAAGGACAATTTAACTGGCTCATTATTTTGTTTTATTTCAAGGAAAAAAATAGCAACTTTTCTGTTCAAGCACTATTTTCTTAGAAAAAATTTTCCAGATTTTTGTTTTGGGTTACGAAAGGGATTTAATTCTTTATACACGAAGCCAAGTTGTATATTTGGGAATTGAACTCCTCATTTGTTGATAGTGTTATAGGCCAAAAGCCCGAGCCTTATGGGAAAAGAAATGCATATTCGTACATGGAGCTTTCTCTAATTTAGGGTCAATGTGGAGGTATAGCGCAAGCTTAACGCTCCATTTCATCACTCAAATTTGGTACCTTTAGAATAAAGNTTTAGGGTCAATGTGGAGGTATAGCGCAAGCTTAACACTCCATTTCATCACTCAAATTTGGTACCTTTAGAATAAAGTGGAGGAAGTTTAATCAGCCCACCCTACGTGGTATCAATTGATATGAGTCTAGAGCATGCTGGTTGATAATCTTGGAAGTACGGCGGTCAAGTTTGAATGCTATTTTTTTTTTCGATAAAAATGAATTTGGTGTGGTTATCCTGTTGGTTAGTTTTTCTTTCTCAGTTTTCAAATCTTTTGGTCAAGTTGCTTAGTTTACTAGTTTCCATTGCACATTCCACCACTTCCATTTTTGACATTTGGACTTCTGCCCTCACATTTTTCTTTAGATTGACTTGTAATTTCTAAATTATTCCACTGATAATGATGCTTCTTTAAATGTTATATTTATCTTATGTTATCTTATTATGGCCNCATTTTTGACATTTGGACTTCTGCCCTCACATTTTTCTTTAGATTGACTTGTAATTTCTAAATTATTCCACTAATAAGGATGCTTCTTTAAATGTTATATTTATCTTATGTTATCTTATTATGGCCGATGATCGTTATTTCTTTTATATTTGTTCAGAAAATTGCATTTTTTTTCTTTCATAAATAGATCTTATTGAATAATCATGCTGTGTCTTTCTTCTCAACATGTTATTTGAGCAGGAAAACCCTTGTTGCCCCACCTGCTACTTAGTTGACATTTTTCTTCCCAACCTTGCCTCACATCTCAACTAGGGTTGCCAACGAGCCAAGCTGAGCTTGACTTATTCAAAATTGAGCTTGAATTCAGTTCNTCTTTCATAAATAGATCTTATTGAATAATCATGCTGTGTCTTTCTTCTCAACATGTTATTTGAGCAGGAAAATCCTTGTTGCCCCACCTGCTACTTAGTTGACTTTTTTCTTCCCAACCTTGCCTCACATCTCAACTAGGGTTGTCAACGAGCCAAGCTGAGCTTGAGTTATTGAAAATTGAGATTGAATTCAGTTTTACGAGTTTAATTGGCTCGTTTATTATGAAAGAGGAAAAAATATTCTAATTTGAGTATTCATTGCAATAAAAAAGTAAAAGGATTGCAAAATTAGATGAGAAATAATAAGATATCACTTAAGATAACAAAGTTAGATATAATCTTTAAATATTTTTAACCAATTTTTACTCGAGCCCTTGAATGCTACAAGATTTTAAGTTATTTCATTTAAATTTTTTTTAAATGGGCTGACTAAGTTACCCCATGGCCTCAATGCTCTGCAATGTGCTTGTTGGCTCACTTTGTATTCTACTTGCATGCCTCGATTAATCAAATTGTGTTTGCACTTGATCTCTTACTTGCTCGCTCCATTTTTTGCTCATGCAATTTTATTTTATGCATTAATCACTCTTGTGCTTCCCTTTGTGCTTGCGCGCTCTTGCCTGCCTTGTGTTGCTGCTCTCTGCATTGCTTTGCTTCCCATGTACTTGTACGTCTGTGCTTCTTGGCTTAGATTCATATGCTTGCACCTATTTTTCTTCGTTCCATTGATATTATTTCAATCATCTATTTTTCTTATTGACTATGTGCTTGCACGCTCTTACCTTCCTTGTGTTGCTGCTCTTTGCATTGTTTTGCTTCCCATATGCTTGTGCGTCTGTGCTTCTTGGCTTAGATTCATATGCAAACCTGTGCCTATTGTTTTTTGCTCCATTGATATTATTTCAATCATCTATTTTTCTTATTGACTATCATTTGCTACCTAGAGTATGAATCTTCTCTACATTGGTATGAATTCTTTCTCTTTCCTCTTCTCAATCTCATAAGGTGCCATGGCCTTGTAGTTTCCTCTAAATGATTCAAAATATTATCCCACCATTGGCATGTCAATCAAATTTATCTATTGTGATCAAGGCATTTCACTTTTTAGTTGGTTCACATGACAATCTCTTCCCCCTAGATGTTTCTCCTTCAGCTCATGATGATACTACCAAGTTCTTCAAATGGAAAACTTATGATTATGCCGTTTTCATTTGATGCTCCACAATTATGTTTCATGGACCTTTTATTGCACCACAATTATGTTTAATGAGATTGCCAATATAATGTGAGATTTTCAAGGTTCTATTTATTTCTAGGAAAGTTAGCACTTCTAGGGCATAAACATTGTATTGTGATTTATTTTTTATGCAACATAATGATTTGTTCCTCCATGATTACTATAGTAACTTGCAGGGTAAGTGAGATGAGTTACTTTCGTAGTTCCCAATCGACAAACCATGATTTCTTAGTTGTTAAATATCTCCATGATTTTCATCCTTCTCCTCAATTTGTGTAATCTCAGCTGTGGCAGATTCTATAGTTCCCAATCATACTATTACTTTTACTTTTATTGTTTATTATAGAGATTTCATCTTTCTTAACACTAGTTTCTGAGAAGTTTGTTTTTGCTATGGGGCATAGTGACGGTCATGGTCATAGTTGTGGTCGGATTGAAGGTGTTCGTGGATGTTTGTAAGCCTTACCCTCTGCTCTCAGTGTTATGTTTTACATATTCTCCTCCACAATCACCATTCCTCACAAGTTTTATCATGTACTCTCACAAAGAAGGTTGGTGATCATCAGATCATGTATTTCAAAGTTAAAACTCACTTGATAATCATTCAAATTTTAAAAATTTATTCTAATATCAATATCCTCATACTCGAAGATGGCTCAGTTGGATAAGTTATTTTCAGTATACGATATATACTTATATTCATGTGACTAATATATCAATATCCTTATATATGTCTTAGTCTGGCTCATTGGTTGCGGCTTTTGGTGTAAGTCCCTTGGGTCGGGAGTTCAATCCTTGCATAAGATCAAATTGCGCACCTTTCTGGAAGGGGGGTCCGCACCTCGGTCAGACTGTGAGGTTGGTCGGTGATCAACCTTTTGAATATGCAATTGATACTATCCTTGGAAAACCTTTGCAGGTAGACTTATATACAGTTCATTTCTCAAGACTCTTTATTACAAGAATTTTGATTGAATGAGATATTACACTACAGATGTAGAAGAAGTTTGACTTGGATCTGCTCACAATGGTTATTGTCAAAAAATCATTATGAAACAAAATCAATACTGCAAGCACTGCAAGATGTTTGGACACCTGCATTAGAAATGTTTCAGATTGCACCCGCAGTTGAGAATCAATAGTCAGAAGCAGTAACACACTATTAGTGCACTTCATGTGCTTGAACGCGCTTCCAACAAACCTGATGACAACCAACCTGAGGAGGGAATCACCACAAGAAAAGAGTTGGTGTCTGCCCCTGGGATCCCTTCTTCTGACCATACTACAACGGATAATGTTCAAATTGAAAATCAGGATAGTCCCGCAGCTCCTATTCAGGAAACATTAGGTGCAGGGGTAACAATTCATACTTCACATACACTGGAACCTATCGCGGTGGCAACGACTGCCTTTCCTCCTACTGCGGTTCTAACATCAAATCAGATCGAGGATCACGTGAGCCAGTTTTCAGATGAAGAATGACGGGTTTACACTTCTCGGCGGAAGAAGAAGACTGGAGGTACACTCCAACTTGGAAATTTAATATATGATACTTTGGTGACTCCTAACAATGACACAACTTTTCAAAGTTTGTTATCTGGTTCCGCTCGTAAAACTAGAGGCAGAGGCATGACTAAACTGACTCGTCCCTAGATAAATTTGTTTTACATTTTATTGAGTCTATCTGTATCTTTTTGTTGGGATATTACTGTACTTGTATCGTATGGG
>JXCR01049843.1:68506-81870 GCA_002079205.1 Phalaenopsis hybrid cultivar | reverse complement strand
ATTTCTTTTCCTTTGTTGACAATGGTGTCATTTATCAAACATCCTATCAATAAAAATATATAGCCTTAATTCCACTCAGACATGCCTCGTGAACTATGTTATTTTGGTATCTATGTTGATGATGTTCTTCTTACTAGGAATGATCAAGAACGGATGACTGAGGCAGAGCACTACCTTCAATGTTTTCTTTTTTTCAATAAATGATTTGGTAACTTAAATATTTTGTAAGCATTTACAACAAAATTTTTCTTTTACCATCCCAACAACAATAGGCTACTAATCTAAAGGAAATACGTCCCTTATGTTGTAAACTTGCTAATATTTCTATTGATACTCCGAATACTATTAATTGAGAAGAATTTTTTTTTGTAAATTTTATGTTAACATAGATTGTTGGTAAATAGATCTGTCGTACCGGTACCAAACCCAATGTCTCTTTCTTTCATGGAGATTTAAGTTAGAATATGCAAGATCTTAATCAAGAACATTTGGATGCTATTAATCATATTGTTAGGTTTGCTAAGAGGTTCTTGGGGATGGGAATCCCTTACACCAAGGATGGGCATCTTAATGTGGGTGCCTTATTTGATGTTGACTATAATGGAACAGTTAATTGTAAAAAAATCATCTATGGGTGCTTTATATTTATTGGAGCTAAAAAATTCTTATCTGGGTACTTTATACTTATTGGAGCTAACTTTCTTACATGGGAAAATTTTAAAACGATGAAAAAGTAAAAAAAATTATTAAAAAAAATGGAGCAGATCAAGTATAAAGTCAGTATTTGCAATTATGACACTCCAGATGTAAGATGTTCTGGGTCAAACCACTAAAGAGGGATTTGTCTTTTGGACTGAATAGCCTATAGTCTTATATTGAGGCAATTGTAACCAACTACATTTCTAATTATCTATTATTTCATAAAAGAATCAAACACATTGAAATTGATTCATTTTATTGTGCTTGCAAGGAAGTTTCTCACTTGTGGTTCCGGCTGTGAACACTTTGTGGATATATTCACCGAACTTTTTGAGTCATTTAGTTTTCAAAAATATGTAACAAGTTCTAGCTTACGGAAGAGTATAAAGTTATATTATTATTGCTGGTAGTCCTTTATTTATTTGATAGTCTTTCAGGATATTGTATTCTTATTCCTATTATTAATAGGAGATTTTTCTAATAGATAAACAATATTTCTTTCCTCTCAACATTTTCCAGAATAAATTTCTTTGCTTGCCGTGATCTTGATGATGTGCTTTGTAGTGTCTGCATTGGCATAGTTCTGCAACCCCTCCCATTGCGAGCATTCTATCTAGATATAGGTATTTAATGGTCTTGGAGGATTGTTACGTGCTCTTATTCTTTAGATACTCATATGGGCAATGGTTCTTAGTCAGTGGATCGAACTTATGGGCTGCTTCTACAACACCATTGGAGGCTTTGTCTCTTCTTTGAGACAGGTACAGAACAATAGCAGAGAAAACCAGCTGAGGTGGAGGAGGGTGATGGTGGCATGGACGTGGTGGAAATGGTTGGGAAGATGATATTGGGGCATTTTGATATCCTTGTTATTTAAAAAATCATCTTTTAAAGTGTCTGGTGCTAACATTAATGGCATTCAGCCTTTAGGCTCCCAAAGAAGGTCACAATTATTGGGAGTAACGTGTAATGGGACTTGAAGCATATAGACCTGAATTTTTTTTGCCCAAAATATCATGATGTTAGTATCATTATCTAAGAAATAATATTGGAAAGTGAGGACAGTTTTTTTTAAGGCATTCTTACAAAATAAAGGATATTGTACTTTTATTTGTCTTCACTTACTCGATATTGTTGTCTCAAGGCTTTCTTTCTATTTAGTGGATGGATCTAAATGGAACTGATGATGCGACTCAATTTTTTGGTGCAGGGAACTTGCGAAGGACTTTGTTGTTGCTGGAACAGCAGCCGAGTCACTCTATGGTGCTTGTGAGTCCATGTACAAGCCTGACATGGTTAGTTTATTTTCTTGGTTGAGTCCATGTACAAGCCTGGCATGTTTAGTTTATTTTCTTGGTCGAGTGCTTGCCAGAATTGGCAACTGTGGCCAATTCTTTTAGAATTACCTAGTTCTTTTAAAAAATTCACACCAGTAGCATTTCTAATTAAAAAAAATAATTTGCANCCACTAAAGAGGGATTTGTCTTTTGGACTGAATAGCCTATAGTCTTATATTGAGGCAATTGTAACCAACTACATTTCTAATTATCTATTATTTCATAAAAGAATCAAACACATTGAAATTGATTCATTTATTTGTGCTTGCAAGGAAGTTTCTCACTTGTGGTTCCGGCTGTGAACACTTTGTGGATATATTCACCGAACTTTTTGAGTCATTTAGTTTTCAAAAATATGTAACAAGTTCTACCTTAGGGAAGAGTATAAAGTTATATTATTATTGCTGGTAGTCCTTTATTGATTTGATAGTCTTTCAGGATATTGTATTCTTATTCCTATTATTAATAGGAGATTTTTCTAATAGATAAACAATATTTCTTTCCTCTCAACATTTTCCAGAATAAATGTCTTTGCTTGCCGTGATCTTGATGATGTGCTTTGTAGTGTCTGCATTGGCAGAGTTCTGCAACCCCTCCCATTGCGAGCATTTTATCTAGATATAGGTATTTAATGGTCTTGGAGGATTGTTACGTGCTCTTATTCTTTAGATACTCATATGGGCAATGGTTCTTAGTCAGTGGATCGAACTTATGGGCTGCTTCTGCAACACCATTGGAGGCTTTGTCTCTTCTTTGAGACAGGTACAGAACAATAGCAGAGAAAACCAGCTGAGGTGGAGGAGGGTGATGGTGGCATGGACGTGGTGGAAATGGTTGAGAAGATGATATTGGGGCATTTTGATATCCTTGTTATTAAAAAAATCATCTTGTAAAGTGTCTGGTGCTAACATTAATGGCATTCAGCCTTTAGGCTCCCAAAGAAGGTCACAATTATTGGGAGTAACGTGTAATGGGACTTGAAGTATATAGACCTGAATTTTTTTTGCCCAAAATATTATGATGTTAGTATCATTATCTAAGAAATAATAGTGGAAAGTGAGGACAGTTTTTTTTAAGGCATTCTTACAAAATAAAGCATATTGTACTATTATTTGTCTTCACTTGCTCGATATTGTTGTCTCAAGGCTTTCTTTCTATTTAGTGGATGGATCTAAATGGAACTGAAAATTTAATTTTCTTGCTTATGATGCGACTCAATTTTTTGGTGCAGGGAACTTGCGAAGGACTTTGTTGTTGCTGGAACAGCAGCCGAGTCACTCTATGGTGCTTGTGAGTCCATGTACAAGCCTGACATGGTTAGTTTATTTTCTTGGTTGAGTCCATGTACAAGCCTGGCATGTTTAGTTTATTTTCTTGGTCGAGTGCTTGCCAGAATTGGCAACTGTGGCCAATTCTTTTAGAATTACCTAGGTCTTTTAAAAAATTCACACCAGTAGCATTTCTAATTAAAAAAATAATAATTTGCATAAAAAGTTGGTTAATGTAAGCATTTTTAGATTAAACCAGCTTACTCTCATAATTTCAATTTTGTTTATTTTTTTGATGGGTTCAAACCCTTGACACTCTTTGGATAAAGGCAATACCGCTCAACTAAGTGATTGGTGTTATCAACCAATTTTTAGTTTTAATGCTATAAAATTCTGTTATGATTAGAGCTTTGGATCCCGGGGAACTGCACCAACTAATGGAAACAATTGTCTAAGAGTGGGCACATCTTTTTATTATTTATTCTTACAGAAATGTACTCATCTGCTTAATCATAGTAGGCTTTAAACAAAAGAGGGAGAGCTTTATGGCAGCAGAAGGATAAGCTTAGAACTAGTTGTTTCATTATTTCTTTTCGAAACTTGTTATGTCTTTAATGTTTTGGTCCTCATGCATATATTGATACGCTTTCATTATTTATTTTGCCGCTCAAGGAACCTGAAGAACTTTTTGAGATTATTTCACAAGCATTACTAGCATCTGTGGATCGTGATTGCTTAAGTGGATGGGGTGGCCACGTCCTGCTTGTGTAAGTGCATTTGGTTATTTTGTTTAAATTTTGAGATTATCTTGTTGGTTTATTACGTCTACAATTTATAGAAACTGTGCTTATTATAAAGAACTTTATTGGTATGTCACTGGTCGGTAGAGGACTTTTTAGGGACTAACAATACTGGAGTTTTTCTGTGATGTTTTTATTAACATAAAAGCTATCATAACTTGCTTGGAAAAGTACTAGTTGAATAATTAAGCAATTCTTTTGATAGTACCATATGTTAAAAGAAAATCATTTGATTTATGATATACGTAAATTCTGTGAATTCCTTAACACGCTACCTTCAAAATATGTACTAGCAAAAATGTTCATGTTTAAAGTGCATGACATCATATATATATATATATATATATATATTAATATGCGACCAGAACTCCGAGAGCTCCTTGCCGATCTTCTCCGATTTTAGTAGTTGTTGTCAGCTGAGGGCATTAGACAACTCAAATGCGAACTCCTTGGAATCTTTTATCTCGATAAATTGGGCGGCGAGTGCGGAATCGATTACGAGTTGCGACCGTGACACCGTTTGCAGGCGTCTGCCCCAAGTGGTCGTGGCTCCATGAGAAGCGCTTTAATTTTGCTCTATGTTCTTGCAAGATCTATTGTGATTTGGCCATCGCATCTGCTTTCAGTTTATGAGAGAACTGACACAGCTTGTGCGACGAGCTCGGTATCACCAACTGTGACTTTGAGGCGCTCGATCAGAAACTCTTTGAAGAGGCGTCCTGATCCAAGTAGCAGACCAACGAAGAAAGTTGTTCTAAGCAGTAGAACGATTATGCGTTCTTCTGTGCGTCGAGGATAACCTCCACGAACTCCTTAGTTCCCTTTGGTGACGCCATAGTAAAGAGTCTGACGCCCAGGCAAGAAAGTCATGGAATAGCAGCTTTCGCCCGTACAAACTAGCATCGTCGCCACAATCTCTTTCTTGTGCTAGCTGCTCACCACTCTTACGTTAGCGTCGTAGATGAGGGTGGCGAGCAGGCCATAGAGTTGCGAACCCAACTGATGTTGGTGATGACGATGTTGTGGTTCACGCTAAAGCTATCCGGCCCGAACAACTCCGATGTTGCTGACAATGCACCCGTGAACTTGAACCCAGTGCTCAGCCCCACCAGAGCCATCAGCACTAGTAGAGCATGCTCATTGTTCGCCTCGGCATTTGCCACAAGCTGCAAAAAAGCCACCGACATCACACCAGCACTGCAGCGAGCCACCCAATTCCATCAAGACCATGTGCACAGAGTCTGACGTCCAACGCCGCTCGTGCATCGTGAATCCCTTTATTTTCTTTANTTATCTTGTTGGTTTATTACGTCTACAATTTATAGAAACTGTGCTTATTATAAAGAACTTTATTGGTATGTCCCTGGTCGGTAGAGGACTTTCTAGGGACTAACAATACTGGAGTTTTTCTGTGATGTTTTTATTAACATAACAGCTATCATAACTTGCTTGGAAAAGTACTAGTTGAATAATTAAGCAATTTTTTCNGGTTTATTACGTCTACAATTTATAGAAACTGTGCTTATTATAAAGAACTTTATTGGTATGTCACTGGTCGGTTTCTAGGGACTAACAATACTGGAGTTTTTCTGTGATGTTTTTATTAACATAACAGTTATCATAACTTGCTTGGAAAAGTACTAGTTAAATAATTAAGCAATTTTTTTGATAGTACCATATGTTAAAAGAAAAACATTTGATTTATGATATATGTAAATTCTGTGAATTCCTTAACACGCTACCTCCAAAATATGTACTAGCAAAAATGTTCATGTTTAAACTGCATGACATCATATATATATATATGCGACCAGAACTCCGAGAGCTCCTTGCTGATCTTCTCCGATTTTAGTAGTTGTCGTTAGCTGAGGGCATTAGACAACTCAAATGCGAACTCCTTGGAATCTTTTATCTCGATATATTGGGTGGCGAGTGCGGAATCGATTACGAGTTGCGACCGTGGCACTGCCCCAAGCGGTCGTGGCTCCATGAGAAGCACTTTAATTTTGCTCTATGTTCTTGCAAGATCTGTTGTGATTTGTCCATTGCATCTGCTTTCAGCTTATGAGAGAATTGACACAGCTTGTGCGACGAGCTCGGTATCACCAACTGTGACTTTGAGACGCTCGATCAGAAACTCTTTGAAGAGGCGTCCTGATCCAAGTAGCAGACCAACGAAGAAAGTTGTTCTAAGCAGTAGAACGATTATGCGTTCTTCTGTGCGTCGAGGATAACCTCCACGAACTCCTTAGTTCCCTTTGGTGACGCCATAGTAAAGAGTCTGACGCCCAGGCAAGAAAGTCATGGAATAGCAGCTTTAGCCCATACAAACTAGCATCGTCGCCACGATCTCTTTCATGTGCTAGCTGCTCACCACTCTTACGTTAGCGTCGTAGATGAGGGTGGCGAGCAGGCCATAGAGTTGCGAACCCAACTGATGTTGGTGATGACGATGTTGTGGTTCACGCTAAAGCTATCCGGCCCGAACAACTCTGATGTTACTGACAATGCACCCGTGAACTTGAACCCAGAGCTCAGCCCCACCAGAGCCATCAGCACTAGTAGAGCATGCTCGTTGTTCGCCTCAGCATTTGCCACAAGCTGCAGAAATGCCACCGACATCATCACCATCACTGCAGCAAGCCACCCAATTCCATCAAGACCATGTGCACAGAGTCTGACGTCCAACGCTGCTCGTGCATCGTGAATCCCTTCATTTTCTTTCAAGACAATTCAACATTCCGATCCGGTTAATCAATTTTATATCAGGAGAGATCGAGGGAATAAAATGTAGATAAAATTATGGCTGCATAGGCACAGGTTGGCTGGCAGCAGCCTTTCAGGATCAGCATGGGCACATTGTTAGTGGACTTATATAAAGTCTATTTGCTGTCATTAACTATAGATATCACTGACTGCTTCAAATGGCACAACCAGATCTCCCCTCTCAGAATAGAGCCCACTGTTGTCTTCCTTGCTAGCTTTCTCGAACAGCTAGCAAATGCCAGCCTCCTTTATAGCCTTCAATCCACAGGTCTTCCTGTCACCGCCATCTTTTTCAGAACAGAGATCCATTGCCGCCTCGATATAGAAGTTCAATTGCTGAAGTCCTGTGCTTGTTCATCTTAGATTAAGCCATTAGTCAACTTCCAGGAGCTGGATAAGCACCATGCTGCCAATCCCATTGTTTTATTTTCTTTTTGTAAGGATGATAAGTCAGCGGGACAATGACAGTTAGAGATTATGGTGGCTAGAAATTACCATTAGGAGTTTAAACATACTTTCGAACTTGAAATATTTGCAGTAAATTCAGATTTGTATCTTGGGTCTTATCCAATACATAAAGAAGAGCTATAAGAAAATTTAAGGCTAATCTTCAAAATTGTTTTTTAGTTATTTTCTGTTTCTTTCATTTATTTTAGAGGAGATTTTCTGTCATAGTTGATTTAATGACAACATGCGAAGGAGACAGAATGCTGTTTCCATGATTGCTGGTGTCAAATTTGTGGCAAATTAAGCGNATCCAATACATAAAGAAGAGCTATAAGAAAATTTAAGACTAATCTTCAAAATTGTTTTTTAGTTATTTTCTGTTTCTTTCATTTATTTTAGAGGAGATTTGCTGTCATAGTTGATTTAATGACAACATGCGAAGGAG
Organism: Phalaenopsis hybrid cultivar; assembly: GCA_002079205.1. Classification (NCBI taxonomy): domain Eukaryota; kingdom Viridiplantae; phylum Streptophyta; class Magnoliopsida; order Asparagales; family Orchidaceae; genus Phalaenopsis; species Phalaenopsis hybrid cultivar. Next base: position 74,108 of record JXCR01049843.1, on the reverse strand, counting down.
ACAGAACGCTGTTTCCATGATTGCTGGTGCCAAATTTGTGGCAAACTAAGCACATGTTGACCGGCAATAGTTTTTTATGCCCGGGAAGTTCTCTTCTACAATTTATCATCTGAAAGAATCTCCAATACAACCAAATTGCTCGCTTCCACATACTGCTGGTTCTTGGGCTTAGAAAGCTATGTTTTAATTTTTATTCTTGCAGTAAGTCTTTTTTTTTTTCTTCTTAATCTAGGCTTCATATAGGATAGTTTCTTTGTGGTGTTTTTCATGGAAAAACTGTTAACAATAATTATGTGATTATATGACGATTTTTCACAACCTCTTAAGAATTATTTTCGTAAAAACATATTGGAAATTGTGGTTTAGAAAATAATCTTTTAATGCAAAAAAAGATTGCCTCAACGGAAGCAAGTCTATCTGTAACGAAGTGCATGACCTGAAGCTAATACTAAAATCTTACTTCCTAATACTATTTTGATGGTCGTGTACTGGAGTTTTAAACCATTATACAATGTTGAGAAACCTTGAGCTCTTAACAGTTTTTTCTATTGAGAACTCTTAGTGTGGAAAGAGTTTCTGGCGTATTTTAGTAAGTTATTGCTTGCTGTGAACCGACTCATGAATGGATTCATTGGTGGTAGAAAGAAGAGGCATAAAGCCAAAATAAAACTAATGCAAAGAAGAACTAGAAATTAAATCTATAAAATAATATTTCTATTCGTACTTTACATGTTCTGCTGTCCTTAAACCAGTGACGCAATAGCTCATTTTGACTAATTCTGTCCATTGATTCTTTCAGATATACTTCCCGCTCTTTGTTTATTTATTTTATTCCTTATGTTGTAGGACACCAACTGAAGTGCAGGAAAGGACACTAAAAGGAAGAATGGATTAAACTTGATTGATCTGTGGAATAATGAATCCAAACGGTTACTTTTCTTCCTTACGATGCCGCCTTTTTAGTTTAAAACTATTTGCCAAAAAACTTTTCTGTTCTATAAGGACGCACTTATTATCTGGGATTCAGCTTTTCTGTTCTTCAGGTGTTCATTTTGTACTGAAACTATTCTGTTAAATTTTTATGCATTTAGTTACGATTTCTGTTTCTTTTTATTTTATTTTATTTATTTTTGATCACATCATGATTTAAAAAGATTTTACATAAATAGCCATATATATATATATATATACACACAAGCGTGCGCACACACATATTTCTGATGGGAAGGATAAATGATTAAATATTATATTAGGGTTTGTTACCTACATTGCACTCAAAACTTCATTAATTAAATATTCCACACTCAAATCATTCTAATTACAAAAAGTAATAGCACCCCTCATTCTCTCCCATCTTCCCCGTCTAATTTTCGGGGATCAAAAACGTTAGTTAGGGTTTTGTGGAATGGAATTCTGTGAAAGCTATATATACATGGGAACTAGGGGCCGATTCAAGCAATGATGCTGCCGGTGGCTGTCTCAAGCGAGGTGTTGCTCCAGGGATTTCTTAGCTCTTTCGGTTTTCCTTTATTATGATTTTTATCGCGGATGGTTTTCTAAATCGTTATTATGGCAAGTTTAGCTATAATAACGATTTACCATTCGGGCGATTTAGTGAAGAAAAAAAGAAGTTAATTTAGTTGAGGGGTTTTTTAAATACATAGCACTCCTAACTTTAGTAATTACATATTCCACACTTAAAACATTCTAATTACAAACACCACACCAAAAACAAATTATATGTTAAGGTAATAGCTTGAATATTTTGAAATTATCAATAGCTTTCATTTTGAAATACAGAAAATGTATTTTTTTGTGCATTAAATGTAATTCATAATGTGTGGTTAACACTAGTAACAAAAGCCACATTTGTGGAAGAAAATTTTACAAGTCCAAGAAATTGTTCAGACTAGGATAGTAGGTATTTTACACACAAGGAACTTGACAAGGACAAACAGAAAAAATACAATTGTTTGTGTACAACCAGAAACAGTACTAAAGTCTTCTCAGAATTACATGTCCTCTTAAAACGGTATGATTTAGAACAATATAGTGAACAAACAATCACGAATAATACAAATCATTTCCAAGAATTGTAAGTACTCTCAAAACTATTATATTGGATAAATTACTGTTAAGAAGGAAGATGATTGTCTTGATTTCTCTCTTCTTCTTCTTTGCCTGTTATGCATCATTATTCAGCTGCAGCGATCCATCATTATCCAGCTGCAACGATACAAATTCATGATTCTGAATAAATTCTGATATAAAATGATAAACAAAACTTATCAGTATCCACATCATTGATAATGCCGCTGATGACTACATCTCAGTTGTAACATGCCTAGTTAAGGGTACCCAAACGTACATCTTAGATAGAAAAAGAGATTNCAGAATTACATGTCCTCTTAAAACTGTATGATTTAGAACAATATACTGAACAAACAACCACGAATAATACAATTCATTTCCAAGAATTGCAAGTCCTCTCAAAACTATTATATTAGATAAATTACTGTTAAGAAGGAAGATGATTGTCTTGATTTCTCTCTCTTCTTCTTCTTTGCCTGTTATGCATCATTATTCAGCTGCAGCGATCCATCATTATCCAGCTGCAACGATACAAATTCCTGATTCTGAATAAATTCTGATATAAAATGATAAACAAATCTTATCAGTATCCACATCATCGATAATGACGCTGATGACTTCATCTCAGTTGTAACATGCCTAGTTAAGCGTACCCAAACGTACATCTTAGGTAGAAAAAGAGATTGGAGATCATTACCAATCTCTTCTTTTTTAAATGGATAAACAGAAAATTATGCTTACAGCAATCAGGAGACCAATCTCGACTGAAGCTAAATCCACACCAAGAAATGCTCCCAGACGAGCAATGAAATCAAATTTATCAACCTTCCAGAAAAAAACTGCTTCGTTAAGTTCCATAAAAGCATGAAGGTTCACATCCTTAGACAACTTCAACATGTAAGTTTCCTCCAAGTGGTATTCTTCTTTTGCAATTAATTGTTTGCTTTTTTTACAACAAAATCCTAAACAAGCAAGTTATCAGAAGATTCAGAACCTTTGTTGCTCATCATAATGAGATACAAAATAAATCAACCACTGTTTTATATCAATAATGGGATCAAGAAATCCAATATAACCCATCTACTAATGGGATTCTTATTTCTTCCAATCATAACCAATTCTATACAAAAATTATGATTAATCTTCAGATTGAAGTGTGTAAATCAAGTATCAAGTCTTTCATCTCCAGTNCAAATACAAAGCTGTAGTTGTGCGCTTTTTTTCTTACAGCAATCAGGAGACCAATCTCGACTGAAGCTAAATCCACACCAAGAAATGCTCCCAGGCGAGCAATGAAATCAAATTTATCAACCTTCCAGATGAGAAAAACTGCTTCGTAAGTTCGATAAAAGCATAAAGGTTCACATCCTTAGACAACTTCAACATGTAAGTTTCCTCCAAGTGGTATTCTTCTTTTGCAATTAATTGTTTGCTTTTTTTACAACAAAATCCTAAACAAGCAAGTTATCAGAAGATTCAGAACCTTTGTTGCTCATCATAATGAGATACAAAATAAATCAACCACTGTTTTCTATCAATAATGGGGTCAAGAAATCCAATATAACCCATCTACTAATGGGATTCTTATTTCTTCCAATCATAAACCAATTCTATATATAAATTATGATTAATCTTCAGATTGAAGTGTGTAAATCAAGTCTTTCATCTCCAGTCAAAAATAACCCAACATGATTCAACCATTTATATGAATCAGCACCCCTGCTAGCACACTTGAGAGGAATAATTATGAACATCTACGTAGATCAACAACACCTTATGTAATAAAGAAATAATATAAATATATTAAAGAATGGTCGGAGGCTATTATAAAAGACCCCAACCACCCTCATGTGCCTAACTATTTGAGGACCGATCTCACTACTGACAAATTAGCTAGAGGGGGATTCCAATCTATGATCTGAGGAGACTTACGACCTTTGCTCTACCACATATATATATATATATATACATGCTCAAAAAAGCCATGAGAATTCCTTCTCCAGTTAAATAATTTAGGAATTTAGGACATTACCTGGAAGTGGAACGAACTCCACAGAATCTAAGGCTAACATGTTATGCTTACTAACCAAATTAATAGATACATTCCTTCACTAGAACTGCATCTTGAATAAGGAATAGATTCCATGGCTTCTCTTGACTTTCTGAAGTGTTATTTTCTAAAATAATTTTAAATGAAATGTTCAATGACCACAGTAAGAAGTTTTAAAATGTTCTCATTATGCTGGTATAGTTTAAATTGTCCTTGGGGATAAATTCATAGATGATTTATCCCTATTAGTTTATAAGTGATACCTTGTTGCCTTGTACAAGTCCTGTACAAGCAACCATTTTTTTGAGATTCTTAGCAGCTTTTTTTGCAATTGGGGCTGCCAAAAAAGGTTTATGGTTTGTGAACAGTTTATGTTTGCTTTTTTTGAGCTCATTTTAAAATTAGCAAAACAGAAATACAATCTTGTTTGATCGTGTTTGATTTATTAATCTTCTTTATTAAATTAAAATAAGTATCTAATTTAAAATGAAATTATAAATTTTAAACTTTTTATGATTTGAGATGAATGAGTTGAACAAGCTCATTGGGGATTGAATGAATTGAACATGGGCATGATAGTTATGAACAATATCAAATATGAGACTAAAAAAAAGGAAAGAAGCAAAACACGAAAGAAGAAGAAGAGGGACAATGGTTAGGGAGCAATATCATAATACGTTTAAGATTAGCTACATTCCCCTTTAAATACAAAAGATTTCATTCTAGTCATCTAATGGCATAATGATGCTAGCTATATGGAGAATTTTCTTCAATGCAAATGGAATGTGTAGGCTTATTGAGCATCTTGGATTTCATGACTTTGATTCATTAAAAAATGTAGAGGTTTGTTCTTCATTATTATGTCTTCTATCATTTACTTCTAGTGGCAATCCCAATTGCGATCAAGTTTTTATTTAGTTAGATTCCACTTTAAGCTATGTTCATCACTAGCCTTCCCTTCTATAGCCTTTAAATATGGGAGACCATACACAAACAAAATAAGTAACCATGATCTTTAAATTAAGGAGAAAATGAATAGAATAGATGACGCAATTGGAGAAGGAATCTTTTTATGAGTGTATTGAATTAACTTGTAGCATCAGAGAACTACCTTAGCTACATAACGAACAAGCCCTAAAAATGTCAAGTCATTTTCATTAATATTTAATTTTTCATAATTAAAATAAAATTTTGTATTTATTTAAAATAAAAATAAATGTCAAATAAATATAAAATATTTTTAGTTTAATAAATTTTACTCTATTCAGTGAGCACATGAATATTTTTATTTTATTTTTGTGAATTTTCTACACTAAGATATGATTTTTCTAAGTTTTATTTAATTTTCTGTAATTAAATAAACCAAGAAAATCCAATTTTTTTACTTAACCACGGAGGCGACTGTCGGTCGCTAATTCTCTTGAAAATTTTGCTTTGGATTTAATATATATATATATATAT
>JXCR01049843.1:34920-60631 GCA_002079205.1 Phalaenopsis hybrid cultivar | reverse complement strand
TATATATATATATATATATATATATATATATAATTTTGAAAAAGAGAATTTTTAGTTTTAAAAAATGAGACCAAACAACTCTCATATATTCAATTATTTAAACAACTGAGCATGGTATTGCAAGTAACGCTTCTTCTAGAAAGATAAGAATATCACTCAATAATAGTCTCAATTACTCAAACTAAGAAATTTATGATATTTATTTGGTCTGTAAAATTTCCAACAGATCATTCATCTACCTAATCTAAAGATTAGATAGAGTTTTGATTATTTGGGTTACCAATTCTCTCATAGTGGCAAACCCCTATAACTAATTACATCTTAAACGATCAAAATTACTTAAGAAAACTCTCGATTAAAATTGAGATTTTGTCTTCAAGAATTCAAAGTTTAGTTTCCACAATTGTTCATGGGAAAATTAATTAGAAAAGCTCAACGTGGAACAATTATTTCTGTAATCCAATGGAGTCAAAAGGTTGGGGATGTCACAAATATTGAGAAGACCTCGGTGACTTCCCAAACTATCATATGATTTGACTTTTTATTTTAGAAGAAATGTTAGTTAATGTTTTACTCCTACAATTTATTCAAAATTTTGGTCTTACATTTGCACATCATACAACCATGCAAATAGCCAAAGAAGATGAGAGGATTTACATTGTACCGAATAAGGACGTCAAGATACTAAAAAGAGTTAGGGTTTATATAAGATGACACACAATCATGTGAAGGCCTAAAAGATAGTGTGAAGATTTACGTCTTGCTAAACAAACAACCTCAAAATCTTAAGGGTTTATGTTGATTAAGTCTATGGAAAGTTCAGTTGAGGAACATCCTTCGCTTCATATTTTTGTCTTCTCTTGATGGCCTTAAAGGTTGACGGTTGCTTGATCACATCACCACTTAGTCCTATGGAAAGAAAGAGAAAAAATCATGCATTGTGAGGCATGACCTAGGTTTTTGTTGTTTGTTTGTTGTGATCCAGTGAAGTGTATTTTGAATTGATGAGTGATTAAAAGGGAGGATTTTATTTTTATATTAAGTGATGTTAGTCAAGATCCTATGATTCCGTCGTCCCAGCACCGCTGTTAGTTTTGAATTTACTAGTCTAAAAAAGTTGTTATACTCCTTTAGACCAGAGTATTCTCGTTAGTAATCATGGTTTACCTCATCCAAGAAATTCTCGTAAATCCAAAGAGTAAATTATTTTTATTTTGATATTTTTTTAATATTATATATATATATATATANTATATATATATATATATATATATATATTTAAAATAGATTAATTTGTTTATCTTTTCGCGGACATACATCAAGAATTTAATTTACTAGAGCTTGTGAGACCACACAAATCACTTAGGAAAGTGAATATGATTTTTATAAAGTCAATTATTACATTTTTAGAAGTTTTAATTTTTTTAATAATTTTTTATGAATTTTTTAGTTGGGAAACTAAGTAATTTTCAGAGTTTTAAGGATTTTGACTTAAATATTCTAAAAATAATGTGAAATAACTTTTAATAGGTATGTTTTGAGTTGAAAAGTATTGGGTTAAAATTTTTGTAGAAATTTATGTTTTATTTAATTTCTTAGAATTATTTTACTTTTAAAGATAATTTTCTTTAAAATTCATAATAAATCTATATGACCTCCAAAATTCTTAAAATCTTGTTGAGACATGTAGAATATGATTCTAAACATTCTTGAAATTCTCTAAGTCATTTTGAGTTCATTTAAAATTTTCATGAATTATTGAATTTACCGACTAATTTTAAAATAAAAAATAACTGAAAATATTAATAATTAAAAAAAAGTTGTATATTTTTACTCCTAATGATTCAATTAGAATATGCGTGAAGACCTTACTCAATTTGGAATCCTATGAAGATAGTTATAAAAGTTTTACCAAGAGGGGTATAATTGTAAATATCTAATGTGATACTTAAATCACCTTCATTTAACCCATCAATATTGTTTAAGGGTTCATATTTAGTTGATTAACAATTAACTTCAGTAAGTTAGCCTTCATGATTTATATTTTTATCTTTAAATAAATGAAAAACCACTTATGATATTTTTTGTAATTTTTAAGATGTTTGCAAATTTACCCCTAAATTAGGTTAAAAAATAGAAATTTTTGCAGTGTTTTTTTTGTTTACATCTTGCTTAAGAACTTTCATTTCTAACCATAATTTTTTTGAGCTATGGATGGTTCATTATGAATCATTAAAGTTTTTAGAGATAAATTTGCAATTAATGACATATTGTTAATTCCTTCCATATGATCACATAAGTCTTTCCAACTTGTGGTGGGAGGTTTAAATAAGTGACTTAAGATTTTCAAAACCATAATCATCCAAGAATTTACATCTTCTAACCTTTAACAATTCATGAATTTACATTTTTACCCTAATGGGGATTTAATGTTCTAATGGGAACCCTCCTCGACCCATTATGTTTCATACAATTCAGTAAACATTTGATCACAATTTTTACTCATTTACCCTCTGATGTGACTTATTATTAATTAGTTAAGGGTTAAAAGTGTAATCCCAATATTTGCAAATACACTTCATATGATAGGCACCTTCTAAACTAATATATAATGTTCCAAATTACCATCTAATTACATGATTTAATCGCCCATAGACTAATTGATATCTCAGAAGTGATCTTATAATTTTTTCTGAATTTTTTTTTTATTTTATGGAATTATTTGATTCTGTAAATTGAAAATATGACAGTAAATAAGATGCAATGGAGAAAAAGGATTTGTGTAGCCGACCCAACTTAGTGGGATAAAGGTTTTGTTGTTGGTGTTGTTGTATTTGGTTCTGTAAATATGAATTTATGAAGAGAGTTTATTTGTATATTAAAAAATATGTCATCTACCTTGATAAATTTACAGAGATATTATCTAATTGTAATTTTCATTCAAATGAATTTTTGCTTCATTTTAATTTATATTTAAATTTTAATAATTCTTAATGCAAAAATTATTTAGAATTCATTTTATGATATATGTTATTTTTATTTTTCTTAAGTATGTCTGATCTCTGAATCCAACATATTTTACCTTTTATTTTTCTGTCTTTTATTTAATTTTTTATAATTTTCTTAAGAGAATAATGACAATAAGCATAGAAAATTTGGATTTTTTGGGTTAGAGAAGTCCTCTGACCTTGAAAAAATTAGATAACATTCCTAACCACAGATGAAATAATCCTCTAAAATTCCATCTTTATTTGATATATATTTAATTTTTTATAATTAAAATACCTCTGACCTTTTTAATTGATTACAATTTAAATATAAGTCTTTTAACCATTTTATTTTTATTTTTATTAACTTCTTCTTTGTCGATCGAATCCAGGAGTATTTTTATTTTATTATTCTGATTTTCCTTTGCAGAGATATGATTTTTTAAAGTTTATTTAAATTTCTTGGATTTATTTAAATTGAAAATATCGATTTTTCTACTCACTGTGTCAGTGCTGTATTTATCCTCGTCCTCGTCAAATCCCCGCGCGACACCTATTGATTGTGGGCCTTTACCAGTCGGTCACCACCTAAGTCCGCGGTCTACAGTCTTCATTCACATTGTCGCGCCATCCAACTCGATCTGCAATGCTCTTTTTGAAAACACGAAAACAGACGACATCCGTTCTTCATCCCCAGGGGCAATGAACCGAGAACCGACCGTCTTTTAGGGTCAAGATCTCCCTCGATTCTTGACCAAATTACACGAGATTTGTTCGTACACCCTCATATAAGTGAGACACACCTATCTATATGACTAGGTAGACATGAGTTGGTCATTTATTTCATAAAGGTTCAAACTGAGGCAAAAATTAAAGTTTCGAGTTAATACCTTGGTCCAAGTGGTGATACCTCGATTAGAATGGTTGAGGAGCTTCACCTTGATGTTGCACTTCTCCTCCGTGCTTTGATTTGCTCTATGGATGGGTCTAGATATGTCCTAGACTAAACAGTGGCCCAGGCTTCATCTTGGTCTATGCTAGAGGCTGCAAGGAAGGGGAATTTTGATCGGGGAGGTGATTGTGAGGTTTGATGATGCTTTTGGGAGGGTCAAATGGGAGTTTTGATGGATTTTATGCCAAAGTTTTTAGATTTCCTCGATTTAAGAAGTGAAATTCAGGCTCTGTGAGGGGGAAATTGCTTGGGATCAATGGGGGAAGGGCCGTCGAGGGTTGTAGGAAGGGTTGGGAGGATTTTAGCAGAGCTTCGCCAAGGTTTCTTCACACACCTCCCTCGGTCAATAATCAACCATATTTATAAGCAAGGCACATTGGAGATGGTGGAGCTCTAGTCGGCTGGCTTAGAGTTTCAAATGGGAGCTTAGGTGGACCTTGAGCAGAGGAGATGAGCCAGTGAGGGTGAGTCAATTGGGATGGATTGAATTTTGGGTTTCCATGGGAGAGGGTGCCTCTCGGGTTAGCTTTCATCGCCGGCCATGGTGGATGGAGAAGGCTGGGGCAGTCACCATCTCCTTGTGTAAGGTCAGTGATAATGCATTGGGAAGTGATGGGGGGTATACCATGTGTAAGTTGGTTGGTTTTAAAAGGAATTAGAACTTGCTTATTTTTGGCTCCTTTTTATCCCTTATCATAAAAAAGGGTTGTACTCACCCATGACAATGACTAGGCTTCATGGGGGTTTGGGCTTGGTTAACTATCACTCATGGAGATGCGAGCTTGGCTTTAGCATGGAATTGTGTCATCATTTTGGTAAAAGAAACAAAATATGGGTGGACTTAACTAAAAAGAGGGTGAAGACTTGTATTATTTGTCATGAGACAAAATTTAATTAATTGGCCATGAGGTTTAGGAATTGGTTTGATTTAAATTTAATATTTCATTTTGGTTATAGGGTTGGACTCATGGCTTAGTGGGCTTAGGCTTAGATTTTGTGGGTTTGAGTTTGGTGTTAAAATGGGTGTATTTTGGGTCTTGAATTTTTTGATGTGTAGGGACTCAATGTAAAGATTGATTGATTTTCTTTTTTTATTTCATGGTGGGGTGTGTGTGAGTTGTAAGTTTAGGTGATGTGAGTTGTGGTGTTTGTATATGTTATGTGAATTGTGGTGTTTGTGCGTTTGTGTGTGTATGTGGTATGTATCAAAGAATAAAAACCTCTAAGTCCAAAAAATCTTCCTAAGGCACTTCCAATCCTTATAGGAACTCAATCTAAGTTTCAATATGTTGGTTCTGATCAACTCAACTAAATGTTGAGGATTTGGAACAACACATATAAGACTACAAGAAGTCAAGAGATAGTTTAAATTTCTAAGTGGTGTGGGACCTAATATTATTCCTCTAGGAGAGTCAGTAGAGAAGTCCTATGATAGGATCCTAGGCTCTAGAGAGGGAAACATACATCAGAAGAAATGAGGTCAACATACTCCTTTAAAAATTAAAAAAAAATGAGAAAGGAGTGAAAAAAAATTGATAACTCTGCTGGAGAGTTTTGGGGGCATGAAAATTCCTGGCTCAAGCATGGACTAATCGAGCCAGCACGGAGCTTGGATTAGTGCGACACGCGAATCGACATGGTGAGTAGGATCAACCAAGTCGAGGGAATCGCTAGAGAAGTAATTTTTGAATGTACCTACGGGAAGATGCTCATTGGGGTTACCTTCTAGGCTCTGTTGAGGATGATTTGTGACTATTTTTTATATTGTGACATCTGCCTTTAAGCTTGTTTAGTAAGGGGAGGGGACTCTTCCTCATTGCTAGGATATTAAGTCTCATTTGTAGTCAATGCTCTAGCACTTAAGTACCCCCCTTCAAATAATGAAATTTAATAAGGTTTACACATGGATTGTAGCTCTAGACAAGTGCTTTAAGGATTTTGATAGCTAGAGAAGTCCCCTTGAATAGGCGGTTCTTTGAACCGTTGGCGAGTTCCTTCTAGGTTAGCAAGTTCCTTCTAGGTTTGGTGATTGACATCTAAACTTGAGTCCTTTGGGTTAAGCAAGTGCCTTTTGAATATGAATCATCTAAATTGGGTGAATGCCTTCTAAGTTTTGATCAAATATTTTGACACCTTCAATAAGTGAATTTTGGGAGTATTTTTAATCATGATTTCTAGCAATTCACCTAATATGTTTAGCTTTCTCCTAAATTGTATAAATGAGTATATAAGTTACACCCACCAACCTTTATTATTATAGTTGACTAACTCGATCTACTTATCTTCCACATTTTGGAAAAATTAGTTGCAAAATAAAAAAAATAGCAACATAGGCAACATCGATGTTATGACATTAACTCTAGTCTTAATTTTGTTTCCAAATGAAGCACCTTGAGAGGCATTCTTGTTATGCCTTATACAACAAAAAATGACACATTTAATGTATTCCCTCATAATTCCTCATATGTTTCTCTTATCGTGCTTTTGTGTTCCTACGGGAAGATGCTCATTGGGGTTACATTCTAGCATGGTGAACAAGCTCAGACCAGTAAGAAGAGGCATAAAAAAAATTCGTCGGATACGTAGAGCGATCTGACCTTGTAACACTTTTTGCAGTATATCAATAAAGTGACCCTCATTGGGGATTTCAAGTGATCTTCGTTGGTGATTTATGTGGGCATAAAGATACCTATCCTATGCATGGACTAATAAATGCTACAACGGGCTCAAATTAGTGGGACATGCACTTTGAGATGGCGAGAAAAGTCAGTCAAGTCGGTCAAAAAACCATAGAGATATCAAAGAGGGTTGGATGCATGAGATAGTTCAACCTCATGATGCCTTCATAAGTACTGGTACAATGATTACGCTGGGGATTCCTTATGGACTAGTAGAGTGGTCGTTTTTTAAGAAAAGTTGATAGCCCAACCTATAAGAGGGACTCTTGTCGAGTGCCTAATAAGAGGACTCTGTTGGTGAGTATTCTTTGAATTCCACTAGAGATACTCTGTGGGAATGAAAACATCCTCATATTTGCGTGGGTGTACTAGGAAAATGCAGACCATAGTCAGCGCAACATACCTTTTGATATGGTGTATAGGATTAACCAAGTCGATCCAAATACCAAAGAGGTATCTAAAGGGTTGGGTGTGTGAGACGATCCAACCTCGGGGTGCATTTTGTAAGCTCCAACTTAGCAACCTGCTTGAATTTCCTCAAGAACGAGCAACGTAGTCTTCATCAAGGAAAATGTCACAACCCAACATGTAGAAGGGACATTTGTCAAACACCTAACAAGGTGACCCGACTGGAGATGTATTGTGGGTATAAAGTGTCCCGCTCAGGCACAGACCGACTAGGCAAACTAAGTGTTGTGGCCGATGCAACATGCCTTATTCCGACACAGCGGTAAGAATCGCTCACATCGCGGGGATGTAATGGTGGGGTTAGACATTAAAAATGGTCTGCCCAAACATGTTTATCCTTTAGGGCCAATCAATAACTGTAAAAGGATATCAACCATATTCAGTCAAAGCGAGCAGAACAATCACATATTCCTCATTCATAAAGGATGAACGGGAATTTTATGTCAACCACACTTACGACAGACATGTGTAATACTCTCTAGACCCTGCAAAAAGTGGATCAATAGGAGACATAGTAAGATAAGTGCAAGGCTTCTCTTATATTGATTATCGGTACCCCCAGGTATAAGCCGCTCATAGGACTTTCACGTTGCCCGAAATGCAGGCCGACAACTAAATTAAGAGAAATACAAGGCTTGTCATACATAAGATTGTTGTGAACTATGATTGTTTTGACAATTTCAAGGTAATACTATAAGCATCTCACATAATGAAGAGATAACAAAAAGTGCACTTTCTTTATTGCTAAAAAAAGGATTATAAAGTATATATGCTTTGGAAAGCAATTTTCTCATAAAGTACAATGAGTACATGAAAAAAGGTTAAGCAGAATATATTTTCAAACATCTCCCGTTAATAAGGGCATCAAATGAGATCCACTGGCATCAATCAACAACGAAGGTAGCTCAACTTCCAGAGGAAGGACTGCCATGACCCGAGGGTTGACGCATGAGACGTAAAAGAGATGGGTAAAAGCAAATGCAAAAGATAAGTCAACTTCTGAGGAAGGACTTCCAGACTCGAGGGTCGATGCGCGACACATAAATGAGATGGGTGAAAATCCATAAGAAGTGGCAGAACATTCTTCTTGAAGGATGGTTCACCTAGACTTGTAGGTCAACGTGCGAGGCATGAAGGGTATGGGTAATAACTCATATGAAGACAATCCATTCCTCTAAAGGAAAGGCCACCTGACCTGGAGGTCGACGTGCGAGACATACAAGTGTATGAGTAATGACCCATAATATTGTAAGCCATTCTTTCGAAGAAAGGGCCACCAGATCCGGAGGTCAACACATTCAATGTAAAAAAAGGGTATGAAGAATAACCCATAAGAATGCAAGTAAATCTTTTGAAGGAAGGGCCGCCGGACCCGGAGGTCAATGCATTTAACGTATTAGATATGGGGAATGTTTCATATGGAGGTGAGTCATTTTCTGAAGGAAGGACAACCAAACCCGAAGGTTAATGGATATAGCTCAAAGCATGTGAGGGATATCCCATATAAAATGCTAGTCACTTCTAAGGGAAGGGTCACCATAAACCCGAAGGTCATGGCATAGTGCATAAAAAATGTGGGGGAAATCCCATGTAAAAGGCAGTCATCTTTGAAAGGAAGGACCTCCATGACTCGAGGATCCATGCATAATGCATAAAATATGTTGGGTAATATCTCACAAAGGAGGCTTGGCGCTTTTGAAGGAAGGGCCGCCTTGACGCAAAGGTTAATGCGCAAAGCACAATAGAATGTTGGTGAAGTCTCACAAAGAAGGCTAGCCACTTTCGAGGGAAGGGTCGTCATAGGCCCAAAGATTGTCACGTAGTGCGTTAGAAATGTGGGGGAAATCCCATGCAAAGGCGAGTCTTCTTCGATAGAAATGATCGCCGTGACCTGAGGGTCGAAGTATAATGCGTAAAACATGTGTGGTAATATCCCACAAAAGAGGCTAGCCACTTTTAAAGGAAGGGCCGCCATGACCCGGAGTTTGCGATTAGCACGTAAAGAATGTGGGGGAAATTCCACGTAAAAGACGACTCATCCTTTAGAGGAAGGAGCATGCCGGGGAGTCTAATCGAGCCAAAGTGTGAGGTTGACCGTGTCCGGGCGACCGATCGAGCCAATGTAATAGTGGGACATGTTTCACGCAAGGCACACATTGTGACACAATACATCATGCAATGTGAATGATCACAATTAATGGTGAGCCACACTCATCTAACGATCTCACATAGGCACTTGAGGTTTAGCACGTGGATATGCGACTTAACAACCTTCTGCTTTGGCGAGGCGTGTGGGGAGCTTCACGTTCAGATTTCCAAAAGGAAACTCTCCACAATGTTGTGGAATAGATTAGCTACAAAGTTTTTCCTATTCCACAATTCTTCATGATTCTACAAAGTGAGCTAGTCACAAAGCTTTTCTTACTTCACAAAATCTAAGTATTTCAACCCCTCCAAGGAGGGTTGGAAATGCCAAACCAAGGAGAAATTGAGATTCCGACCTACTTAGGTGTAGACCAAAAGGTTCACAAGAGAATCTTTTGGATTTGCTAGGAATGTGTCCAACAAAAGGTTCATAACCTAGGGCTTTCTCTAGAAAATAAACGACCAATCAATTGGCATATGACCAAGCCAACTAGTTCCGACCGACCAACTTTCCTAGCATGGGGGACAGAACCCACAACCCCTAGCAAAATATACTCCTAAGGTCGGCTAAGGAAGAAATGCAAGGGAGTTTTACCTTTGCAGTGATTAAACGAAGCATTTTTTTCTCGTAGGAGGAAGCTCTTCTAACGTTAGGAGAGAAGACAAACATTTGACGAGGTTCCAAGCTCCGATAAAGTTCCGATGAGGCCCACTCCACTCCTTCTCCAAAGAACGAAGAAGATCTCCCTTAGAAGGAGAGTCCGACAAGCTTCTAGCAAAGTTTTGAGCTCCGGTGAAGTTCCGATGGTGCTCTAGCAATCCTTCTTCGAGCTAAGATGAAGCTCTCCTTTACTGTAGGAGAGTAGAGGCCTTCCTTCTTCATTAGCGGACCTTCTCTCCAAGAAGATCTTCACACACACTCAAGAAAAGTGGAGGAGGAAGATGGAAGAGATAAAGAAGAAGTTGAAGAAGATGAAGAAGATGGAGTTTGGAAGGAGAAAAAGAAGTTTCACTTCTTTGTTTGAGCTCGTCTCCAGGTTTTTCCTTCATCAAAGCTTCTCTCCGGCTCTTCACCACTTAGAGGAAGAAGAACCAGTCTTCTCATCTCTAAAAAAATGTTGATTTTCATGTAGATCATTTGATAGTGTTTTTTGATCAGTGAGCCATGGGGAACCAAACATGACTGAAATATAACCCCTTAACTTAAAAAACATGTATTTTTATCGGTCAATTATCAGAGAAATAGTCACTAACGATGGTTCTGGACTAGGGCTGTAAACGAGTAGAGGTTGAGCGAGCTCAAGCTTAGCTCATGTTCGGCTAGTTCGAAACTACTCGTGTTTGAAATCGGCTCGTGAACAATGTGTTCGTGTTCGACTCAATTTAAATATTAGTGTTCGTATTCGGCTCGTGTTCGACTCAAAATTGACTCGTTAAAATTAAATTGAATAAAATAAATATAAAGTAGTGGATTCGAACCTGGACTAAATATATGCAAAATAAAGCAATAACCACATTACCAAACGAGATGTTACGATTTAAGTATAGATATAAATATATATAATATATTATTATATTAATATATGTAATATATTATTATATAAATAATTATATCTTTTTTTTATTTAAAGTTAAAACGAGCCGAACACGAGCGAACAAAGAGTTGTTCGGTCTCAACTCGTTTATAATTCGAGCTTTAAGAACTTATTCGTGTTCGGCTCGTTTACTTAACGAACGAGTCGAACACGATCTTTTTTGACAACCTTATTCTGGACCATGGTGCAAGTAGGGTGTTCCAAACCCTAATTTTTGCACAATTGACCCTAGGAACATTATCATCAATTCAAATTAGTTATTTAAAAATTATAATCATAAGTTAGTTAATATCATTTTTCTAATTTTTATTTAATTTGTCTAAATGTAAGTTAACATTTAATTAGTTTAGTAAAATAATACCTAATTATTGATTAATTATGATTTAATAACTCTAATTAAAATTGGTATAAATAAAATACATACAATAAAATATTATAATCATCTAAATTCTTAAAATTTGAAACAAATAATCAAATTATTTTCTTAAATTTAATTGAATTTAACATCTATTTAAAAAATCCAGATTAGTTTCTCTGTTGTCCCTCCATGATCCGTAGTCCGCCTCTTCCTCCGTAGTACCAACCAGAGCATTGACGATGGAGGCCGAGTGGGAGAAAGGTGAAGTTCACGACTGCGTGATCAAACTGGTCAGTCCGAGAACAACGACGATCTATCAATTTCCCCTTTTAATCCTTACAGAACGTACGATGGCAAAAATTTTATTGCATCTGATTGATTTATTCTGGTCGCAGAGGGAAAACCCCCGGAGACGAAAGGCCAAAGTGCGCGTTGGATGTGGAGCAGGATTTGCCGGAGATCGGCCCGCGGCGGCACTTAAACTGCTTCAGACAGTTGAAGAACTCGATTACATCGTCTTGGAGTGCTTGGCCGAGCGCACCCTTGCCGACCGCTACCATCTCATGGCTGCTGGCCAAAAGGGCTACGATCCTCGAAGTATGCCGTTATCTTTCTATTTTCTTCCCTTGTAATTTTACTTATTGAAATAAAAACGCCATCTTGTTGTCTAGTTGCTCAAAATGAGGAGCTAGAGGAAGGCAATATTGAGGGTGGGCGTCATATCGTGACCATCTTGCCATGTTTTGCTCCACTACTTGAGCATCGTGCCTGTCTTCCAAGTGTAGATGTTCCTGTTAAGAATGTAGGATGTCTTGTGAGAAGAAGAAACAATTGTCTTCAATACCATCAATCCTTGAAACCTCTATAATGTTTGGTTTGCTGAGGTTTTGTTTGTCAGGTTATTTAAATAACATACTAGTTATTTGGTTACTGGATCTCTAGATTGTAGATACCTAGGTGAGTAGTTACCTTAAAATTGTTGTTATCTAGATTTATACTAAATTGTCCCACGTCAATGGTAATGCCTAAAAACGGACGATGATAAATATGTTAGAAGCAATGAGAATCATTCTAAACAGCTTTGCAATATTATTTAAATTATAAGAAATCTATCAAATAGCAATTTATAAATCGATACACACCGTAAAACCTCTCAATTCATATGTTTCTAAAGGAACTAAAAAAATATCAAATAAGTAAGGGGGATCATTTTAAGCTGTCCGATGGATTAATTGAGATTTTAACAAACATAGTCAAAATGTCACAGTAAAAATCTATAAATAGAGAGTTATGCAATGCTTAATTAGGAACTTGAGTCAAGCGAGTACTTGAATTTGATGAATCTTGAAGCTGTTCTTACTGATTAATGCTCTTGATCATTGTCACTCGCTTGCTGTGGACTAACACTAACAATCAAAGATATCTGCGATCACCTGACTTTTTTTCGTTTATTTGTTGTTTCATTCCAACAATCGATGACAACATCTATAGTCACCGGTCCACCATCCCTAGCTACCATTGTCGTATGATCATTTTCTCAATCGTTAGTTGACATAAAATTCTATAATTTCTCAAAATTTCTTCAATACTTTTCACTATTCTCACTGGGGACAAAGTCATCAATTCAAATTTATTAATATTCTCTTATCTAGGTTTGGTTAAGGCATTTTTTTTGTAAGTATTACACTATATAATGGACTACTTCAGTTGGACTAAACCCTATGGTTTTTTCTTTTTGAGATTTTCACGTAAAAACTCTTACATCTCTGTTGTCATTTTTTTATCCACGTCTGCAGAAATATTTTAGTATGCAACATAGATATTACTAATTTTACAGTAGTGTTATAATCATTCATGTAATTATGAGTAACAAACCTTGGTCTTTCCTTCATTACACTTTCTAGTACTTTATTTGTTGTTATGGGGAAGATCTTGTATCTTATCAATAAATCAACCATAAATTTTCTTATGTAGATTTATTTCTCAAGGTAAAGGTTTGTTTTTTCTTTACTTTCATGATGACTAGTTTTTTTAACACCTAAGATTAAGGGCTTTTAAATTAATTTATTTTTTCTTAATAATATCAGTAAAAGATAATGTACATAAGTAGTGAGATGCCACGAGTGGAATCCTATGATGTCCCCATAGGGCCATATCAAGGTTTTAACCCACCATAATGATGTAACGTACACTACATAGATGTATGTAACATCTAATAAAAACTATACAACTAGCCAAAGAAAGAGAACAAAATCTTCTTCAATGGAGTTGCCATAAATATGCAAGCTCTAAAATCTCATCTTGGCTTTTTCATTACCCAGGTGATTTTATTTTGGTTTTTTAGAAGCTAGATCATATGTTAAATAAGAAAATACCAACAAATTTCTTAGCCTGGGCTTGTTGGGTATCTCTTACTCAGTTCTTAAGATGAAAAAGGAATACACATTCTTCCTTAGTGAATGGATGTTTGAAGGCCCTTCATCATAATGTCATTAGGATGATGGTTGGTGAACAATGAAGCGCCCATCACATTCTTCACATTTGAAAGAAATTAAAGATTTTATCAACCAAAGAATATTTTGATAACATAAAAAGTGAAGTTAATGAGGAAATTAATGACATTGGGAGTTTGTTGGATCAATATTAGCGAGAGCCACTCAAGGAAGTTGGCCAACTATATTGAAACCAAAAGGGTCAGTAGAGTTGTGAACGAGCCGAACATGAGCGAGCCCAAACTCAGCTCGTGTTCGGCTCATTAAAAAATATCACTGTTCATGTTTGACTCGTTAACAAAAAAAGTGTGTTTGTGTTCGACTCGTTTGTTTAGTAAGTTAAACACGAGTTGTTCGCGAATAAAGAGTTATTTTGATAACCCTAATCACACAGTTGTATGATGTTAAGAGTTGGGGCAAGATTTAAATCTTGTTGTTTATATTAAAACATCATTTAAATATAATTTAATATTTTTTTATTCTAGTTTAATTAATAATTTTAATTGATTTTAAATATTTGTAGCCTTTTAGTCAATTTAATTTTTTTTTAAATACTACTCATTAATATATATATATATAATTGATGAGTAGTATTTCGAGTTAAGATGAGTTGAACATGAACGAACGAATATTGTTCATGTTCAGCTCTTTTATATATCAAGCACAATAAAAGTGTTTGTGTTCGACTCGTTAACTTAGCGAACGAATCAAACACGAGCTGTTCGCGAACAACGAGTCTTTTTGATAGCCCTAAGGGTTAGGACTCTTCTGAAGTATCTAACAAAGAAATTGAGAACCTGTGCTGTGAATGAGTTGAGGAATTGCCTTGCTTTTAGTAGCCGTTGAATGAATTGCATAAGAAATTTATGGGCATCATCAGATCTAAATTTGCTTTTGGATTGCACTAGAGCTTTATTTATTAGTCAGAATAGAGAGAAAAATATGAGAAAAAAAAATAAATTAAAGTGAAGATATGGGATATTAATACTTTGACAATTTATTTGTAGGTATGTTTTGAGATACGACGTTATAGGAAAAGCTATATTAGTGTGATACAAGTAAAATTACGTAGCAAGGCTTAATAAATGCTCACTATTAAAATAATCAGTATTAGAAGTTATTAGGAATTGATTTATTTCCTTTCCTATTATTTCTTATTTTATATCTACCTATTTTATGCATTTTCTATTTTATTAGGATTGATTAATTGTAATCTTGGAGTTATATGCGTTATGTATTTTCTATTTTAGGATTTTGTATGTCGTATTTATACTCGCCCTTTTGTATCAATAAAGTATTTCGTTCTATTCTCAAAACTTGCATGGTATCAGAGCCACGAGATTAGAACTAGCCGCCTGAAATCCTTTCTATAGGAACTATCCGCGTAAACTTTCTCCCTGTAGGCTTTAGTCGTCGGAACTCCTCCCCATGCGGGCCCTAGATGTCAAAACTCCTTCTTACAGGTCCTTAGCTACCAAAACTCCTCTCCCTTTAGTCTCCTTGCTGCCAAAACACTTTCTGCAGGCCCTGGCTGTCGAAACTCCTCTCCCTGCAGTTCCCTAGCCGCCAGAACTCCTTGCAGGCCCAAATTGTTGGAACTCGTCCCTGCAGGCCTCCTACCCAACTTCCTGTTGCAGAAAAATTTCCATGCAGATTGCCAAATGCAGGGATCAATTTCTTTCGTGTCTCGACAGTTGATCCTCTCCTTTGGATCCGTTTGGAGCCATGAATGATTCCTCCATCTCCGAGCTTCTGCTTGACGTTATTCTGGAATCCACCAGAGGATCGACATCTACCTCAATACCTCCGCGGATCGGAGGACCTCATCAACGCATGAATTTTCTGATTACCACTCATAAACTCAACGGCTTCAATTTCCTCCAGGGGTCTCATGCTGTTTCGATGTTCTTTAAAGGCCTTGGTCAATTCGGCCACCTCACGGGACAATTCGAGAACCTCTAAAGACTGACCCAACATATGCTGTGTGTGAAGTGGAGAACTCCATAGTTATGTCATGGCTAATTAATTCCATGGAGATCTCTATTGGTTGTTCTTACCTTTTTCTTCCATCTGCAAGTGCTATCTCGACTGTCACTTGTGATACCTACTCGAGCCTAGGTAATTCTGAACAACTCTATGAAGTTTCTAATAAGATCTGCGAGAATAAATTTGGATCGAAGACAACGACCCAGTACTGCAACAACTTGGTTTCTATATGGATGGAATGTGATGTATACTATGACTACACTTGAGACTCTCCTGCAAATCTTTCCGTCTTCCATAAAACTTTGGAAAAGGATCTTGTTCCGATTTCTGATGGGTTCGAACAAGGATCTTGATGAAGTCCACAATCGTTTACTTGGCCGTGAACCTCTTCCTTTAACTTGGGCATCATTCCTTAAGATCCTCCGCGAAGAAAGCCGGAGACTTGTTATGCTCGACAACTCAACAAATTCAGCCGAGCCTTCAGTCTTGGTCTCCAATAGTACTCCACTACCACGCTGTTGCAAGCCAATTACTTCACATGTGATTTTTTCACAACTCTTACCATACCCGTGACAAGTGTTGGAAGCTCCACGGGGAACCAACAATAAGTCTTCTGCCAAATCCTCTATTGCTAAAGGTTTCTCTACGACCTCAAAATCCATGAAAGCTCAGGTGGCCCCTACTTGGACCATTCTCGACTCACCAGACTCTATTAAATTAAGAGTCAGATGGAACATTTCATTAAGCTGCTTGAGTCTAGTCAGCTCTCCTCTGACCTTTTGACCTCTCAAGTTCGTCAAGGTAACGTCTCTATGTCACTCACTGGTTTTGCTTCTTCTAGTCTATGAATTATTGATTAAGGTTCCACGAACCACATGACTGAGGGTTTTCATTTTTTTCTATACGTATTCTTCTTGCTTTGGGCGAGATAGGTTTACAATTGCCAATAGCTCCTTTAATTCCACTGATGGTAAAGGGTCAGTTGTGCTTGCAGCTAGATTGACTTTGGAATTTGTGTTACACGTTCCTTTACTTAAGTGTAATCTTTGATCGGTTAACAAGTTAACATGTGATCTTGATTTCATTGTTTTTTTTTTCATGATGTTTATCTTTCAAAATCGTCGTTTGGGGAGGATAATTAGAACTACTAAGTGGGTATTCAGGCTCTATTTTTTTCAAGAAAATGACATTGATGAAACTGACTCTTAATCTCATAGTTGTAATTTTTCCTTTTCTACTGCATGTCCAATTATGTTTTTATATTGTTGTTTGGGTCATTCCAATTTTTATTATTTAAAATAATTGTATCCTATGATGTTTATTGATAAAAAATTATTTTCTTTTAAATATGAAATTTATCAATTAGCTAAATATCAACGTGTACATCATATTCATCTCATCCTTATACTCATTCTTCTCATTTTTCACTTATTCATAGTCATTTATGGGGGATCCTCTCGAACTTCAAGCTATACCAATAAATGGTGGTTCCTTGCTCTAATTGATGACCACACTTAGATGTCTTGAGTCTATATATTAAAAGATAAATCTGACACTGTGGTCACTTTTAAAAATTTCCACTGATTCATTCTAACCCAATCAAAACTATTTAAGTCGTTTAGATCGACAATGTCCGTGAGTACTTTAACTCTATATTAGGAGAATTCTTGGTTAGCAATGACATCATCCTTCATAGTTCCTGTATGGATATCCCTCAACAAAACGGGGTAGCCGACCGAAAAAATAAACATCTTCTTGAAGTTGCTCGTTCTATTATTTTTCAAACCGATGTCCCTAAACATTTTTGGAATCATACCATCCTTACCGCCACTTACCTTATCAATAGTGTTATTAGGAATTTAGTATTTTCTTTCATGTTAGTTTCCATTTTATATCATTTCTATTTTATTTATTTCATTTTACCTCCGGATTATTTATAATCTTGGAGATATATGTGTTATGTCTTTACTATTTTAGGATTCATATATGCCGTATTTATACTCTCTCTTTCATGTCAACAAAGTATTCCGCTCTATTCTCAAAACCTACACGTAGAATAACCTTATTGAGTTCTAAGACAAGGATAAGTTCATTTGACGTCAGATGCACACATCATATTAGCTTTGTCAAATTCTAGTAAAGTCTCTAGCGACTTCATTTAATGCTTTGGGTGAGTAACCTTGACGACTCCAATCTCATTGTCAAATTTTGAGTTATTGTGATGGTTTAAAATGCCCAATAAGAGTTATGAAGATAGCTTAGGTGACTTGAACTCGTCGGTGAGATTAATATAACTTTAGTGACTCTCATTTATATCAAACTGACCCCAATTGACCGTGGACTTATCTTGAACTTGATCTATCTTGTATTAAGATTAGTCTAATCTGGCCTATGATATTTTGATTTACATTTAATTATTTGATTCTCTTGTATATGTAAGAAAATCATAAAGGAACAAGAGAATAAAAGTCATAATCATTATGGACTATCACATTGATTATGATTAATTACATGATTTGAAGAAGTCTGTAAGTACTTTATTACCTCATTATGAAAACCTTGTTATAACCTTCTCTCACCTTAAACACGGAGAAAATCATGAAATATACCATCAAGGAAGACATTGCAATGCTGCTAGAGAGTTAGAAGGAGCGTGATAAATGCTAAACTTCAAGTGAATCTTCTTTTTCTCTTTCTTTAAAGTAGATTAAGAAAAGAAATTGAGGAGCTTGGGACGACTCTAAAAAATTATATTACTTGCGATTCCTCTTTGCTTCATGGAGATGATAAAGAAGCTTGTAAATGATACTGCAACTACGCCTATCAAGTTACTGACTTTTATGAATGGATAAGCTATAGGCTTTTCAAGAGTCATTGAGTTTGAGAAGACTAGGACTATCAAGAGAGTTACTGAGCTCCAATTCATTGGAAAAGATGAGAAAATACACTTGAGTGACTTAATAAAGTAAGTTATTACTTTATCTAGTTGCCTTGATACTGCTTAAAGTGAATTCACCAGTGATGTTAAGTGAGAAGTGAATAAATTGAGAGATGTCGTCTTTTTGCGGAAGCTTGCTATGTTTCCTCAAATGAGCCTGTTCTCTGGTTGTCAATTTCCTACTTCATCCTTTTTTTTTAAAGCAACAAAAAAATTATTATCAATTGATGAAAAGAGTACGAGAACAAGCTATTGCAGAAATTGCTTAATGAGAAAGCAAATATCAAAATACACCATCAAAGCCAACTAAGTATTAACAAAACTTGAAGAATCTCCCTAAAGAGAAGAACATTGAGGGTCCAAAATTTTCACATCTTAATTGAATCCCGAAAAATCTTGGAGAGCAATGATATTTTTTTTTCTATCCACTTCTCCCGGTATAAATAATTTGAAACACCATTTTCCATTAGTACGTTTTTGCAAGAAAAGCTAATAGAGGGCATTATACAGAGAAATAGGATCACTAAAATCCTCAACAATAGGGTGATCAATAGGTGCAAATATATATGATGGATCTAGATCAACGATCTCATGGAAAGGAGGCTCTCGTACACCACAGTTGGCCTACAATGTAGGGAGGGCATTGAATGTAAGACGAGATCAACATTTTATTTACCAACTAGAGAAGCAGTAGTTAGACCTATAACCATTACATATGAAAATTGGAATTTATTATTGAGTTCTTCTGCCATCTTGATGCTAGGGGATGTTTGCAACTTTGGGCATGCCTTGGAGAATCCACAGAAATTATAGCTAACAAATTTGCAAGAAGAATAATATAATGTAAAGCTTTTAAATTCTGCCTTTTATCAATAGCCATGATCAGTGAAACCATTCAAATTCTCCTTCTTTAAAGGTTCATAATATCTATTTCGATCAAGTACCTAGCCATTGATGACCTAGATATCTAAGCAGTAGTAGCATCCATATTTGATGGTTTATTTAAAATTGAGTCCAGAGACAATATCGTAGGATTGATTGAAGTAGTGAATACATAATTGAGAAAAAGTAATCCAGCTGGGAGTAACATTAGACTCCTTACAATAATCAAAATGAGTTGACCACTAGGCATCCACATTAGGAACCTATACACGGAGTGTGTTCTCCTTGAGAAGTGCTTTAAAGAATAAGCTTTATAGATTTCTTTGCTAAAAACATGTTGAGAATAAATAAACCCATTTAAAGAATCTCTTATCAATCTCAATTCGAGCATGAGTCTATGAACAATCTCTATAATGGGTTGTGCCAAACTCTCGCTTTGTAAAGGTTGTTTGGGACCTCATTTTGTTGGTTATTAACAACATGAAGTAAATGGGATGAGAGTTCAGCCTTGATGTAGACTTCATGGTTCAAGTTGCTGAAGTTGATGAGTTCCCGAACTCGCCGAAGGAGGATGAGTTGCATTTCTATAGAGATCATCACTTTCTCGGCAAACCTTTAACTACCCTTACTTCCTGAAATGGTTGATATCTTAGAATTTAATTGCTTGGTTCTGGCTCAGGTAATGTTGAATTCTTCACAAATGAAATTTTTTTGTTATTTTCTTGCAGAGCTTAGATTTTTTTTAGATTTATATTTACAATACCTTTAAAGAAGGAATTGTAGTTTGTTGTTATAAGTACACAAAAACTATTAGGCTTAGAAAATAAAATTATAGATTTGAAGAAGAACTATTCTTTGCGAAGTTGGCCAATTAGAACAGAGGCAAATATAAATCATAAAAGTAAGTTTAAGACGTTGCAATTACCTAAATAACATGTCGAGTTGTTTGTGAATATACAAATTCTTTAGTTGGATTGTGTAAACTATACTTCCAAGAGCTCTATTGATGCAACCATTATTCTCGGACTATTTTGAGAAAGCAAAAGCAACTTGTTTTTGGAGTTTCTTTATGAATTTTTTTTTTACTCTATTTTACTTTTGTCATTTATTTTTCTTTATATTTATTTTTTTTAAATTTCCTAAGGATATCTCCTTGGTTATTGTCTTTGGATAAAGCAACAAAGGAAGGCTTGAACGACTTCCTTATTGACATACTTAAGAGACAGAAGACCCACCACTTAAAAACATGTGGTGTGTTATACTGAGTGATGATGAAGAACAAGTCAGAAAGGTTGGGCCGAGATCGTGACAAGAGATCAGATAAGAAGTTCCTGTTCTTGTTGAGGTTGCTGCTTCACCACTGACTTATTAATTGATTGGTGAGAAAAAGTTGGCCCCAAAACTGACTTGGGTGGAAAAAGCGGAGGTGAGTGGATTCCTTCAACTTTGAAATCTGAAACACTTGTAAGGATGATAAAACAAAGTTGTCTTTCAAACGGGTGAGGATCATCAACCCTCTCCCGCACAAAAACAAGTTGAATATGATAATTTTTTTTTCTTTGGCCTGGTATCTTCTTCAAGCACTTACACAAGCATCTTTGGAATTTTTTGCTGAATAACTTGCACATGTAGCTGATGAGGGGCTTAGTATGAACTTGTCAATATTTATATTCTCTGGAGATTGATCACAAGAAGTTAGTCTTCGTCAATGTTAATTTAAGAGTCAAGTTGGAGCGAGTCTACAAGAAAAAAAGAAAATATATTTATAACTTTGAAGAACAAAGATATTTCTTCGAAGGCTTTTGAAGCCAAGTATCTCTAAAAGTTTTTTTTGAAGAATTCGCCAAGAAGGCCAATGCTCACATGGTGATTTGCAGAAATTAAAAGAAGATGCAGTGATTCCAAAGGTTTTGAGTGAAAAGCAAATTGTTGAACTTCACAATCAGATCAAAGGTCTTGAGTTTTCTTTGTTCAAGTGACGTGAGGAGTCCCGACTTGAACTTCCTGCTACTGATGCGGGAACTCCCACATCCCGCTGCGGCTGAACCGACCAACAATTAGGTTGGTTGGACCGTCCTGGATAGGGGCCGGTTGGACCTATCCCTTCTCTTGCTCATTAGAGCGGGATCCATCTCCCCGTGCCAATTCGATCCCTGCTTTGGTCCTCTTTCTATTTTGAGTCTTTGGAATTGCCGCTCCCACCGCAACTTCCCTTTTGTTCCTATTCGAAGCTCGCCATGAGGGAACTTCTTCCTATTTTATCTGTCTCATATTTATATGTATGTTGGCTGCCCTAGGCTTTAGAGTTTTGGTGCAGTGTTCTTTCAGATTTCCTGTGTCGAGTCTTTTTTCCCCTCGAGGGCTGTATCCGACTGTTAAGGCGGTGCATTGGTTGTATCCCTTTCCTCGGTGGTGATTGTATCTTCCTTAATCCTGTTTCCAGCAGTCTACCTTGTTGTCCAGCAATCTACCTTGCTGTCCAACACCTTGCAAATCCCGCCCTGCTTCGCTCCTCTTTCTATTTCGAGGCTTGGAACTACCATTTCCGCCCCAACTTCCCTCCTCTTCCTACTCGAACCTTGCCATGAGGGAAATTCTTCCTATTTTATCTATCCCCTATTTATATGTATATTGGCTGCCCAAGGTTTCAGAGTTTTTGTGTAGTCTTCTTTCAGATTTCCTGTGTGGAGTATTCTTCGCCCTAGAGGGCTGGATCCGACGATTATGGTGGAGCTCCGGCTATATTCCTCTCCTCGATGGTGATTGTATCTTCCTTGTTCCTGTTTCCAGTAGTCTACCTTTTTGTCCAACACCTTCCCACCACCCCAAACCACCTGCATCTTTGCTACATCGTTGCCGACCCACCCATTCTTGCTGCTGCCGCTCCGAGACAGCTAACCTTTGCTGCTCCTGTCGTTTATGCCCCAATCCCTTGCTGAAACTGTGTAGGACAGCTAGCCCTCTAGTTGTTCCTGCAGCTTTCGCACCTCAACTTCGTCGACGCCAACCCCGCTAATCATTTGGATCCACCTAGCAGCCTCCACCATCCTTGAGATGTACTCTCGAGGTGTATGCTGTGTCGTTTTATGTGTTGGTGATGTTATTTTTAGTTTGTGTGTGTTGCAACCCTATTTCCCTATTAGTAAAAGTTGTTATTGTGTTTTGGGTTTCTTTTCTCCTGTATCATTTGGTATTAGAGCTAGCCCAACCCTAGTCCAATCCTAGGGTTTCTTAGCGCCCGCTTTACACTCCAACCAAAATTTTTCATTCCTACCCTCAACCAGCTCTTCCTATTTCCCTAAAATTTCTCCACAAAAAATTTTCTTCCTATTCCTAAAACATAGCCATGCCACCATTGAGGTACATGCTCGAGGCTTCCCAGGAGATGCGGCGAGAGATACGCGGACTTTGACGGTGGATTACAGACCGGAAGACGAGATGCAATGGGAAGTTCTCCTCGACCGTGATCCAAAAGGTTGAAGGATTGAAAGAAAAGATATGAAGGCGAAGCAGAAAACACAACGCCAATTTCTACAAACTTATTATCGCAAAAAGTTGCAGACTCTAGTGTTTGAAGTGGAGAGACCTTAACACTAGGCTACCCCCTTGCTACTATCCAACAAAGCCAATGCGCAATATGTCACAACAAAAAAATGTTGCAAGTGCCACGGATTTGGACATGTGGAGACAGAATGCACAACCAGGGGAGTAATATACTTCACCGAGCAGTCGAAAAGTTGGGTAATCCCACCGCAGATAAAGTGTAGTTCGAACGAGAATTTTCATCTGATAACATCTTCCCTCATGGACCTCCTTTGTTATGGATACATCCAATGTCTTTCCTCCATGTAATCAATGAGAACATGCGACTTTTGATGAGATTGTGGTTCTGCCCTCCTAAAAGATGAATAACTTCATGTTGAGATCTACAAAGGTCACACAAATCAGAAGATGCCAGAATTTAAACTTTCAATGGACAGCTTCAGTAACGACCAACTAATGGCATAACAGGCAGTTACATTTCCAGCCCTCACCTAGTCTTCTACATGAAGAGACGAAAGACTAGTGTGAAGCTCTTGTTATTTAAACACAACAGTAGATGTCCGTTTTCCAAGACATCAAGAGTCAGAGGGAAAACTTAGAAGATAATAAGAATCGCTCATCAACAAACCTCTTGCGAGCCCTTAAACCCGCTGAGGCCTAACTTGTTATAGATGAGAAGCATATGAGATATTTACTTGTTCGGAATTTGGCTCATGAGAACCTACGTCGATGTGTACCTTCGGCTCAGATTATGCCAAACCAGAACAGATCAATAGGGAGGTATGCTCGCAAGTGGGAAAAGCTCCTGAGATGCTTTGGGAACCAGTGTAGTCGTCACTGGGATCCAGGAAGGGCCGACGAGAACAAAAAGCTTCAACAGATGAAGTCGTAGCTCCTCTAACCTCCGGAGATTGACGCGGGGTGTCCCTTCTTCCCCTTTCCGCTACTGACGCGGGAACTTCTGCATCCCTTTGCGGCTGGACCGGTCTGGACAGGGGCCGATTGGACCGGTCCCTGCTCCCGCTCATTAGAGCGGGATTCATCTTTCGAGCTCGTACCAATCCTGCCCTTGCTTCACTCGTCTTTTTATTTCGAGGCCTTGGAATTGCCTCTCCCGCCCCAACTTCCCTCCTTTTCCTATTCGAACCTTGCCATGAGGGAAATCCTTCCTATTTTATCTATCCCCTATTTATATGTATATTGGCTGTCCAAGGTTTCAGAATTTTTGTGTAGTCTTCTTTTAGATTTCTTATGTGGAGTCTTCTTCCCCCTCGAGGGTTGTATCCGATGGTTAGGATGGAACACCGTTTGTATTCCTCTCATTGGTGGAGATGGTATCTTCCTTGTTCCTATTCCAAGCAGTCTACCTTGCTGTCCAACACCTTCCCGCCACCCCAAACCGCCTGAATCTTTGCTACATTGTTGCTGACCCACCCATCCTTGCTGCCGTCGCCTCGGGACAACTAACTGTTGCTGCTCCTGCCATTTCTGCCCCAATTTCTTGTTGTAGCTGCACAGGACAACCAACTCTCTGGCTGTTCGTGCAGTTTTCTCACTTCGCCTCCGCTGCCGCCACCCTGGCTACTAGCTTGTCATCCTGATCCACCTAGCAAACTCCATCGCCATTGGGATGCATTCTCAAGGTGTTTGTTGTGTTGTTTTATGTGTTGGTGATGCTATTTTTAGTTCGTGTTTGGTGTAACCCTATTTCCCTATTAATAAAAGTTGTTCTTGTGGGTTGGGTCTCTTTCATCCGGTATCACCTAGTATTAGATCCTAAGGAAATAACTAGCTTGATTACTACTACTATATGCCCAAATAGTCGAGTTAAAGGGTTCCTTCAAGAAGTTATACGAAGACAAGGCCGGGTCAGCTTTGCAAGCTTCTAATGTGCCATTATTTGGTGATTTTGATGAATATAAATATGTGATAAATAAGTGTTGAGAGGGAATCATCTTCTACTTAGATTTACTTAAGAATGATGTAGTGAATAACCATC
Source organism: Phalaenopsis hybrid cultivar (assembly GCA_002079205.1). Classification (NCBI taxonomy): domain Eukaryota; kingdom Viridiplantae; phylum Streptophyta; class Magnoliopsida; order Asparagales; family Orchidaceae; genus Phalaenopsis; species Phalaenopsis hybrid cultivar. The sequence goes on along the minus strand of JXCR01049843.1, from coordinate 35,608 downwards.
TGTGGCGAGATTCATGCTTCTTCTATTTTAATGCATTGAATATTCTAAGCGACAAGGAGTGAGCTAAGAGGAACTCAGAGAAAGAGAGTAGCTGGAATTCCTCAAAAGATGTTTCTTGAACACTTTCTAATTTCATTGCTTTTAATTAAGTTCCTTCGGGGAAAATGTAATTTCTCATCTTTTCTTATGACCATTTCCCATAATCTGAGCAATTAGAACTCAATAAAATTTTAGAAGTAAGCAAGTGAGCTTTGAAGACTTGTAATATATGATATGCCAAATGAGTAAAAACCCAAAATAACCAATTTAGTCCCAAAGTTTTTGGATGCTCCAATTTAGTCCTAGACTATTACAAGTTGCTCCAAATTAGTTATAAATCATATTTTTCATTCAATTTAACGGTTACCTACATGAATTGAAGGATATTTTCATCTTTTATGTAATTATCTATAAGCATATATAGCATAAAAATTACTGTATATATTGTTTGGCTGGATTTAGCTAAATCTTGCCTAAACCTACTAAATATTGCTCAAATACGATTAAAAGCAAACAATACAAAATCTGAAATCCCAATTTTCCTCCATTTTTTGCTTTTGAATCGGATTAAATAATTTATTTTCCCACATATATTAGATTTTTCTTCTTCGACGAATTACTCCTCTTCGCAAACTTACAATGTCGTATT
>JXCR01049843.1:18493-34353 GCA_002079205.1 Phalaenopsis hybrid cultivar | reverse complement strand
GGGGGGGGGATGCACAAGCGCTCGGATCGAGACGAACCCATGTTTTAACGCAAGCACCGCGGATGGAGACAGATACAGAGGCTGCTTCGTTGAGTGGAGAATCAACAAATGAGTACTCTCCTTAGGTTACTTGCTTCGTTAATGGTAAAACGAAAGGGAAGAATTTGCGCTCGGATGGAGACGAAGCCTTGTCGTCGACGCAAGCAACACAAATGGAGACGTAGATAGATGGGGACGGAGACTGCGTCGTCGAGTGGAGAAGCATCGAATGAGTATGCGCCTCGAGTCGCTTGCTTCGTCGATGGTGAAACAAAAGGGAGAAACCACACGAGTGGAGCAGCAAAGATTTAAGTTTATGGTGAGATTGTTTTGTGTATGAATCATCTAGTGATAATTGACGAGCCTTTCGTGTGTTTATTTCATGAATTTTGTAAATCGATGAAATTACACTTCAAAATGTGAAGGGAACTATTAATTCAATGGAAAATTTTATTTAGGACCAATTCTATATAATTTTTAATAGTTGGGGACTAAATTTGAGCATTTTAAAACTTGAGAACTAAATTGAACATCTATGCTGAATTAGCACTTATCAAATTTATCATATTGATAGATTTGAAGTGTTAATAAAATTATTGAAGGGATAGTGACAAATTAATTAAATTGTCTAGTTAATTGAATTTCGGTTTACAGAATAAAAAAATAAAGTGAGTATGAGATATTGGTGTTAATTCTTATTCATCCTTTTGCCTTGACATATTTTGGGACAAGTCATCACCTTGGATGGACTAACCTTATTTGTCTTCATGAGAGTTACCATCTCTAGACTTGCCACTTAAAAAGGACTTCACTCGCTTGCATTGTATATATTGTTGCAAAGGAGTCCAAATTTGAGGGCTCGACTTGTCATTGTGAAGGTACTTTTAGAAATTTAACATGAAGCTTGACTTAAATTATTTGGAGAGAAATTGAAAATTCCAATAACTGAGTAGTGCATAGACAAATTGCCGTGTAGAAGGTAAATAAATTGCATAATTTCTTTTTATTTTGTTAACTGTTTCATCTCTGTTATACAGTTTGATCCTCTATTTCTATGAAAATGTAGTTTTGGAGTGGATGTCTCTAATTATACCTCAAGCTGTTGTGAAACGAGTTTGCATCATTACAAACATGGGTGCAGGTCTAAGTCTTCTCTAATTCAAACATTGCTAAGTTGGAATGTCAAATTTTTCTGATGCACTTAGTTCATGTTTGAAATTCTTTGACTTGAAGTGGATCCAATTGGTGCACAGAAGGAAGTCATGGATCTGGCTAGCAGATTGGGAATCAGTATGACTGTCTCCATAGCTTATGAAGTTTCCTCGATGCAATCCTCAGATAAGCTCTATAACCCTGTACCGAATGATTTCCCATGGTATTTTTTTAAAGTTAATATGCTGTATTTTAATTAATTTATTTTTTGTTGAATAAAACATTCTGCAAAACAATTTTTCTGTTGACGAGTCTTCTGAGAAAAGATTTGGCTTTACATTTTGTGCTGAGATTAGCCTCAGAAGTTTAATATTTTAGGTTTTGTCTTAAAAGTTTGAGGCATTTACATACATACCATCCAAATCTTATGCATTTACTTATCTAACAGCTAAATTTTATTTTTTATATTTATAACACCCAAATCTTTCATATCACATAAAAAATACCACTATTATAGCTTTTGAAAAGTGAAATACACCTTATCATGCATGGATTCGGCGGCATGCATGTAGAAATTGAAGTTTAGGTGTTAATATGTAAATATATAGGAATTGAGTTGTGTGCATGTAAATCTTCCTGAAAATTTTTTTTTGCCTGCAAAATAATATATAAATTCTCCATCTATTTGCAGGTTTTCAGGTACCTTCTGAAGAGTACAGCGCAATGGATAGGGTGATTCTCTAAGCCTTTGGCCACAGAAAAATCTCAATAAATCTTTCATTGTGACCTTGGTAACTTAGTATAACTAAATAGATGCATAGCACGTGTCAAATAATATTTTTCTTTTAGAAAATTTGTGGAATTGTGGATTCATAGCCATGTACATGGTAATCTTCTTTCTTGTTGGCCTATTAGATAATTATTCTCTTATGCTTATTATATTCAATTCCAATGCTGTGACTCGCACCTTGTTTTACAACTTTATTTTAATACGGTGTTCTAATTTTTTGCATAACATTCTGGGTGATGTAAGACTTTATGGGAGGCCATTAAGATAATTTCCAGCATTTTGGAAACCTTTTTCAAAAGAATTAATATTTGAAGATTCAGGAGATTTTTTTCTAACAATTTAACAGTTTTTGGCTATGATTTAGATATTGTAAATCTAACATAAGGAACTGAGGGGAGTATATAAGTACGGTGGAGAGCAAGACTTCAATGTTACTTGAAGCTAATGGAAATTTTCTAGGACACTTCCTTTTACTCTTAAATAAAAAGAAAATAAATAAAAAAAACTCTACTTTTAGGAGTTCAGAAAAGCCCCTGAATAATTTATAAGAATTTGAAAAATAATTTAATTAGGTTTAATTATCTGCCATTAGCTTCAGTATTGAAGTCTTATTTCTATTTAATTCAATAGCCTGCAATGTCATCGCATGTCACACATTTCTCCTTAATAGATTTTCTTAATAGAACCATAGTACGCCATGAAAAATGCTCGTATTCTATTGCTGGGTTAATTTGTCTTCACATGAGAGTAATCCTTGTCCTGCATGACAATTATCTTTTTCTTCATCAACTGTATCACATATTACAATGTGATGATGAGCTAGGCAACAAAACAAAGATTTTGATGTTCATGGAAATCTTGATTGTTGAGAATAGATTGGGGAGGTGAAAAGAAAGAAAGATTGAAAAGAAGAGATAAATGAATATCTCAAGTGGAAGGAGGCAACAGGTAGATAGAAATAGGAAGAAGAGCCTTCTGACTTTGAAAGGAGGAAGAATTAATCTACAGAGAGTGTGCAAAAAAAATTCTACTTCTTGATCCCATCATCAACTATCTAAGTACATGGTCCTAGGCATTATTTATACTAATAAGCTTTATTCAGAATGATAAATTTTTCTTGGATAGAGAAAGGAAAAAAAATAAAAAATAAAACCAGTTCTAAAAGACAAATGATTTTAAACAGTTACTTCCAATTTAATGACAAAGTCGATAAATGTACATTAATAAATATTGAAAACTCAAACTCATGACTAAGGAAGTAGGACTTGCACTACTAGAATTGACATTGGCTATGAAGAAATCTATTATGGAGAGTTTAGAAAATTGGATGTCTTCAATTTTGCTTAAAAACTTGCAAAATCCATCCTATGGATGAAAGTGACTATCGTGAAGCAGAGGCGATGAATGGTAAAAATGTTTATCTAAGAAAAGTTGACCAGTGGGAAGAATAGCGCCATCAACAAAAACATCATAAGAAGGATACTGAAACTCTGAAAAGTCAACTCTAGAAACTATGAGGTCTTTATGCACACTACTAGGCAGATCCAATCTAATTGAAGCATTGGATGACCAAAGCTGACTTTCTGTTTGTTCACTTGGACATATGGGTAGGGTAGATTAATCTAATTGGGTTATGTTAGGTCAATCATGCTGGGTAAATCCAAATAGGTTCTTTGTGTTTGATTGGGTCTAGGTACGACGACAACAACAATCCTTTAACCCACTAAGTGGGGTTGGCTACATGAATCCTTTTTCTCCATTGCGTCCTATTGTTTTCATTTAATTCTAATAAAATAAAATCATTTTTTATACAATGCCCAAGCCTCTTTAGGTCTACCTCTACCTTTCTTAATATCAGTCGAAGCTAAAACATCTACTCTACTAATCAGATCATTATATGGTCTACATTTAATGTGACCAAACCATCTAAGACGACTCTCTCTAATCTTGCGCGCTATTGGAGTTACACCAACCCTATCACAGATATATTCATCTCACATTTTGTCTCTAAGTGTCAAGCCACTCATCCACCTAAGCATTCTCATCTCAGCAACAATTAACTTTGTTTTATGCTTCCCTTTAAAAGGCCAACATTTTGTGTCATAGATAGGGGTGTAAACGAGACGAACACGAGCGAGCCCAGGCTTAGCTCGTGTTCGACTTGTTTATATTTCGAGCTCAAAAAGTTTGTTCGTGTTCGACTTGTTTGCTAGCGAGCTGAACACGAGTCGTTCATGAACAAAGAATCATTTTGACAACCCTAATCACTTAGCCATAGGATGTTGGGGCAAGATTTAAAACATCATTTGAATCTAAATTAATAATTTTTATTCTATTTTCTTAATTAATACTTTTAATTGATTATAAATATTTGTAGCCTTGTAGTGAATTAATTTTTTTAAAAATACTACTCAGCAAAGATATATATATATATATATATAATTGATTAGTAGTATTTCGAGTCAAAACGAGCCGAACACGTACAAACAAATATTTGTTCATGTTGTTCGTATTCACCTCATTAACTTAGCGAACGAGCTGAGTCAAAACCCCATAACAATAAACTTAAAAAAGATATCCATCCCGCTGCTCTTAGTATAGTATAAAAAAATGTTTTATAGTATACGCATGCCACAGTCTCGGTTATAANTATATATATATATATATAATTGATTAGTAGTATTTTGAACCAAAACGAGCCGAACACGAACGGACTAATATTTGTTCATGTTGTTCGTGTTCGGCTCGTTAACTTAGCGAATGAGTCGAACACGAGCTGTTCACAAACAACGAGCCGTTTTGGCTGCACTAGTCATAGAGCATTGCAGATATCACCACTATCTTGTAAAATTTTCTTTTCAGTTTAAGTGGTATTTTTTTATCTTAATAGGTTTGAAGCATTCCCGCACTTCAACCAACTCGAGTTCTACTAATAACATCCCCATCTATATCACCATCACTCTAAACAATAGACCCGAGATATCTTCACACCTTTTAGTAATTTGATTATCCATAGTCACAACCCTACCACTAGAGCTACTACCACTAAAATTGCATTCCATGTATTCAGTTTTAGTTCTACTCATACGAAGACCTTTAGACTGCAATGTAGGCTTCCATAATTCAAGTTTTTCCCGAACTCTTTCTCTTGTTTTATCCACACGAAGGATATCATCAACGAAAAACATACACTGAAGTACATCCTCCTGTAAATGTCCAGTAAGAGCATCCATTACTAAAGCAAAAAGATATGGGCTTAAAGTCGATCCCTGATGTAATCCAACTGAAATAAGAAAATACTTGGCCAATCTTCCTTCTGTTCGAACATAAGTAACAACTCTTTTGCATATCTTTAATGAATTGAATAGTAGTCATATCAACTCATTTTTTCTCTAAAACTCTCCAAAGGACTTCTCTTGGAACTTTATCGTAAGCTTTTTCTAAATCAATAAAAATCATATGTAGATCCTCCTTATTTTCTCTGTAATTCTTCATCAAGCCTCTCAATAAATGTATAGCTTCCATAGTAGACATGCCCTACATAAATTCAAATTGATTATGAGAAATCTTTGTATCACGGTCACACCCAATCTTTAAGGCAGTAGGGGAAAATTTTTGAAGAAAATTGGAATGAGATTAAGATGAAAACTTCTTTTTAAATTTCATTTTGACATTTAAACAATAAATAAGTTGGGAGATTTGTTATAGAATTAATTGGAGGGTGTGGAGAGAATTATGTATTATTGATGGAAACATGGTGGATACGATATATTGATTGCTTAAAAGGGTAAGATATTTGCAACCAATACAGAAAATTGATTTGAATTTAGAATTTAAATTCAAATTAAAAAATCAAAGTTTTTTAAAATTTTATTTTTTTAATGGAATTTATTTATATATATATTTTTTGATTTTTACTCTCTGTTTCTCTGTCTCTTTAATATTTTGTTGTAATTGACTAGCTAAAGTAGTGAAAGGAGGTGGAGGAAGAAGGTTTGAATGTAATAATAATGAAAATTATTATAAAAAAGTAAATGGCTATTAAAAACAATGAAAAACTAAAGTTGTGGAATTTCATGACGTTCCTCTGCCTCAATCACTCTCTCTTTCTCTCTATCTTACTTTGTCTTTCTCTTTCTCATTTTTTTTGTATGTCTCACTTTCGCTTTCCATTATTTTTTTGTCATCACTTTATATTGTTCGTCTCACAAAATTTTTGGTCACAACTTTATAGCATGCTTCATGGCTCATCAAGAATTTTAGAGATCATATTTTATTGGTTTTAGCAATCAGGAGAACACTCAAATGGTCATAACTTACCTTACAAACATCTTAATTATCATTCCTTATTTTTCTGACCTGGTTTATATACAATAATTTGAACCAACTTTTGGTCTTGCTGTGGAATCATAGCCTTCGCTATGTTTTCTCAGCTCAAATATGGTGTCCACACCTTAGCACCAAACAAGATCGTTGATCCAATTTCTCTAGATATACTAGCTCCTTATGATACTCTAAGATATTGGTTAACCATATTTGTATTTTGATGGCTTTAATAATGGTATTTCTAGTTTTGAAGGTCATGCAGATAAGAGTGACACAGGAACTTCCTGCCGGGACGTTTCTGTGACCTCTGATACGGTACCGCAAATTGCCGTGGGAAATTGCAACTTGGACTGGTGCAGGGAAAAATTATTCCATACGGACACGACATGTAGAGATGTATGCGGTGTCCGATTTGGACCGCTCATCACAGTAAAAGTTGCATTTCGGTGGGCCCCATTTTCATTTTTTTTGAAAAAAAATTGATTGAGTGTGATGAGTGGTGCAGATCGGACACCGCATGAATTTCTGCATGCGGTGTCCGTGTGGAATAATTTTTCCTGGTCCAGGAGGGTCAGTCGACCCTTCTTTTACATTGATTTCTCTCCTACTGTGAGTGGAATCCACTTATACTTACACTAGGTCTGTAAGTTTGTTGTTTTCCTATTTTAGAACACTTTTTTTGTGTTTTGTGTTAGAACAACTGCCGATGTTTCTTCTTGGCTTCAAGAACTGTTTCCTAGGGTTCCAGGTGGCGCTTCAGCTGTATTTTGTTCTCCAGGTGGTGCGTAACTGTTACGCCTATACATGAGCCGGTCCAACCTGGATCGGCTGAAGGCATTATAAGCAACCCACAAGATGGCGGTCTTGGCGACAAAAAGAAGCGGGACAGACATGGGGAGCCGCAGAAGAAGGAAAAGAAAGGGTGGGGTCCGCTAGGGCTATAATCACCTATGGAAGGAGGAGAAATTAAGAGAGTTTGGAGGGAAAGTTACGACGGAAAATTTTTGAAATGCTGGGAGAGGATTCTATTAGGGGGGAACCTAGGGTTTGCTTTCTTTATGTATGTTTTTGGGCTGCTGTGTTTTTTCATTTTCGTGTGGTGTTCCTAGCGATATCTATGGTTGTGGGAGAACTGATCTACCTCTCGAATAATAGATCATCCTCATATCTTGCTTGTTTTCTTTTGTTTTTAGTAAGAGCAGCCATCGTTTAATTTTGTTCACCTATCTATTTCTGTTTCACTGTCCTATGCTTGCTAAATTTGGTCTTGAGGCGTATCAATATCTTCCCTACCCCCTTCTGCATTCTCCCCTTATCACTTATGACCGCCCTTTAGCTGTAGCTGCCCAGGACAACATTCAAGTTGGTGTTTTTACAGTTCCAATCGTCATCATCTCTTTCCCCTCCCTTTGCTTCGTTACCCCAACAGTTCTAGCACAACAACATCATTGCCGTCGCTGTCCAAACATCCCGTAATGCTATAGACACCAAGAAACCCATCCGCCTTGCTGTTTTCATGCAACCCCCCAGCTAAACCCCACCCCCCCGCTCCTGCATGTTATTTTCTAAAGTGCCCCTCTCCAGCCTTGTTTTTGCTGTTACAACTCTCTCACCTTGCCGTCGCCTCCCAGGACAGCCAGAGATCACCGCCTTCCTTCTGTTCCATTGCTACCCACCCAAATCCTCACTACCACCATCCAGGACAGTAACCATACTTGCTGTAATAACTAAGTTTTGAGAAATTTGATAAAAAATTCAACGACGGAGATATATCCCAAATTTTGGATCTCTCAAATTTCAATCAAAGTAATTTCATTAAATTTTACACGAAAAATTGATCAATTTAATATATAATACTATAAATAAATTATGAATGAATTGAAAGATATAAAAATTGGAAATTATAAATTAATTAACCTAATTTAACCCTCAAGTAACTCTCTAATTCCAATTAATGTTTATAATCGACCCATCCCACTCGATATATTCTCTCGATGGAGTTGAATGGGAAATCTCATCCCAGAGCTTCGCATCTACTCTCCCCCTCTCGGTTTTGTTCGCATGTCTCTCCCTCCCTCTCGGTCGCGCTTGACAGTAGCTTCTATGAGGAACTATGATTGCAACAAAGCCCACAACCGCGAGCAGTGAGGGCGAGCGAACTAGGTAAGCTCCCACTTTCAATTTTCTTTCCCGATTTTTCTCTCGCGCGATTTCAGCGCTCAGTCGCGACACCGTGTGAACCTGCACCGTAGATGAGTCGCGCGACGACTCACGCAAAGCTGCAGACAATATTTTAGGGCTCTAGGGTGAAATCAGTGAGTACGAAAATCTATTTCATGCTATTTAAGACTTTATATTCCTTCCACTTGCTTTCATTTTGAGTTTTGCATTATTTTGCGTGCATTGTTCGTTTTCAGTAGCTGTCGAAGACGTTGATCTTGTGTCGGAATAGACATAAGTGGAGTGTATGTTTCCATGGTGATTTTAAAGTAAAATCAGTGAAGGTGAATGGAAAATTGAAAAGATAGGAAGAAGAATGAAGAATTCTTGGTAGCATTTGAGAGCAGACTTGTGCTGAGAAGCCTATTTGAAATAAGAATATTACTTTTGGGTAAATTTATTTTATGAGCCGAAAATTTATAAAAGCCTAATATATTTACAGATTTTAGGTTATTTACTTGAGGTGACGAGCTCAAAGCAAGTGTGTGAAAGCTATTTGTAGGACGACTTCTGTAAATTCATGTAAATAATTCTATGTTAATTTAAAAAGAATAATTTGATTGATAGAAATTGGTTGAATCTTAAAGTTAATAAATCAACAAAAAGGTTATCCGACGGTCAACTAATTACTCTCGTGGCAATTGGGGTGAGTAATTACATTTCTAAATTTCAATAATCCTCTTTCTTTCAAAATGCATGTTGATTACTTGTATGCTGCAATTCCGTGAGATTTATTAAAATAGCTTCTTTATCTTGGTAGATATGAAAGGTACGCATAAAAAATATGTATTTGAGGTAGGATACGTATGATATATATGATGTGCAAGATTGACATATTAGGAAAGATACACATGATGATCACAATAGAAAATGGTATGCATTATATGGGTAAAAGATTTGCATGAGATAGATATATGATAGAAAATAATATGCATGATATGTGGGTAAGAGATATGCATAAAATAGATATATGAATGATATAAGAGATGCATAATGATAGTTGTACAACAGAGTAAGATTAAATATACATATTAGTATATTACATAAAAATGTCTCAAAATAATATATGTTGGATGAATGAAATAACTTATATATGAATGCTTGTGTGTGCATGTTTGAAAGGAGTTCGCTATCTAATGATATAGGCAGCGGGCGTCAGTGTACCCGCGAGTAGAGAGTTTTTCTACTAACCCAGAAATTTGTGATGGTTAGATCATTGGCGGCTGTGACGACAGGATAATATCAACCAAGGGCAAGTAGACAAGAGCTTATCTCCCCAAACAATTGTGATGTTTACATTGCTGATCGCTGTGCCGAAGAGATAATATTGGCCATGGGCAGGTAAGGGTCTTTCCATCCTAAATAATTGCGATGTATAGATTGCTAACCGTTGTGCTGATGAGAGCAGACGGGACAATATCGACCAATGGGTGTGTAAGATTTTATTGATGATGATCCTCACAGAGATAAAAATATATGTAAAGAGTATAAGTAAAATTAAAGTTAAGATAAATGCATGTAGAAGATTAGTGCATGCTCATTTAGAAAAAAAAGTCATTGACGCATGTATTAGCATATATCATATTGCTTATAAAAATATGAAAGACCAACATATTATATGATTTTTTATAGACTCACATGCATATTTAATTCTTTTTCTTGAATTACTGTAGTTTAGAAGTGTGATTATTCTTGTATCATCTTTAGATAACTCATTATATTACTTTAATATTATTTTTTTATGTTTTAAGTATTTGAAAAAGATGAATAGAAGATGAACAAATGTGTACAGAAGGTGGGAACAATAAGCAGAGAAACACAAATTTCTACTTGTTAATTTTAATTTCTTTTTTTAGTTGCTCTTTCATGTATTATTTAAATATTAAATTGTTTGTGATAGAATTATAATAACAGAAAATTGATTTCTAATATCCCATCGTTCGTTCCCATCTTGATTAACTCTAAGCCTTGGGTCGGGTTGTGCAAAAGTGGTATCAGAGTAGTGGTTTAGATTAAATAACATAAATCTTAATGAAAGAGTGAATAAGATAATTGTATTAAGTAATAAATAATAGAAATTAAAAATTTTAATGTAGTACAAGTAAATTATATGGTTATCTTTTTATAGAATTATGGATGATCCGGAGGAAGAGGTTCGATATAAGAATGTAGATTTTGTTGTACCCCAGAATGTCGCAGTCAGTGCTGATGCTTTCTCTGATATGATGAATGTTGATTAAGAATTCTCGATCTCAAATTTGGAGCAGTGGATGACCACCAATGGATAAATTTTTAAAGCTCTTTAAATATATGAGACCCCCTTTATTTTTCGAAGCAAAAGGGCTAGTGGAAGCAAAAAATTGACTATTGAGAGTGGAGAAAATCATAGATGGCATGTCTTGTCCACTGGAGAGGAGAATTGCCCTAGCCACTTTTGCTTTTGTGGAGGAAGCCGAATGATGGTGACAATGTTAGATGCTGGAGTTTGGAGGTAGAACAAGTTACTTGGTGCAGTGGGACGAGTTTGTGATAACCTTCAGAGATTAGTTTGTAGCACTATCGGGTAGAAGACAAATGCAAGATAAATTCGTTATGTTGGTGTAAGGAGATCAATCGGTTATGCAATACAAAGCGGAGTTCACTATGTTATCAAGGTATGCACCCAGTTAATTTCTAATGTGGAGTAGAAATGCCATATATTTCTTTCTGGATTGAAGGGTTCGATCAGCAACCATTAGTGCCACTTAGGATTGAAGACTATTCAATACTAGTAAAGAGAGCTAGGCGGATGGAGATTGATTTCCAACAAACTTAGAAGCGTAGACATGCATAAAAGAAACAGTTCGGAAGAAGTGACACCAAAAGCTTATGCAGGAGGAGAGTCCATTGGGAAGAAGATAAAGTCCTACACTAGTGGAGATGTTCGTCGGGCTGGTATTAGCACCATACAATCTTGTGTTAAGTGTGGGAAGCAACATCGTGATGAATGTTTATTGGGGTTGAATGTGTGTTACTTATGTAGACAATCTGGACATCAAAGGAGAAATTGCACAAATGATTTTCAAAGAACCACATCAAATGCTCACTGAGGAAGAAATCCAGTTTAGATGAATTTTTCGGAAGGATCTACATCTTGAAGTAGTCAGTAGAGGATAGCAGAAGCTGAAATTGTGGCTTATAATGAGCAACCAAGTCAAAACATTCGTCCAAGTGTTTATTCCTTAACCCATCAGGAGCCGGATGAGCATGTTGCTGCTGATGTTGATGCATAGAGTTTGCTATGCTGCAGTTATCATTTGACAAGAAACAAATTTTTGTAATCACTTTTGTTTCATCTTCATTGTTGATGTGGAGTTCATGAATTTCGAGGACGAAATTTTATGAGGGGAGATTGTGTTAACCAATTATTCATAAATTTGATAAAAATTTCAGCAACGAAAAATATATCTCGATTTTAAGATTTCTCGAATTTCAATTAAAATAATTTTATAAAATTCTGCACGAAAAATTGATCAATTCAATATATATATATATGTATATATATATATATATATATATATATTTAAATTATGAATGAATTAAAAGATATTATTCCTAATCGACCCTTCTCGCTCGATATATTCTCTTGATGGAGTTGAACGGGGAAATCCCATTTCAGAGCTTCGCATCTCCTCTCCCTCTCTCGATTTCATTTGCACGACTCTCACTCTCTTTCGACAATAGTTTTTGTGAGGAGCTGTGATCGCACCAAAGCCAACAGTCGCGATTAGTGATGGCACGACACTTGGGAAGCCGCACGACATGTAGTATGCTGCATCCCAGTTCCAATTTTCTTTCCCAAACTTTCTCTCTCGCTTTTTTATCGCTCGGTCACGACCCCGTGCTATCCCACACTGTAGTTGAGTCACGCAGTGGTGGCGAGCTCCTGCACAGAGTCGCAGACGAGTTTTTAGGGCTTCGGGATGAAATCAATGAGTGTGAAACCCTATTTCATGCTATTTGAGACTTCATTTCCTTCATCTTGCTTTTATTGAGTTTTGTCTCATTTTTCGTGCATTGTTCGTTTCCCGTTGCCGTTAGATGCATCGATCTTGTGTCGGAAGTGTTGTAAATGGATTGCATGTTTCCGTAGGGGTTTTAAAACACAATTGCTGAAGGTGAAGGGAATATTGAGAAGATAGGAATAATAGGAAATAATTTTTTGCAATTTTGGAGAGACAAGCCTTTGTCGAGAGGCTTATTTGATGTAAGAATGTTACTTTTGGGTTTTAATTTTTTTATGAGTCGAAAATTTATAAAGTCCTAATATATTTACAAATTTAAAGTTGTTTACTTAAGGTGGTGACTTCGAGGCAAGTGTGTGAAAGCTATTCACAGGACGACTCCGTAAATTTAGGTAAATAATTCTATGCTAATTTAAGAAAAATAATTTGATTACAAAATTCGGTTGAATCTTAAAGTTCAATTTGTTCTTTAGATTTTATAAATCAACATAAATGTTATCCAATGACCAGATAATTACTCTCGTGGTAATTTAAGTGAGTAATTATATTTTTAAGTTTCAGTAATCATCTATTTTAAAATGTATGTTGATTGCATATATGTTGCAGTTCAGTGACACCTATATTACAGTAGATTCTTTGTACTTTAAATTTTTTTAGCACCTCAGATAATTGTGATGGTTAGATCGCTAACCGTTGTGTCGATGAGATAATATCAGCTAGGGTTAAGTTGACCAGAACTCATCTTCCCAGGCAATTGTGATGTTTACATTGCTAATTGTTGTGCCGACAGGAGAATATCGGTCAGGGGTAGTTAATGGCCTTTCAACCCTAAACAATTGCGATGTGTTGATCGCTAAATGCTGTGCCGACAGGGCGATATTGACCAAGTGTGTATAAGGTTTTGTTGACGGTGATCCTAACAAAAACAGAAGTGTATTTAAAAAGTATAAAGTAAAAGTTAATATAAATGCATATAGAATATTAGTGTCATTTAAAAAAGGTCATTGATGCATGTATTATCATATATCAGATTGCTTATAAAAATACAAAAGAACGGTATATTATAAGATTTCTTATAAACTCGCATGCATATTGAATTTTTTTATTTGGATTAATGTAGTTTAGAAGTATGATTACCTTTGAGTTATCTTTAGATAACTCACTATGTTGCTTTAATATTATTTTTTTATGTTCTAAATATCTGAACAAGATGAATAAAAGATGAACAAATTTGTATACAAGAAGAGAACAAGAAACAGAAAGGTATAATTTCTTCTTGTTAATCTTAATTTATTTTTTTAGTGACTTTCATTAATTATTTAAATATTAAATTGTTAATGATAGAATTAGAATAACAGAGAATTGATTTCCAACGTTCGATCTTTCGTTCTCGTCTTCGACACTTGTTGTTCTTGCATTTTCACACTATCACCCTCGCTGCTTTCAGCATTCCTTTGCTACCCCCACACTCACAACCTTTCCAATACACCTATCTGACCTCCAACACCCTTGGCGTACACTCTAATGGTATTTATGTCACGACTTGGCCATGAGCTTGGAATTAAATAAGTCGGGAACTAACGATCAGACGTTGAAAATAAATTCTCATATTCTAATTCTATAACTAACAATTTCATGATAAAAAAATACTTGAAAGCATTAAAGAAAGGAATTAAAATTAAGAAGTAGAAATTTGTACCTTTTCATTTGTTGTTCTTATCTTCTATACACATTTGCTCTTCTATTCATATTATTCAAATGTTTAACACCTAAAAATAATATTAAAACAATATAATGAGCTATCTAAATATAATCTAGGAGTAATCATACTTTTAAATTACAGTAATCCAAGTAGATGACTTTAATATGCATAAGAAATCTTATAATATTATGGTCTTTCAAGTTTTTATAAGCAATCTGATATATGCTAATGTATGCATAAAAAAACCCTTTTTAATACATATACTCGAGCTTCTGTAAGCATTTACTTTAACATTATTTATACTTTATAATCTTTACCTACACATTTGTCTCTATGAAGATTACCAGCAACAAAACCTAACACACCATTGACCGACATGTCTCGTCGGCACAGTGGTTAGCGATCTACATATCGCAAGTGTCCAGGGTAGAATGTCTCGTACCCGCCTCTGACCGATTTATCCCGTCGACACAACTGTTAGCAATATAAACATTACAATTGTCTGGGGAGGTAAGCTCGGGTCTACTCGCCTTTGGCTGATATTATTCCATCAGTACAACAATTAGTGATCTAACTATCATAATTGTCTAAGATGGTAGAAATATTCTACACGCGCGTGTACACTGACATCCTCTATCTGTACCATTAGGAGGTAAAATCATCTTCTGAACTTACACACACAAACATTCTTATATAATCTATTTTATACTTCATAACATACATCATTCTGATATATCTTTATGCATCTAATAACATGCTTAGCTATTCTTATGCTGTTGTGCAACTATTCATCTTACATAACTCTCATATCATGCACATCTCTTATATCATGTTTATATTTTATGTATTGCATATCTTTTTTTATCTTGCTTATCATGCATATATGTTTCATATCATGTCTATCTTTCATATCATACTCATCATACGTATAATGCATCTCTGATATATCTTGCATGCATATTTTGTATATCTTTTTTGGCATACATATTTTTTCTATCTAATAATTTGAGGAATGTAACTAAACTAGAGCATATATATACATTATGAAATAAAAAAAAAAATTATTGAAATTTAGAAATATAATTATTTACCTCAGATGTCACACTAAGTTCTCAAACATCAATAATTAGTTGGATGTTAGATAATCTTTAAGTTGATCTTAACAACCAATCTCAACAACCTATAAAACATTATATCAAAACTTAAAATTCAAGTAATTTCCATCAATTGAATTTTTTTTACTTAATTAGCATAGAATTAAATCACTTGAATTGATGAAGTCTCTCTACAATAAAAAAAAATTATTGAAATTTAGAAATATAATTATTTACCTCAGATGTTGTTGACCTCATTTTTGGTGAGGTCTTAGTCTCCTACTCTTAGAACCTAGGATCTAGCTTTAGGAGTTCTTATTGACCATCCTAGCGGACTAGCGATGGAGCCACCTCCCGTAGAACTTCAAGCCAATTCTTGACTCATTTTTGTGAAGAACTCGCATGAGTGGTTCGAAGCACTCAACTTTTAGTTGCAAGGGCTAAGGACCAACATGTAGAGGGCCCGAAATTGAGTTCCTATAGGATCAACAGCCTTAGGTGGACCCTTTGTGACTCGATTACTCGCGAACGCC
>JXCR01049836.1:212360-229162 GCA_002079205.1 Phalaenopsis hybrid cultivar | reverse complement strand
TATATATATATGGGGTGGCCTCAAGGCTTCGCAAACCCATGTCCCCAAGGGAGATTGGTCGAGGTTTTACTCTTCTGTTGAAATAACGGGTTACTCTAATGTTGCACGAAGTAGCTTTGAGAAAGGTCGCTTCATTGATTTCTGGAAGAACATTCAAATTCTGTTACAGTTTTGCAATATTCGTATCAGGATTGAAATATTGAACGGCGAGGCTTGAGAGTCCAATATCAACAAGTATAATTGCTTTCATATAGAAAAAAAAGATTATATGATGTTTCGTGATTGGAGTATGAGAAGTGGTGCGATGAGCCCAAAGAATATTAATGAGTTCTTAGGGTCATTGCCTCTAAGTCTTCCCGAGATAAGCTTTTTGCCCCTTGAGTATGGTACGATGGTTACTTTAGTTTAAACATTCAATTTAGGATGAGATACAGTAGTATGTAGGAGCTGGATGTGGAGATCCTTATATAAGGATGTAAAGGCGTTTACATTGAACTAGGTTCTGTTTTCAGTAATAATTTTGTATGGAGTGCCAAAGCAGCAAAATATGTTCTTCCATACGATGTAATTTTGGCCAAGGCCTCCGCCTCCACCCACTTAATGAAGTAATCAATGACCAAAATCAGAAACTTACATTGCCCAACAACCATAGAAACTGATCTTGTGATATACATCCTCATTGAGCGAATTGGTGAGGGCATTGAAGAGATGTTAGCTTTATCAGTAGTGTGTGTGTGAGAGAGAGGTTAGAATGAAACTGTCAATTTTTACATTTTATGGTGAAATTTTGTGCATCTTGCTTCATCGTTGGCTAGTAACACCCATGTCTCATTATCTTGAAAGCGAGATATCATCCTTCAAAGTGTTCACCACATAGCCCCATGTGAATTTTTCACAATGTGTAGTCAATTTCATTCTGAGAAAAGAGTTTATTATATGCCCAAGTAAATGATCTTTTGTAAAGTTCACCATTTATATTGGTGAAATTTGTTGCTTGTGTCCTGACCTTGTGGGCTTCATTCATTTCTTCAGGAAATGCCCCCTTCTAAATGTAGGAGTTGATAGGATCCATCCAGAAAGTTTCATTCATTTCTTAGATAGAATGTATCTCCTAAAGGCTAGAAATTTTCAATTTGTCTCCTTTTATAAGAATATCTTGTTATTGAAATGACTAGCGTAGAAAGGGCATCAACCCAAAAAATTTTCTCCTAGAGTATTTTAATTATGTAATGTGTTTGAAAATGAATAATGAGTGGTTTACTTAAGGTGAGATATTGTTCCAACTCTGGATTATGAATATTGAAGCCCTCTCCATCTGATAGGTTTAAAAATAAGAATCAATATACATGATTAAGCAATGAACCTCACAATTCATGGTGAGTTCTAATTTGATGATATGGGTGGACATACACAACAACATTATTTATCGTAGAAAATTTCAAACTAGGTCTATACTCCTAAAATTCTTGCTTATGAGAGATAAGTACGACTCCGACTTTAGCTCCAGAATTCCTAGAAGCTCCATCAAAGTATAAACTTCATATTGAAGACTTTGAGAGAGGAACAACTGATTGGATAGGGGTATGAATTATACATTCTACCAAAGTCGATGAGCACTTGTGATTTGATATCTAGCCTAAGCAAAAACTGGACATCGAAATCTCTTAATTTTATGGACCGCTTCATTGGTCTTCTTGATGCCTTTGAAACCCTCAAAAGGAAAATTTGTGTAGAAACTAATAGTAGGTGCTTGAAAATAAGTAAGTTTTGAGCCGAGAATAGTGGTCCTAGAGCCATTTTATTAGTCAACATAGAACAAGTTTTTATGTCAGAAAGGATTTTACTAATGTAGTAAACTGGTGATTGACCGCTACTTTCTCTACGATATACCTAGTCATTTAAGAGTTTAAATATTATAATTTTAAAATATATTTTATCAATTATATAACTCCAGATTTACCACCGCTAAACACTATTCACTAGGTATTAATGCAAGTGCACACATCGTTCAAGTAATATAGAACTTTTTTTAGTCCTGAATATCTATCCCACATGGAACCGCTGTAGAAATCACTTTAGGTAAAGTTCTAGTCTACTATTATAAGGTTCTAGTTTGGAGTATCGATAAAGTGATTTTGTTATCACTACTCCTAATTTACAATTTTAATCCTATGTTAAAACTTATCAAGAACAATCAATAAGATAAAATTTAAGATTGATAAAAAATACTTTTCTCTTGTGAATAACTAACTAGGTTGTAGGTTTGAAGTTTAAAAATGTAAATAAAGTAGTGACAAAAGGAGCATATGTCTATCTACCCTATCTCGAGTTATAGATACGATTAGCTCATTAATTAGCTATTTCCTTTTGGAAACGGTGTCAACTGTGGCCACATATAGGCTCCCCATAACTGTCTGCCTTGTCTGTCACCTAGAAAACTCTAATATAAACTTCCACTCTAACTTTGCACAACTACCTAACTATGAAAAAATGTTACAATGACAAAACCATGTACAATGTTTGTATGCACAAGTGTAGATAAAAAATCAAGATTTAGGAGAAAGTTACCATATTTCGAATACAAAGATCGTAAGTGATTGTCGTTGGAAGCTATCATTGGGTCTTTGATACACTTTGTTTGGGATATATCAATATATAATATTCGAGATACTTCTTTATCTTGTACTACAAATACTTCATTACACCATACTCAAAATATTTTATTATCCCGTGCACGAGATACTTCATTAGACAGTAATCAGGCTAAAAATTATCGTCGTTTCTTCAGTCGAGAACAATTATAGAATTTGACTTCTTCTCCTCTCCCTCCACATAAAGAGAGGCGGTCTATTTATAAGCCTTATAGGTAGAGTATTTTAATCTTTTGGCGAATAAGTTTCCCAACCACCTAATCACACAACCTATATTGATCCCCCTTGATCGTATGATATTTTTTTATGATTTTAGAGCCGTAGTAAACTTAGAATAAAGGGACCTTAGGGTCATTGGATTCCTCTCATTGAGGTGCACAATCTGACTACAGGTATCCAAATTTGGAGTTTATTTGACATTCCAATAAACTATCCAAAGCCTCCAAATATGATTTAAAGGCTTTATCTAAGCCTGGTTGAACTTAGATTGAACCAATATTGGTTTCATTGTTGTCAAGACGGTCAGTTTGACTATAAGCTTGGTGAAATCGAGTTCTTGGATGATGTCGAATTTGAATCGGGAACGTTTATTATTGAAAAATATCTCGAAATTCGTGTCAAATGATAAAAATTTGTTGATAACTATTATTGAATTATATTAATCAAATGGGACATTTACACACAGGCCCTAATTTTTATATTCAAATATTTAACAAAAATACTTTAATTTTTACATTTATACCACCGAAATCTTTCATATCACATATAAAAGATCATCATTTTTAATTCGAAAGCGTACTACACTTTTTAGTCCATTGGGAAGATGGCATATCTGTAAAAATTGAAGTTCATCTGTTAGATATGTAAATATATGAAATTTAATGGTCTGCATGTAAATCTTCCCAATAATTTTCCTGCAAATTCTTTCGTTCCAAGACGTAAAATAGAAGCATGGTGCGGCCCGAAAATAGTTTGTTACGGTCACCTCCCACCCGAAGGCATTAATCTGTTCGCTACTTTTGCAATTTAATGCGACGCTGCAGGCGGTAAGAACAGACAGAGATTCACCGCGAGTAACAGAAATTGCGTTGAATTTACTACTAATATTTACAAATCTAAGAGAAAATATTGCACCATACGTGCGGAGTCCAATAAAATCACGTCATATGAATGTGACAGAAAAAAAAATAAAATATGTCCGGTAACACAAGAAAATATTTATCCCGTGTCATTCAAGTGTTATTGTGTTATTTAGGTGTTGTTATGTGTTATTCAAGTATTATTAACGTGTTATTATGTTATTCAAATATCGGGAATATTCCCATAACACAATAACACCTGAATAACATGGAATAACAGGGGGAAAATATTCTCCGGTGTTACCGGGCTGATTTTTTTTTCTTTCACCTCCACGTGACGTGATTTCATTGGACTTATAACGTAACTCTATGTGTAGAGTCATGATGTAATATTTTTTCCAAGTCTAAACACCCTCTCATTCATTTTTTAAATTCTCACTCAAATGTTAAAATTCATAATCAAACCCAACTCCCGCGAAATAGGGATAATTACATAAATGCCCCCTAAAATATTGATATTTATAAATTAATCAACCAAGTGATTTTGTAAAAACCTCCAAATTCATGTATTTACATATCACAATTAAAATGATTTTACCATTAATTTTGATATTTAAGAGAAATTTTGAAAAATGGATGGAAGAGGGTGGCAGATTTGTAAATAGCAATATTCAGGAGGTCAATATGTAATTTGTAACTTAGCAATCATTTTGANGAAATTTTGAAAAATGGATGGAAGAGGGTGGCAGATTTGTAAATAGCAATATTCAGGAGGTCAATATGTAATCTGTAATTTAGCAATCATGTTGGAACTTTTACTGCAGGCATCTACGTAATTATGCCTCCATAATATGAGGCCAGCCAGCTCTGACCAGTAGGGCCCACGTGCGGTAAACTTACCGTATTTATTCTCTGACTAAAGGCAAATTGCTTTCCGGGCCCGGAGGGGTGAAATCCGACGGTGTTGGTACTGCCAGCTGTCCATCTGAACCGCGTCCACGTTGGTGAAAGCGACGAATGAACCTGGCTCATTAATAGACCCGTCTCAGTCACCTGTAATTGTAAACCGCCCTCCCGCCCTTAAATAGAACCGGTCTAGCTTCTCCTTTAAGGCTATTAAGTAGTTCAAAATATTCAGAATAAATTTCAATAATTGAGTAGTTTGTCAAGATAAAATTTTGTTATTTATATGAGATTATTTTAGTTATAAAATTTATAAAAATATCAAATAAATTATCAGGCTTTTTTTTATTGAAGATCGAATAATTTTATATAAACATTTTGTTGGCTCATATTAAGAGTCTGACAATTAAATTGATATTTTTATAAATTTTGAGGTTAAAATTACCTAAAAAGATAAAGTGAGGATATACGTCTTGCTAAAAGAACAACCTCGAAGTCCTACAGATTTATGTTATTTAATTTTAAAGAGAAGTTTAGTTGAGTTACATCATTTGCTTGATGTTTTGGTTTTGGTCGTCGTCTGAAGATAACCCGCCACTCGGTCGCTTCATTGCCTCGTTCTATAAAAGGAGGGTAGAGAGAAATCATGTCTCGAGCGACCTATCCTAGGTTCTTTTTTTAATTGTTTTGATTTTATTTGAATGAATATTTATTAAGGGGTTTTAATGATATTTAATGTTTTGTCAAGTCATTTTCTTACTTGTATATCATAGAGTTTCTGCCTAAACATATATCCTACGTTCTCTATCCTAAGCACGTGTCATATGTTCACTACCCTGGAGTTCTTTTCAACATGTCAGGAACGCAGGTAAGTAACAGAAGAATAACATGCATAAATGTAAAGAACACAACAAGATGTAGTAAAAGGGAAATTGCAGTAAAAAAAAAAGGTGATGGTACGTACCTGTCGTCTCTGATGACATTTCAAAGAAGGAAAATCACAATTTTTAATGAAAGATCATAGTTGAGTATAAGAATTTAAGTTAGGAGTAGGCTCAGCTTCAAGAATTGTGGCCCCGATCATTCTTCTCGAGGGATTTCGTAGGCAACCATCGGCATTTGCATGTGTAAAGCCAAACTTGGGTAGAAAACACCAGCAAGAAAATCAAAGGAGGGGCGGCTCTTAGCCCAATTAATATGAGTAACAAGTGGACATACAAAAGANTGGTGAAAGCGACGAATGAACCTGGCTCATTAATAGACCCGTCTCAGTCACCTGTAATTGTAAACCGCCCTCTCGCCCTTAAATAGAACCGGTCTAGCTTCTCCTTTAAGGCTATTAAGTAGTTCAAAATATTCATAATAAATTTCAATAATTGAGTAGTTTGTCAAGATAAAAATTTTGTTATTTATATGAGATTATTTTAGTTATAAAATTTATAAAAATATGAAATTAATTATCATGTTTTTTTTATTGAAGATTGAATAATTTTATATAAGCATTTTGTTGGCTCATATTAAGAGTCTGACAATTAAATTAATTTTTTTATAAAATTTGAGGTTAAAATTGCTTAAAAAGATAGAGTGAGGATTTACGTCTTGTTAGAAGAACAACCTTGAAGTCCTATAGATTTATGTTGTTTAATTTTACGTGAAGTTTAGTTGAGGTATATCATTTGCTTCATGTTTTGGTTTTGGTTGTCGTCTGAAGATAGTCTGCTGCTCGGTAGCTTCATTGCCTCGTTCTATAAAAGGAGGAGGGTATAGAGAAATCATGCTCAAGCGACCTATCGTAAATTCTTTTTTTTATTGTTTTGATTTTATTGAATGAATATTTATTATGAGGTTTTAATGATATTTAACGTTTTGTCGACTCATTTTTCTACTTGTATATCATAGGGTTTCTGCCTAAACATATGTCCTACGTTCTCTATCCTAAGTTCTTTAAAAAGAATTATACATTTAAAGGTTTACCCCCTAAGCACGTGTCATATGTTCACTACCATGGAGTTCTTCTCAACATGTAAGTAACAGAAGAATGACATGCATAAATGTAACGAACACAACAAGATGTAGTAAAAGAGAAATTGTAGTAAAAAAGAAGGTGATGGTACGTACCTCCCGTCTTTGATGACATTTAAAAAAAAAGGAAAATCACAATTTTTAATGAAAGATCATGATTGGGTATAAGAATTTAAGTTGGGAGTAGGCTCAGCTTCAAAAATTGTGGCCCTGATCATTCTTCTTGAAAGACTTCGTAGGCAACCATCGACATCTGCATGTGTAAAGCCAAACTTGGGTAGAAAACACCAGCAAGAAAATCAAAAGAGGGGCGGTTCTTAGCCCAATCAGTATGACAAACAAGTGGACATACAAAAAAGAACACCCAAATGTCTCAAATTTTCATGCATACAAGTAAATTGAGAATGTCTTTTTTTTAACCAAAACCATTAGNATATATATATATATATATATATATATATATATATATATATTATAAATCAATTAGTCCACAAGTTATTCAAGTTGCAGGGCTAGAGCCACCAACAGCCTAAGAAAGCAGAGACAACTCCTCACCAAATGTTGGCGAAAAGTAGCATCAGTGGTGCACCTTCACTAAGTCCTTGGGTCAGGAGATATGATACTATTCTATTATCTTAAATCTAACACCAGATGTCTTTTGCATCATCACCCATATCACTAACACCTCCAACCTATGAGTCAGCTCGATGTTTCATATGAAACTGCTACAATTCAAATGTCTTCAATTATCAATGAGCCTTGAGTATTGGATGTGTCTTTTAGTTAAGGTGTGTTGGGTTAAATTTTTTGTTGAATTTAGTATTTTATTTGATTTTTCTTAGAATTATTTAATTTTTAAAGGTAATTTTCTTTGAAATTTTATAATTAATTTACATGACATCCAAAATACTTAAAATCTTGCTGAGACATTTAGAACGTGATTCTAAAAAATCTCAAAAATTTTCAAGTCATTTGAAGCTTATCTAAATTTTTCATAAAATATTGAATTTATCTGCCAATTTTTAAATTAAAAAAAATTAAAAATATTAATAATTTGAATTGAGTTTTGAATACTTCTACCTCTTATGATTTGATTAGTCTATGGGTGAAGAACTTGCTCAATATGGAGTTCTATGAAAAAACTTATTCATGTTTAAAGAATAGGGGTGTAATTATAAATATTAAATTTGATACTTAAATCTCCTCCATTTAACCTATCTACATTTTTTTAAGGGCCCCTATTTAGTTGATTGACAATTAACTTCAATAAGTTAGCCTTCATGATTCATATTTTTATTTTTAAATAAATGAAAGACCACTTAGGGTTATTTTTTGTAATTTTAAAGATGTCTGCAAATATACCCTAAATTTGGTCAAAACTTATAAGTTTTTACATTTATTTTTTGTTTATGTCTCGCTTAAGAACTTTCATTTTGAACTTTAGAGATTTTGAGTTATGAATAGTTTATTATGAGACTTTTAAAATCCTAAAGGTAAATTTGTAATTTATGATTTATTGTTAGTTCTCTTTCATGTAATCATACAAGTCTTTCCAACATGTGGTGGGAAGTTTAAATCAGTTAAACATTTCTAAACCATAAATTTTCCCCACTTAATCATCCAAACATTTACATCTTCTAATCCTCAACAATTTATAAATTTACATTTTTACCTTCTCATGTGTTTTAATGACCTAATGAGAATCCTAACTAACCCCTTATGTTTTAATCACCTTAACAAACATTTTAACTTAAGTTTTACTCCCTTTTCCCTTTGATATGACCTATCATTCACTATTTAAGGGTTTGAAGGTGTAAATACAATATTTGCAAATAAACCTCTATGGTTAATATGTTGTAAACTACCACATAATATTCCAAATTACAATCTAATTACATGAGTCAATCACCCATAGACTAATTAACATCTTATAAGTAATTTTTTTATTTTTTTCTAAAATATATTATATTTTCTGAAATTATTTAATTCAAAAAATATGAATATATGAAGAAAATTTATCTAAGTATTAAGAAAAAAATTTGCCTTGAAAAATTTTTCAAAGATATTATATGGTGGTGATTTTCATTAAGATGAATTTTGTTTCATTTTATTTATTTTNTATATATATATATATATATATTATAAATCAAGTAGTCCACAAGTTATTCAAGTTGCAGGACTAGAGCCACCAACAGCCTAAGAAAGCACAGGCAACTCCTCACCAAATGTTGGCGAAAAGTAGTATCAGTCGTGCACCTTCACTAAGTCCTTAGGCCGGGAGATATGGTACTATTCTATTATCTTAAATCTAACACCAGATGCCTTTTGCATCATCACCCATATCACTAACACCTCCAACCTATGAGCCAGCTGGATGTTTCATGTGAAACTGCTACAATTCAAATGTCTTCAATTATCAATGAGGGTTTAAGCATATTATTTGGAACTTGAACCCTTGAATATTGGATGTGTCTTTTAGTTAATGTGTGTTGGGTTTATTTTTTTGTCGAATTTAGTATTTTATTTGATTTTTCTTAGAATTATTTAATTTTTAAAGATAATTTTCTTTGAAAATTTATAATTAATTTACATGACATCCAAAATACTTAAAATCTTGCTGAGACATTTAGAATGCGATTCTAAAAAATCTCAAAATTTTTCAAGTTATTTGAAGTTTATCTAAATTTTTCATGAATTATTGAATTTACCGCCCAATTTTAAAATAGAAAATAATTAAAAATATTAATAATTTGAATTGAGTTTTGAATAATCAAAGTTTTGACTTTTAAAATCCTAAAGGTAAATTTGTAATTCATGATATATTGTTAATTATCTTTCATATAATCATACAAGTCTTTCCAACATATGGTGGGAAGTTTAAATTAGTTAAACATTTCTAAACCATAAATTTCCCCCCACTTAATCATCCAAACATTTTCATCTTCTAATCCTCAACAACTTATAAATTTACATTTTTACCTTCTCATGTGTTTTAATGACCTAATGAGAATCCTAACTAACCCCTTATGTTTTAATCACCTTAACAAACATTTCAACATAAGTTTTACTCCCTTTTCCCTTTGATATGATATGACCTATCATTCACTATTTAACGGTTTGAAGGTGTAAATACCATATTTGCAAATAAACTTCTATGGTTAATATGTTGTAAACTACCACATAATATTCCAAATTACAATCTAATTACATGAGTCCATCACCCATAGGCTAATTAACATCTTATAAGTAATTTTTTATTTTTTTCTGAAATATATTATATTTTCTGAAATTATTTAATTCCAAAAATATAAATTTATGGAGAAAATTTACCTAAGTATTATGACTAAAATTTGCCTTGAAAATCTTACAAAGATATTATAAGATGGTGATTTTCATTAAGATGAATTTTGCTTCATTTTATTTTTTTTTTATTTTTATAATTTTTTTTATGGAGTAACTTTTTTGGAAAGTTATTATTTTTTTATTTTTTTTTAATTTGCATGTACAATATACCTTTTTTATATTTTTTTATGAATATTTAGATGCATATTTTTCTTATACAAAAATGCCCAATTTTTGCTTACACATTCATAACATTTAAATTTTTAATATTATGCATATATAATATTTAAAATTGTATTTTTACATGCAAAAGTTTAGGATTTAATTTTATCACACATACATACAATTAATATCACATACATAAAATTTAAATTTTATTTTTTCACACACACATACACTTACTATTTAATATCACATAAATATAATTTAATATTTAATGCCATATACATAAAATTTAATATTTTAAAATCATAAACATAACATTTAATATTTTAATATCATATACATGACACTTTTAAAATTTAATTTTTCACATAAAAATAAAATTTTTAATCACATAAATAAAACTTTATTTGNAGTTTAGGATTTAATTTTATCACACATACATACAATTAATATCACATACATAAAATTTAAATTTTATTTTTTTTCACACACACATACACTTACTATTTAATAACACATAAATACATTTAATATTTAATAACATATATATATATAATTTAATATTTTAATATCATATACATGACACTTTTAAAATTTAATTTTTCACATAAAACAAAATTTTTAATCACATAAATAAAACTTTTTTTTTTTATATTATCATGTAAAGAAAGCATAAATTTTTATTATTACATAAATAAACCTTAAAATTTTTTATCTCATAAAAAGATAACCATTTAATTTTATAAATAGAGATATATTATATAAATATTTTTTATATGTGAAAAATTTAGGTTTTAAATATGTAAATACATAAACATTAATTAAGTGTTAATTATGTAAATACATAGGAATTAAATGGTGTGTAATCACTTTTTTTTTGTATGGCATGTGTATAAATATTGAAGTTTAAGATCTTAAGATATCACACATGTAAATATATAAGATTTGAGTGATTTGCATGTAATAATACTAGATACAAATGACTTGTATGTAAGTATATAAGAATTGAATACTTTTCATGTAAATGCATAAAACTTGGGTGGCAAGCATGTAAGTATTCATGATCTGAGTGACACATGTAAATATTTAAGATTTAAGGGTGTGCATGTAATATATTGATACGCCTAAAAAGTAAAAGAATGTATTTTGCATATTTTTATTTCAGGGACAAGAAATGGAGTTTTAGAGAAAATGAAGCAAAAACGATGCAATTTGAAGTAAAAATAAGCAAGAAAGAAAATTTTGTCCTCGCACATTTTGATATAACTTTCTATGCTTAATCTCATTTACACTTCTCACACATTTTTGAATGAAAAGACAATTTAAAGAAAAGGTTGTTTTTATACTTATTTTGTAGTTCTATCTGTTAGGAACATAACGCAACTGAAACGGGGTGAAACGGAGCTAAAACGGAGATAAACGAAGCAAAATGGTGGAGTTGCGTAGGGTGGGCGCCGACAACGCCAGAGCCGGCGCTGGCAGCTCTGAAGAGCAGAAAACGATGAGAAAATCGAGCCAACAGCACCCAAAATGGTACCTACAGCGCTCGGGACGGTCATGGATCAATTTTTGGCGGTTTTTGATGTTCTAGAAAGCTCCCAAGTGATTCAAACACCACATGATGCAATTCAATGAATCTAGACACTTGGATAAGGTTCTTGAATGAAGAGAGATGTCTTTTAGATGAATAGATTTGTCTCTTGGAAAAAAGGAGGGAATTTGTGTCTCTTTAAAAAAGAGGGCTTGACACCTCTCATGGGCATGCGTGTGTGTGTGTGTGAGGGTGTGTGTGAGTGAGAAAATGTGGAGATGTTTAGTGATCTTAGAATAGAAGTAGAAATGTAGATTTCTACCTTTTTTGGAGAGATTGGTAGAATATATAAGGGAATGTTCTAGCATTGCATGAATAGACGGGAGACTTGGTGGGAGAGATTTTCATCTTTCAAGGGGAAAAAGCTAAATATTGTGTTCTTTATTATCTTATGATTTTGTAAACACTTTTCTAGTGGATTGTTTTGATGTAATAAATTTTTTCGTTGGGGTTTCTTCGTGCTTTGTGATGTGTTTCTCTTATTATTTCTTCTTCTTAGGAAATAGTGGCATGAGAGAATTATGCTATTATTTTCCTTTTATTTTTCTTTTACAATTAGTAGGATTCATGTTATGGATTTTGGGATGCATGCTTAAAGAAGTTTTAATTATAAATGTAATGATTTTTACTTGCACTTTATTTACATTACAATGAAGGTCTGTTNTATATATATATAATTTTGGTATTTAGTGGTTATATGAGCTTTAACTTGATTTGGAGGGAAGTCGACTTAGCTCATTTTTGTGCAAATTTTGGTTTTTGCATGAAAACGGGTTGTCCTCACTTGTCATAAGGATTGGGCTTCATGGGGGCTTGGGTGGATGACACGTCTAAAAATTACCTACATTTTCATATATATTTAATACTCAATTTTAATGATTTTTAATGATATTACACTTTAAAAGAATGTATTTTGCAGATTTTTTGTTTCAGGTACAAGAAATGGACTTTTGGAAAAAAATGAAGAAAAAATGATGCAATTTGAAGTAAAAACGAGAAATAAAGAAAATTTTAACTTGTCACATTTTGATATATCTTTCTATGTTTAATCTACTTTACATTTCTCACATATTTTTGAAAGAAATTACACTTTGAAGAAAGGTTATTCTCATGCTTATTTTGTAGGTATATTTGTTAGGAGCGAAACACAACTAAAACGGGGCGAAACGAAGCTGAAACGGAGCAAAATGGTGGAGTTGTTGTAGAGTGGTGCCTGAGGTGCCAAACTGGCTCCTGAAACGTCAAAAGCCAGAGAACTGGCGCCTGAAGCGCCAAAGACAACTTTTTTGCAGATTAAGGATGTTCAGGACGAATTTTGCGCGAATTTTGATAGGCTCGCTTGTTCTAAACACGCCATGGAGTGATTCAATGCATCTAGACGCTTTGCAATATTCTTTTATGAAGAGATATATCTCTTGGATCAATAGATATGTCTTTTGAATTCAAAAGAGATGACTTTTCTTTATAGAATTTTGAATGAAATTTTGAATTCTTTTGGAGGGAGGCAACCTCTAATAAAAGAGATGGAAGTCTAGGGCAAAAAGTGTGTGGGTGTGTGTGGCGTGAGAGTGAGAGGAAGGCTTTGGAGAAGAGAGAATTTTCTTTTAGGGTTGAAATAGGAGATGGAAAGTGAGAGATTTATCTTCATTACATTTCTAGAAGACAATTGAGTGTGATTGTAAAGAGAGAAAATGTTTAAAGGGAACTTTTAGGGATTTGCTTGGGAAGGAGTGTGAGATAAGTTGTGTTATTTTCTTTCTTTGTTTTGTTAAGTTATTTTTATATGAGAAATTCATATTTTGTCGTATTCTTCTCATGAATTCTAAGTAGTCTTCTTTATCCTTCTCCCTATAATGAGATTTGGTTTTATGAATAATTGATTTTGTTTTATACAATTTTAAATGTCAATAATTTGAGATGATTCAAACTTTGATCTTCATTTACTTTTTGATTTGATCGATTGAAATATTAAAATGTGTTGTGAAACAAATGTTTCGAAAGGGTAATGATTTCTACAACATAGGGAGAATTACAGAGGATGTCATCCATGGGGTTGAATGCAAATGAATAGGGAAATATAATTTGTTGGATGTAGAATTGAAGATTTTAAGGTGACAGATTAAAATCCTCAATTTGGTCTTGTTGATTGAAAACTAATGTGAGATTGTTAGCCCTCAGGCGAGGGAGTAGTGTGAGCTCTGGAGTCACAGCTAGTATTCTCCCAGCCTAACCACAGAATTAGAGACCAAACTCTGGATTAGTCAATGTTCTTTATGCACTTAGAAGAAGGTAAAAAATAGAATTATTTCCATTTGACACAAAACAATTTTTATACATTTTTAAATAATTTTAATTTCTTCACAAATCATATAGTTATTGTAAAGGGGAATGATGTTTTCTTAAATTTGAAATTTTCATCACAAAACTTTGTTTTACCTTAGTAAGTTTAATTTTAAAGTTTAGAAATTAGTTTAGTAAATTTAGTTCTTTTAGTTACATTTCTATTAGCGTTCGTTAAACTCATTTTAACTTGTCTTTCTTACTTTAATTTTTATAGTTTGAATATTACGATTTTTGTTATTATAATAAGAATTTTCATCTTCCAAACTAAGATTTGATAGTAATATACAAGAATTAGCCTAATAGATTTCTTACTGCGCTTATCTGTGAGATCGATACTGGGTTTTTAAGGAAAGCTCTATATAACTTGAAGCGATACGTGCACTTGCATGGAACCCTAAGTGTGTCCCCTAATGTGTGAACTATTGTATNTATATATATATATATATATATTATAATATTTTGATTTTGCACATTAACTATTTAATATAACTTGGATTTATAATGATCTGATTTGAAGCGTCAGCCATAACGGGCTTTATTTATAAAAAGAGAAACTTACAACAAATGATACAAGGCTCAGTGCATGCTCATTTATAGAGCACACGAAGCACAAAATCCCAATGGATGTCAAATGTTTAATCAATCAATGAATTGAATGCTATATTTGTATAATAAATTTTCTTGACCTTATTGTAGTTATCACTATCAAGGAGCAGGGAAACTTGGGGAACTAATGAGCATACACCAGAAATACCAACATGAATCTCAAAACTACACGACGGTCTAAATAACAGTCAAATGATCAAAGCATCGACCAATCAACAACTGATTAGAAACAACTGACACCCTATGACAAAGGGTTCAGCCAGCAGGCATGATTGCAACCCTAGACCGCTCGAAGTGCACACAAAAACATCATATCGCAGTTGGTCGGTTGACTGATAACGAGCAAGATCTTCATATGATCGGGCGCCTCGACCAACAGACACACATTTCAAAAGGCAGACTTCACTCTGTCGGTCGCCTCAATAAGCTAAACTCAGACAAGTCGGCCCAGCCAATTGCCATCATGTTAAAAATTTAAATTGTAATGCAAATATTGTATAAAATATTTATAATTTATTAATCATATTAAGAACAATCTTCATGAATTTTCTTGTATTCCTGTAATTGTACAAAATATGCTCTTATAAATAAGAGATAAAAATGCAAATAAATGGGACGGGCTCGCTCTCCCCTCCGAATTCCCTCCACAGAAAATTATTAACCTGNAGGAATAGTTACTATCCTTACATTTAACATTCGCATTTAGGAGTAGTTGCTAGATAAAACACTATTTTAATCGACATTCCAATCTAGGGCTTGATAGTAGTAGACTGGAATTTAACTAAGGACATCTTTCCTCGCTTCCTCGTGGGATCGATATTCGGGGTTTAATCAGAAAGTCATATATTACTTGGGCAATACGTATACTTGTGTTTATATCATTGTGACTACATAGAATATACAAAATTAAGCATATAAAAAAGTCGCATCATATATTCAAGGGCTAAGTGGTGTGTAGGTAATTAGAGAACATTAAAAGACATGAATGTAGAATATATAAGATTTAAGTGCTAAACATGTAGAATGTTCATAAACAAGGTATTGCATGAATGTTAGAATAATAATAATAATAATAATAGTAATAAATAAGGTGGTATGTATGTAAATATGCGATACAAGGCGTGCATGGGAACTAAAGTGGTATGTACGTAAATACATAAATTTTGTGATGTGTATGTAAATTTCTTTATTTTTTTAAGGTATTGGATATGTAAATACATGGGAACAGGTTTCTCTCCTTTTTTTATTTGGAAAAGCTTAGGGGTTAAGTATGTAAATACTTAAGATTTGTTGGCGTGAATGTAAATATTGAATTTTAAGAAAATAATCAAAGTATGTCAGCACATAAGAACTAGATGTCATATGTAAATATTAAAGTTTATGTATTAAATATGTAAGTATGAAAATAAAATAAAATGAAAAGAAGAGAGGAGCTTACCTTGGTGTGCGTAGTTCACAACTTAGATGCTTGAAGAGGATGGATGGTGCTCATACGTCGCAATGACATCCTTGCTTTCCGGCGGTGGAGCAAATTTTTTTCATTAAGGTTAAGTGAAAGAGAAGAGAATGGAAGTTATGGAGGAATTGGAAGTGAGGTTGTTGTTCTGAGTGGATGGAGAAGGGGAGTAAAGTGGAGATGTGGGCTTGATTCGAGAGAATGAAGAATGAGATTAAGGGCCTGTTTGGGGCAGCTTATAAGTAAAATGCGGTTGGGTTATTACACTAAATGTAGGCCGCAGATCGAACCCCGCGGGTCGCATTCAAGATAAGTTGTTTATCTGGATAAGCACAAGCTGCCCCAAACACACCCAAAAGTGAAAGAAGTGTTGGAATAATAAAATGAAGTCCGCCTCTCTCATACCTAACCATGAGCTTAAAAAAAGAACATTATGTTATGTTATCTAAGATTTTATTTTCTTTCTTTTTTTCTTTAATATTTTGTATATCTATTATTATTATTATTATTTTGTCATTTCATATCATATGAGCTTAACATATATATATATATATATATATATATATATATATATATATATATATATATATATATATATATATATATATATATATATATATATATATATATATATATATATATAT
>JXCR01049836.1:173094-194006 GCA_002079205.1 Phalaenopsis hybrid cultivar | reverse complement strand
AGTGTTGTCTGGTGAATTCGATTTTCTGGATCCGTGCGCTGAGTTAACTTGACTGCAAGTAGGATTTAGAAAATCGCGTGGATGCAGAATTCCAGACTGATAATGCTTGAGAGGATTAAATCTGAGAACTATTTTGCAGGAAAAACTCTTAAATCATGCTACTTCTTGATAAACTGTTTAGGATGCCTGAGAAGAAAAATCCTTGAGTTAAAAGGTGTTATGTAACAAATCTTGGATTCAACCGATAACAAGGCTGAAATGAGATTGATTCAAAATAGTAGAATTTAAAGTTAAAAATCTCTGTTCGGCATAATTTAAGCTAAATCTTGCTTCAATTCTGCCTAAAATCGCAATCAATGGTGGATGAAAGTTTACCCAACCTTGCTTCAAAAAACTCACCCACCTCCTGGAATTGCATCCACTTGCTTAAATTCACACTTATTTTGTTCATGGAAGATTTGCATGCATGCTACGCAATTCTTATGTATTTACATATCTATATCCTAAAACTTAAATCTTGCACATATATATGCTACCTTACTTATACACAATAAGATGTATTTTACCTCTTAAAAAATAAAAAAGTGGTATTTTTTATGTGATATGAAAGATTTGGGTGGTATATATATGTAAAAAATTAAACTTTAGATGTTTTGGTTGGTATGTATGTAAATGCT
This sequence comes from Phalaenopsis hybrid cultivar, assembly GCA_002079205.1. NCBI lineage: Eukaryota > Viridiplantae > Streptophyta > Magnoliopsida > Asparagales > Orchidaceae > Phalaenopsis > Phalaenopsis hybrid cultivar. The sequence goes on along the minus strand of JXCR01049836.1, from coordinate 193,329 downwards.
CTTAATTTAATACTGATTATTGGAATTGATGGATTAAAATTGACCTTGAATTCAGGCTTGTATTTGTAGTTTTGTTGAACAATGTATTTCACACTGCACAAGGCACATGCATTGCTTGAATATGACAAGTTACTCATTTTTCTTTTTGTATCTTTTGTACTTATTTAATATTTTCTCAATGAGAATGGAAAAACATGATTGATAAATTATAATGTCTTATGAACGAGCAAATGATTAGCTATATAACTTCGGCTAAACTTCATCTAAAAACTCTTTTGTTGAAATCACATACATAGCGTTCCAAATATTGCTATTCACAAATATAGCAGTCTCTTTCATCCATTTTTCAAACTCTCGTTCAAATATCAAAGTTCACAATGAAATCCTAACCTATGTTTTTCATTTTTATGAAGTTCTCATTGGTTTGACCGTGACACGTGTAAGTAAATACATCAATTTGTGTTATTAAAAAAAATCACATGAGTGATATTTCTTTAAATATAGATGTTTTGAGTGTTATCTATTTAATATCCCAAATATTTTTAGTCCACTCAATTTTCTTTACCAAAAGAATAGAAACCAAACTAATCATCCTTTTATCTTCATTCATTCACATCAAGTATTACCTGAGGTGTTAAATGTATTCTCTATAGATCATTATGAACAACTTCTATTCATATTTATTTAAACTCTACAACTCCTTTAATCCTCTGTCATTAACTTTATCTACTTCTCTATACATGCTGCCAAATCTCTAAACTTATTCGGCGGATAAAGATCAAAGTACATAAATGGCTTCACGGAGCACCAACTTATTATCGAGAGCAAGCAGAATGAGGCAAAAGCTACAATCCACTTTGGAGGCGAGTTCTTTGGAGATCGAAGATGTATCGTATCAGCATGCCGGTCATGCGGCTGTGCGGGGAGATGCTAATGAGACTCATTTCAATATTAAGTTGGTTTCTCCAAAATTTGTCGGGCTGAGTCTGGTGAACCGCCATCGCATGGTCTATGAGGTTTTAGATGATGAGCTCAAAACTGGCCTCCATGCCATTTCTATCGTTGCTAGAACTCCACAAGAGTCTGGTTTGTCTAAATCTTGAACATTTTGTTTTAGGGGTTTTGGTCAAATTGTGTGCTCTATGTATGTTATGGAACACATTTGTTGTGGAACTGCCTTATAATTATGTGGATATTATGAAGTTAGGAAATTTACATATATTTCACATCTATTTGCATGTCTAACTCATAAAGGTTGACATTTACATTTGTACAATTTGGTGTTACAGACTACAATGGTGGAGAAAATAACTTCTTAGAAAGCTGCGGTGACAATTTTAAATATATATTTTTTTCCAAAAATTCAGACAACATTTTTTTCACAAACACTACACTTTAACAGGTTGGGTTGAAAAAATAGCATCCCACCATAAAAATGTCTAGAAAACAGTTCCCCAAATGGAGCTATGATTTTGGTATGAAATTATACTCAACATACCCTTGTACATGAAAATATGTTTCTCACTTTTAAAAAGTTAGTAATAATGATATTTTTAATAAGATGTTAAAGATTCGAGTCACTGGCATGTAAATATGAAAATGTTGATGTTAAATATGTAAAAAGCTAGGAACATTTACATACATACAACTCAATTCTTATGTATTTACATATCTAACGCCTAAACTTCAATTGTATAAATATGACATAGCTTTGCATGAAAAGGTGTATTCACTTCAAATAGTGATATTTTTGATGTGATATAAAAGATTTATGCGGTGTAAATGTAAAAAAGTAAAGTTTAGTCGTCAAATATGTTCCTACATAGGAATTTGGTAGTATGTATGCAAATGCCCCAAAAATATAAGAATTGTGTGGGTATGTATGTAAATGCCCCATAGACTTTCAGCCTCCAAGTTGGGCAATAATTTAGTTTGGGTAAAGCTTTGACAATATCATGGATTCTTTTGTTGTCTGTGTGAGCAGTTTTATTTTGATTTTTTTTTAAAATAAAAAGAAAGATTTACATATATACTGTTTAATTCCAATGCATTTACATATCTAACATCTAAACTTCAATTTTTACGTGCATGACACCTTAATTATGTATGAAAATATGTATTTCGTATTTTAAAGTTAAAATAGTGATGTTTTGGATGTGACCTGAAAGATTTGCTTGGCATAAATGTTAAAAGTAAAATTTTTGCCAACAACAATTTTTACGCATTTACATCTCTAACATGTAAATATCGATTTTTACGACTTCTTATCTATGCATGAAAATGTATGGTTTCCTTTTCAAAGATTAAAATAGTGATATTTTTGATGTGATATGAAAGATTTGATTGATATACAACAACAACAACAAAACTTTGATCCCACTACGTGGGGTCGGCTGCATGAATCCTTTTTCTCCACTGAGTCCTATTTAGTGTCATATTTTCATTTAGTTATAGCAAGAATCCTTTTTCTCCATTGCGTCCTATTTAGTGTCATATTTTCATTTAGTTCTAGTAAATTAGGATCATTTTTAATACAATAAGCCCAAGTCTTCCTAGATCTACCTCTGCCTTTCTTAACACAACTCGAATCTGCCGTTGTCGGTCTCAAGCCCAGATGCAAAAAGTGGAGGGTTGCGTTAGATAGTCGACAGTCAGCGTAAAACTTGTCGAAAAAATCATGACATGAATCATTTTGATATTTGTGAAATACTTGATTGGTATAAATGTAAAAAATAAAATTGAAGTGTTAGATATGTAGGCAATATGTATGTAAATGTCCCCAAAAAAAATTAGAGAAATTTACATACATTCCACACGACTCTTATGCATTTACATATCAAACACTTAAATTTTCATATTTACATCTATAACACTTTAGTAGTATAAATCAATGTAAGAAAGTGTGTATTTCACTTTTAAATAGTAAGTGATAAGTGGCATTTTTTTATGCCATGATAAAGGTTTAAGTAGTATGGATGAAAATATGAAAATTTAGGTCTTAGATGTGTAAATACATAAGAATTGTGTGATATGTATGCAAATGCCACAAATTAAGAGAATATTTGTGTATAAATCCATTTTTTTGACACTTGTCTAATATGCCAAATGAATAATCAATTGTTCCACCTATTTTTCTATGACTATGTTATTTGGTTGTGATTCTCGGATAACTTTCAATTCAATAAAAAATAATAGAGATTTTTACATTCATAGCACTTCAAACATACATTTTTTAATAAATCTCACTCCAAAAACTTCTAATTTACCTACTAAGCACCCAAATCCCTTCTAAGTCACAAAATCAGCCCTCGTTTGATGTTACAGAAGACTAAGTGTAACCGGGGGCTGATTTTGTGGCTTAGAAAGGATTGGGATGCTTAATAGATAAATTAGAAGTTTGTGGTGCGAGATATGTAAATAGGAATATTTGATGTGCTATGAATGTAAAAATCCCAAAATATAATATCTTTTATGTGTTATGAAAGTTTTGGGTGGCCTAAATATCAAAAAATAAAGTTTGAAGTACTCCATATATAAGAAAAAATATTACATCAGGACTCCGCATGTAGAGTTACGTGCGGAGTCCAACGAAATCGCGCAATGTAAATGTGACAGAAAAAAAAATCGGTCCGATAACATAGGAGAATATTATCTCTGTGTTATTCCGTGTTAAGCTGACAGAAAAAAAAATCGGCCCGATAACACATGAGAATATTATCTCTGTGTTATTCCGTGTTAATAAGGTATTATTGTGTTCTGAGAATATTTCTGGTGTTGTAATAGCACAATAAGACATCAATAAATATAATAATACATAGATAACATGCAATAGTATGAGAAAAATATNCCACGACCTCTCTCTCCGCCCTCAAGGCATTTCTCTATTCTGTATTCCCCATCTCTCTGTATTGTCTCATCATTTTTTGAGATAATTTTTTTTTGTTGCGAAAGGGAAGAAGATGCTCGTACCTCTGACGGCGTCTCTCTACGTCCCGGGAACCCTCGACGATGCTGAGAAGGTTTTAGTTGATGTTGGAACCGGTTATTTCATTGAGGTACTTTTATTTCTTTCTTTCTGCTATTTCCCATAGATGTTTGATTTCCCGAGTAGTGGTTTGTTGTGTTCTTGATTTTTAAGATGTCTTTGGATGCCATTTGTGTTAACTACTTTGGGTGGCTGGGTTACAATTCTTGCAGGGATTTAAGTTGAATAAGCTAACCGGAATTGGCCAATCTATTCATTCAAATAGACCAAATGTACCATTTATAATGAGTCTATCATGTCTTATACTATTTTAGCTTCAATTCAAAATCCCTTATTGTTTACTGGAAGAAAAAGTTTATCGTAGCTCCATTCTTTAATATGCAAACCGTTACATCTAAGAAAGATAAGTAGAAACAAGTTGAGGCGATGTGCTTCTTTCACCTGAACCTTCACCACTAGAAAGGAGATTTTTTATACGGTTATTTTATTTTTTGACCTTGTTAATTTGATGATTTATGTTCAACTAGCTAGCTCAGCGTTTCATGCCATGCATTTTCTGGCTTTGCATTTGAAAATTTCTTCATCCTAGCACTTCAAAATGTCTTGTCTCTTATTTTAAGCTTAATTTTAATTTGCAACACTTTAGTGTCCCCAATGTCATACTTTGACTTATAGGTGCGGTTTAACCATTTGTAATTTGCAGGGGATGGAAAGATGCAAACAAGAGAAGTCGCAACCACAAACTATTGCTACCATTAGTTAGTAAATGCTGAGTTAAAAGTGCGCCATTGTGCAATTTTTTATCTGAATTACTGTTCATTTTGGGACAGACACACACGCAAGGCTAGAAGGTGAAAGGAAGGCGGCGGGAAGGAGGTTGGCTGTAGTAGGGGCACAGCGGGAGAGGCTGTTCTTGTGCGGCTGCAATAGGGAAGGAGTTGTGACAGAGAAGGATGGATGTGGGGGCACGAAGAGTCGGATAATCACCACCTCAGAGCGAGATACATTCGGAGTACTACTCATCCTCGGATACAACATAGAGGGGAAAACTGGGGACGCCGATGACCGTCCTAATAGAAACACAATAAAAAAGCCCTAAGACATGAAAATAACATATTTATACACCTAGGATAAAAAAGAGTAGACCCTATGAGGAAGGACCGACAAATCCCTCCTTTGCATGGACTGAACCGGTCTGGGTCAAAGATCGTGGCATTTGTTGAGTCTGGGCATGGACGGCTCGTGTCATGAAGTTTTGAAGAACTTTGTCTAGCTTTTGATATTTTTTTTTAGGGGCCTTGATAGTATTGGGTTTTAAATAAGGTTATAGGAAAATCTATGATCAAGAAACTTAAAAGAGGGCTGACTCGTATGATGACTCAATGTGGCTTAGTGAACTTTTGGTGCATGATACTTGATTATGTTAAAAGCTATTTTTAAGACTGCGTGATGTTTGATATGATGAGCTCACATATGAGGAGGAGATTATTAATGAATGTGTGGGGATTGGTTTTAGTCTGCATTGGTTATTTAAAAGCTATGTTGATGTAAAATTTCCTAGTTTTTGCCCTCTATTGTAGGCATAAGCTTTTGAGTTAAAGTCAGTTAAACGATTGGTGTGTCTTAGTAGTAAAGATAATAGAGATATATGGGAACATGATATGAACTAATTAATTTATCGTTAAGTGGACCCAGAAACTAGGCACGAAGATACTTTTCAACCATCCAACCTGAAATTTTATTAAATTTGGAACTTTTTTCTCATGCTATGTTTGCGTCGATGTGTCTTGGTTTTGTCCGGCTTTAATTTTGGAGGAAAACACATTATACATAATTTGAACATGTCGGTGTTGGAAGTGTCATGTTCGACTTTGGCAAAAAATGGTTTTTTTGAAGTTTCCATTTTCATAATAGCTGACAGAGATTCTTCTCAGTCTTCTTTTTATAAAATTGCTTCCAATGCCAAGGCCAAGTGCTATTTAATCTCAACACTAAATCACCTAATTGGCTCTCATTCATTCTAAAATCTATTTCCAAGTATTATTTAAGATGGTAGATAAACTACCTAATATACTGATTTCTTATTTCCATTGACCATTTTCAGTATAAGTTGATTACAACACCCTAGCATTTTTAATGTTCGTGAAACTAGCTCCTAAAGCTGGGCTCAAAATTCTTAATTTTTTTATGAAGTGCTTCCTGCTAAGCCAGCTGGAGTTGGGCTATTCTCTTGTTTATGAATTGGATTGAAGGTTGGCATGTTGTACACTTGGCTTCTCCCTAATCTAATTTAATTTTTAAAGTTTTAGAACCTAGAGCCCAAAGCTGTGCTTGAATTACTTTGTTTTTTTTTTTAAAATAAAGTGCTTCCTGCTAAGTCAACTTGTGTCAGTCTGTTCCTAGTTCTTAAATTAGATTGAAGGTTGGCATGTTTTACTCTTGCCATCACCCTAAGTTAGTTTGAGGGCATATCATATTTCCATTATTAGATTACAATAGCTGTAGTGATGATTCGGAGCTGCCATAAGTTGACCGCTTCTATGGTAAAACTGACAAAATTCTTCTTAGCAGACTCCAAGGGGTCGTTTGGGATCATTTTTTTTTGTCTTTTATATTTTGTTTTTTTTTTGCTTTGTTTAAGTTTTGGTTTTAAACAAAACAAATTTGGGTATTTGATTAAAGTATGTTTGTTTTTAAAAACAATCAGAACACCTTAAAGTTGGTTGAGTGTTTTTTTTTTTTTGAAAACAAAAAATAATAATATGTAAAAACTATACTAAACAAACATTTATCTAAAGCCAAAAAAAAAAAGTCCCGAACTACCCGTAAGTGAGAAAAAGAAGAAACACGCATTGTGCTCATCCCCGTCTTTTCTCACCTTTTGTTTTCCTTTTAAAAGTAAAATTGTTGTATTTCTACCCTAGTAACTCACATTGTGATTTTCTTGAAATTTATAACACAAGCCTCCACTGAAGCGCTAATGAAATTATGTCAAAATCTCCATCTCAAAAATATTTTGCTTAGGAAAACTTTCTCTAACAATGATAACATTACATAACATTGCGATATTGTCTAAAGTTGGTTGTCTTGGATACGAAATTTTGTAATGTGGTGGGGGAAATAAGGTTGGCAGAAATGTACGGAAGGTAGCGTTAAAAATAAATGACATAAGCATTTATAAATGACATAAGAATTTATTGATTGACTTAATAGGAGTGTAATGTAATTGTTAGAATAGAACCAGCTTGAATCATTGATGTAAAGAGATGTATAAATACCCTTTATAAGATCTACTAATAAGGACAAAAATAAAAACAAAATAAAGGGAAAAAATGAAAGTAAATAAAAGCAAATCAAAGCACTTAATACAAAATTATGCATATTAATATTTTAATGTTCTAATAATCCCCCTCAAGTTGAAGCATAGATGCAGTCATGTTCAACTTAATTTTAAAAACATCGACCAGTGGTTAGAGAATGTTCTTTGTGAGAATATTTACCAGTTGACCACTATATGACACAGACGAAACACAAATTTTCTTGGACTCGAGCTTTTTCTTGATGATGTGATGGCTAATCTCAACATGTTTGGTACGATCATTCTGGACCGTATTGTGAGCAATGCTAATGACAGTCTTGTTATCACAAAACAACTGTAGGGGAACGAAGACTGTCATACGTAGTTCGTGGAACATGATGCGTAAAAAGAGAGGTTCGCAAATTCTCAGGGACATGAACCGAAACTCAGCTTCCACACTTCTCCGAGCAACTACAAACTATTTTTTGCTTTTCCACATAACCAGGTTTTGCTGCACATATTAGCAGTATCCCGAGGTAGATCGCTGGTCATGGAAGGACCCGACCCAATCCGCATTTGTGTAAATTATAATAGAATGAGAGGTGTGGCAAGTAAAAAAAACAAACTTGAGCCAAATGTGTCTTTTAAATAGTGGAGAATCCAGTGGACAGCTTGGAGATGGTGCTCATAAGGGTCAGACATGAATTAACTATCCCAACTGTGTGACATATGTCGGGGTGTGTATGGGCAATGTAGATTAATTTTCCCACAAGGTGTTGGTAATGAATCTTGTTTACAGGAACTGCATTGGAAACATCAACAAGTTTTTCATTGGGATTCATCGATACAACCACTGGTTTGCATAGGAGAAGATTGTTCTCTGTCAAAAGTTCAATCACATATTTTCACTGAGACAGACAAATACCCTGAGATGATCGAGCAACTTCCATGTCTAAGACGTACCAGAGAGATCCTAAGTCCTTCATTTCAAAGGAAGCAACAAGAATGTCTTTCAGAGACTCCAATACTGGTAGATCATTACATTTGAGAACAATATCATCGAGATAAACAATAAGAATAGCTACCTGACTAATGGAGGAATGTCGGAAGAAATGGGTGGTCCGATTGAGCCTGAGTGAATTCATGGCCTACCACCATTTTTGTGAATTTTCCAAACCATGCCCGTGATGATTGCTTCAATATATGGAGAAATTTTCGCAGTCTACATACTTGCCCTTGAGAGGCAATGGAGTCAAAGCTTGGAGGAAGAGTCATGTATATCTACTCATTTAGGAACACATTCTTGTCATCACGCTGGAATAAGGGCCAATCCAGATTCACTGCAAGTGATAAGAGGACTGAAATGTTTAACTTAACAACTAAAGCAAATACCTCCTCATAATCAAATTCGTAGGTCTGTGAGTACCCTTTGACGACCAATTGTGTTTTTTCGCGTTTAAAGGATCCATTTGATTTAAACGATGCTAAAAATTCATCGGTATCCCACAACTTTCTTACCCTAAGGAAGATCAACAATGTCTCAAGTATGGTTTCGCCGAAGGACATTAATCTATTCCATGGCGGGTCTACTAACACAACATCAATAATAGATGAAAGCTGATGTTTGGTCAGGGTCATATCAAATGATCTGTAGGTTGGTGATAATCTGGGAAGAATGACATAGTTTGTCATGGGATAAAGAGAGCTTGTCTGATTGTGTATCTTACTAGAGGAACTGACTTTCTTATTTGGAGTAGGAGCAGTGTTGGGGTGCCGTCCAAAGGGAATTTAGGGTCCAGCTGCATCAGAACGAGTGTGTCGAGTGTAGACACGCAGAGTGGGAGATGTGCTGGTGGAATTGAAGGAACATAGGGCTCCTTGGTGGTAGGAGAAGTCGGTCAAACCAAAGGAACAGTGGGTTCCTCGATGGTAGGTGGGGGAACTTCCACAGGAGTAAGGTAAGGAACAGTGTCCAAAAACTCTAACTTTCCCCTCATTGGATGTCGATTTAGGAAAGTAAGAAACACTTTCAAAAAAATGAGACATCAACACTCACATAAACCTTATTTGTGGTAGGGTTAGGACATCAATATCCATTTTGAGTGGCAGAATATCAAAGGAAAATATATTTTATGGATGTGGAATCAAGTTTACTTTGAGTTGGGTCCATGCTTCGAATAAAGGATGTGCACCAAAAAACTATGAGATCTAAAGTGGAGAAGACTCGATTGTTAAGGAAAGTACGATCTCAAGATAGCTAAAGGGGTACGAAGTTGTGAAATTTTTAGGTAACTTTATTGATGAGATAAGTGACGGTAAGAATGACATCATTTTAAAGACATTTTGGAGCATTAGAGTGTAACATAATAGAGCGGGTAACGTCGAAGGGATGTTGATTTTTTTCCTCTGCTATCCCATTTTGTTGAGGGGTGTTGATACACGAGCTATGATGGAGGATGCCCTTACTTAATAGGAATTCACCTAATATAAAGTTAAAAAATTCACAATAATTGTCAGTTCAAAGAGTTGAATAGGAGCTTTAAATTCAATCAAAACGAATGTTTGTAAGTTTTTAAAAGTATCATAAGACTCAAATTTATCTTTTAAAATATAGACCTATGCCTTCTGAGTGTGATTATCAGTCAAAGTAAGGAACCACAGTTTATTGATATAGCTAGGAGTACTAAAAGGTCCTCATAAGTCATTGTGATTACGAGTGAAAGCAGCGAAATATGAGTAATTGAGGGGTTGATAAGAAACACGATGATGTTTAGCTAACTGATAAGTTTCACATTTGAAATTAGAAAAATTTTTATCAACAAATCAACGTATACATTTGTTTAAGATATTGGAAGCTAAGATGACCCAAACGACATTGTAACAACAATTAGAAATTCAGTGGACAGTGATAAGCTCCAACTACTAGATAGAGTGTCTTCATTTCGGTGCTTTTCACTTGGAAGAAGTAGGAGTCCGCCTACCCACTTAGCAGTTCTAGTCATTCTCTTCGAACAACGATCTTGAAAGACACATACATCAGAGGATAAATGAACAATAAAATCAATATCATATGTCAACTTACTAACAGAGAAATAGTCACGCTTCAGCAGAGGTACACGTGACACAGATTCCATAATTATATCTATTAAAACAACAAATCCTTGACCAGTAAAGGAATGAGACCCATCAACAATTTTAATAGTATCTTTCCCCGAGCAAGGATAGTATGTCGAGAAGGCTTGAGAGCTTCCAGCTATGTGGTCCGTGACACTTGAATCAATTTTCCATTGACTAGAAGGGGAAGAAGAAATGAGTGTTATAGGAAGAGAGCGGATTGGATACAAGCAGCTTGATTAAGTTCTCAATTCAACATTTAAGAAAAATTGGGGATTTCAGATTGTTTTGGGTAGAGGCCGACTGTATCATGTTGGATTCAAATGACGTAGCGAGACCCTCGACAACGAAAGATTTGGCCAAAGGTTTGGATGCAGATTTCTCGTGAAGCTTCCAACACTTATCAGCTTGGCTGGTTTTGTGATAGAAATCACAAGTGGGGCGACCAACCCGAGGTTGTGCACTATTAGAGACTAAGTTGGATGCTTCGACATACAGAATGGAAGTACCAAGCATGACAAGTTTTTGACTCTCTTCGCAATGAATCTTAGTGAAAGCAACGCGAATAGAAGGACGATGATACCGGCCAATGATATGGCCCCGGACTTCGTCAAGATCTTTGTTGAGGTCTGCTAGAAATTGGAACATGCGGTCCTTTTTCTATAATTTTCTGAAAAAAGAGATTGGTCGGCCGGAAATTCCCAAGTGTAGTCATAATATAGATCACATTTCATCCATAATGCAACTAGATCATCATAGTATTAGGTGACGGTCCTGGATCTTTGTTTTCTCTCATAGATTTTCTTAAACACTCATAGAGTTGGCTGAAATTCCTTACATCCGAGTAGGTATCACAGATTGCTGTCCATAGGACACTAGCAGAAAGAATGAACATATATGATCGATCAATTGAAGTCTCCATGAAGTTAAGCAGCTGCGACATGATCATTGAATTATGTACTTCCCAAGCTCCATATGTTGGGTCAGCCTTTGTAGGTTCACAAATCATTCCGTGAGATTACCAAATTTTCCACGCCTTTGATGAACCAAGATACAAATTGGAACTATTGGAGAAAGTTGCTGCCGTTCAGTTTTTGAGTTGTAATGAAGAAGTTGATGTTGCTTTGATGTCCTCCGGTCTGTAGAGGAACAGAGGTTGGTATTGATGCTCCGATGAAATCAAGAACATCTTCTGATGACAACTCAGTTTTGGAGGAGTTCGTTGTGACTCCAATTGAGCCAAACGAGATGTTAGGTTGTTGAGACATTATAAAGTTCCGACAACTGGAAGAATATGGCCTCTGAAACGGTTCCCGCTGAACCTGGCCGGCTGGAAGAAGGTTTCAGGAGATCAGAATAGAGGTCCTAAAGCATACGAAGGCAAGTAGAGTGGACCTGTTCTGAAGTAGGCGGATCTGCCCTGAAGCAGACTGAATTTCTCGAAGGAAAACCGATCTGGAGCAGACGTACTAGAGCAAGCAAGCAAATCTATCTAGAAGCAAATTGAATTTCCCAGGCTGGACCTGGCCGACTGGATGGAAGTAGATGCCTAGAGTAGACGCTGAAGCAGGCAGCCTGAAGGAGACCTAGCGGGCTGAGGAGAAGGGATCTGGACTTGCTAGCCAGCGGCACGTAGAGGCCCGACAGCAGCTCGGTTAGGACCATTGCTTTGTATCATGTTAGAATAGAATCGGGTTGAATCTTATTGATGCAAAGAAATGTATAAATACATTTACAAGATCTAGTAGCAAGGAAAGAAATAAAAATAAAAATTGAATAAAGAGAAAAATAAAAATAAAAGCAAATTAAAGCAATTAATACAAAATTTTGTATATTAATATTCTAATATTCTAATAGTAATTGTGTCGTCATCGTAGGCTTTCCATTTGGTTATCTGGTCATGAAAGTTTTGGCTAGTTATGCTTGTTTGGGAGTGGTGCAACGAGCAATGAAACATGGAAGAAACCAAAGGAATTTCTAGAAGGAAATGATCTAATTCAAGCAAATGCAAAAAATTGCTAAAGCAGTTATAGCCCATTCCTTTTCTACCACTACTGCTGGGTAGAATAGTCATTAACATAAACCACTAATAATAATGAAAATAGGCAAAATACTAAATAATAATAATGCAAATAAGCAAAATTATTGAATATAACTAAGCAAATAGAACAGAAAGGAGGAGATGCTGGAAAGTTGCATCAGTTGCCGTTGCCTTAGAAGAACTCGTCTCGAGTTCTGAAACCAGAATTTGATCATCATCTGGTGAGTGATAAGCATGAATATCAAAAACATTGAATGTGGAGGAGATATTAAGTTCTGGAGGAAGTTGAATAACATAGGTGTTATCATTGATTTTGTTCAAAATAGGAAATGCACCATATTTTCTCGGCTTCCGCTTGCTATAAGTTTCGGTTGGGGATTGTTCTTTGCGCAAATGGATCATCACAAGATCTCCCACCTTAACTTCCTTATGTCTGTGATGTTGGTCCGCTCGTTGTTTATTACTATTAGCACTAGCAGTAAGTTTGTGTCACACGTCTTGTAGTATCACATTGAAATCTGTGGCTATATGACTAGAAACTTTGTTGGTTATTTTAGGTAGAACGACAAAGTCAACAGTGCGGTTTGGAGCTTTAGTGTATACAATAGCAAATGTCGCCCGATAAGTTGAGCGATTGACCATAGAGTTGTAGACAAATTCAGCTTGACTTAGCCCTTCATCCCATCTTTCAGGTTGTTCTTCTGCTAGGCATCAAATCATGTTGACTAGTGTATGATTGTTTACTACGGTTTGACCATCAATTTGGGGGTGGTATATCGAACTCAGTTTAAGATCTATTTGAAATAATTTCCAAAGTTCCCGCCAAAAATGACTTACAAATTTGACGACACAGTCGGATGTCAAACACCTAGGAATGCCATGTAGCCTTACAACGTCTCTAAAGAAAATCCGAGCCACATTAACCACACCAAAAGTCTTTTTGCACGCAATGAAATGTGACATTTTTGAGAAACGATCCTCACTACCACCATAACATAATCAACTCCATGCTTTGATTTAGGTAGACCCAATATAAAATCAAGGCTCAAGTCTTCCCAAATAGAACTTGGAATAGGTAGTGGAGTGTATAAACCTGTATTTGGAGAGGCGCCCTTAAAAGTTTGACAAGTATGACAGCGTTCTATAAATCTTGTGACATTCCGTCATAGTTTAGGTCAAATGAAACAAGCTTTTAGTAAGGATAATGTCTTATCTCTACCGCATGTGCTGCTAGACCATTCCCGTGAAGCTCTCGTATGAGTAATATACACAATGAGGTATTTGTAATACATAATTGGTGGCCTTTGAATAAATATCCTTGTTGTAGGGAGTAATCCAGAAATGGTTGATGCATCTTGCTCCTCCTCCATGGTTCAGCATACTCCGGATCATCCGCATATATTTCTTGGATTGATTTCATACCCGTAATAAATGTCTGCAAAGATATTAAGAGACTGGCTCGTCTACTTAAAGCATCTGCAACTTGATTAGTGACACTCGTTTACGAGTCAACACAAAACTAAATTTTTGTAAAAATAAAACCCATTACATATGCATTCGACTCAATTTTCTTTTTTTGTTTGTAAGAATTGCAAGGATCGATGATCACTGAATAGAACAAATTCTTGGTGGAGAAGGTAATCTCCCAATGTTTCATTCTCTTATAATAGCTTATAATTCTTGCTCATATGTCGACCATTTCTGACGGGGAATACTTAGTTTTTCACTCAAAAATTCAATAAGCTTGCCTTTTTGTGACAAGGCAACACCAATCCTAGTAGCTGAAGCGTTGACCTCCACATTTAAAGGTTGCTGAAATCTGGAATGCTATGCACCGGTGCCATACACAACCTTTCTTTGATGGTGTTAAAACTTCGTTGCTGTTTGGGGCGCCAAGTGAAATGCTATTGTTTGCGGGCATCTGTAATAGGTCCCTTAATCATTCTAAATCTTTTTATGGACCTTCAGTAAAAATTCACAAGGCCATGAAATCTTCGAATTTCTAAAATAGTTGTGGGGATCGGCCACCCTTGAATTGCCTCCACTTTTATAGGATCGGTATGAAATCCAGACGAATCAATAATGAAGCCCGAGAAGTGCTCCTTTGAACTTGCGAGTTCGCATTTGGATTTGTTGAGAAATAATTTTTGCTCTAGCAAAACTGAGAGTATAGCGGCAAAGATGTGAAATTTGTTCAGCCAAAGAAGAGCTAAACACAAGAATATCATCAAAATAAAATACACAAAAATTGATCAAGGAAGGGTTTAAATACCTCACTAATAAGCCACATGAATGTACTAGGCGCATTTCATAACCAAATGACATAACACGCCATTCATATAAGCCATCTCTTGTTTTGAATGCCGTCTTCCATTCATCCCCAGGGCGAATATGAATTTGATGGTATCCACTTCTTAGATCAAGTTTGGAGAAAATAGAAGCGCCCACCAAACGATCTAGTAGATCTGCAAACCTCAGCATTGGGAAGCGATATCTCACAATGATTTTTTTTATAGCTCGGCTGTCCATACACATGCGCCAACTTCCATCTTTCTTGGTAACAAGGTTGGTACCACAGGGACTTAAACTCGGACATATATACTCCTTGTGTAGGAGTTCTTCAATAATTTCTTTCAGCCGGGCTTGTTCTTTTGGGTTCATACAAGAGTATGGTAGGTTAGGAAGAGTAGCTCCCAGTAGCAAACTGATTGGATGCTGAATGGCACGGGCTGGTGGAAGCATATTTGGGAGTTCGGTGGGCATAACGTCGCTAAATTGCTGTAGCAGTTTCATGATCTCATCGGTAGTATCTGATTCCACAACTTCCGCGTCCACTGGAATATCTTCTTGCACTATGACCCCCAATAGTACCGACTGATTTTTACATTCAGAAATAAATTGAGGTCCTGATAGAGTGATAAAAGCTGTCTTTCCATCTATGTTCTGCTCCTCAAGTCGAATTGACCGTATTGTGTTCGGTAATAAACAAATTTGTTTACCTTGCCATCCGAGCACATAGGCATTGCTCCATCCATCATACCATACTCTTGTATCATATTGCCAAGGTCTTCCCAATATAACATGGCACAAATCCATATCTATAACATCGCAAATAACTTCGTACTTGTAATGCTTTCCTATGGAGATTGAAACCTTACACGATTCGGTCACAGTCGTTTCTACTCCCTTCTTCACCCAGCCGATCTTGTACTGGCTAGGATGTTTGGTATTGTTTAATTGTAAGCCTTTGATCATTTTCTGGGACGCAATATTTTTGGTACAATCACTATCAATAAGTAAGTCACAAACCTTTCCCATTACAGTGGGCTTTGTGCGGAAAATTTGGTGGCGTTTAGATTCTCTTTCAACTTTGGGAGCTAATAAGGGTTTTTCCAGAATACAGGAGAGGAAATCACTTTCGTCAGCTACCAATTCTTGACAATTTTCAGTAGAAGGTAAGCTTGAACTGAAGTCTTCCAATTTCTGTTCACCTTCCATTAATTGTGCTTGGCGTCGATTGGGGCATTCATTAGAACGATGGCCTGGTTGGAAACAGCGGAAACATTTAGATGCTCCTGGCTTATGGTAAATATTATCCCTCGTATAGTTTGGCTTTGCTCCTCCCTTTAATTCAGCAGGACCTGAAGATGGTTGGATTTGAAGGTAGCTCGTTTTAGCATTATTGTTCGTACCTTTTGACTGCTCAACTGTTGATTCCCTACTAGGTCATCGCCAGTTGCTGAATTTTGGTGTCCTGGAAATTGGCATTTCAGCTTTATAAGCAATATTGATGGTCTGTGATATCGACCAAATGGAATTCATTTCTAATTTGTCTTGAATGGATTCCTTAAGCCCACCAATGTATCTTGCTACCAACTGTTGGTCTGTTTCATTCAAGTTGTTGCGAGCACTCAATTGATAAAATCCTTCACTGTAATCATTAACAGTGCGATTTCCTTGAGAGCATTTTTGATATTGTAGATACAACATTTGAGCATAATCAAAGTGCAAAAAGTGAGATCTCATGAGTTGTCTCATTCTCCTCCAGCCATGAATATTACTTCGGCCTTCTCTCCGGTGGCTTTGAGTCAGTTGATTCCATTAGGCGCTGTCGGTCAACTTTTTCGATAGATTTGAAAATATGAAAATAATTTTTGAAATTTGATTTAATATAATAGATATATAGTTTGGGTTTTGAAAGTAGTATGTTTTAATTTTCGAAAAAAATGAGACCGAATAGATCTCATTAGTCCAATAATTTGCATAATCGTGTCTGACACCTTGAATACTACACATTCCAAGAGAAAAGTGTAGACCCCGATAATAGGTCCAATCCTGCAAACTAAGAGATTTGTGACATCCATTTGGTCTGCGAACCTTTTATATATGACCGACAAATTCTCCTATTTAATACAAAGATTAAATAAGGTTTGTTTTACCTGAGTTTCAAGTTCCCTATTCCTATTTAATACAAAGATAAAATAGGGTTTATTTTATCTGGGTTCCAAGTTCCCTATAGAGGCCCTCCTATAGTTAATTACATCCCAAGTGACGGGAATCACTTAAGAAAACTCTCGATAATGATCAGTGGTTCAAGTCTTCAAGAATTCAAAGTTTAGGTTTTCAAGGTAGGACAGGAAAAAATGCAAGTGAGAGTGGCTCAAATAGGAACAGTTATTTCAGGAGTCCAAATAAAAGAAAAGGTAGGGGATGTCATAGATCATGATGAGAATCCCCAGTGACTTCCCAAACTATCCTACTGTGTGGCTGCATTTTTAGAGATAATGTTATTTGAATGTTCAATCCTGCCAATTTTATTATTTGAGACTTACATTTGCATAATACCCGATTATGCAAATAACCCGCAGAGAAATGAGGGTTTACGTCGTACCACATAACAACCTCAGAACCTTAAAGCGAGTTAGGACTTATGCTGCACAACATGGTTGTGCAAGGGCCTAAAAGAGGGTGAGGATTTACGTCGCTCTAGGCGAGTTACCTCGAAGTCTTATGGGTTGCTATACTAGGAAGGGATAATGCTGAAGAAGATCCTCTTGCTGTTCGGTCTGAATCCCTCGCAGTGCTGCCCACAGAGTTGGCTCCAAGCTCCTGTCGTCACGACGACTCCAGGTTTAAATGTTCGAGATTGGTGGTTTGTGCTTCACAGCGTTGGTGTCAATGTTTGGTTTTGCATGCAGAATAAGCATATTGCAGATAAATAAAATGTGTTTGAAAGATAAAATACAGTAAAATAAAAGGTTGTAGATAAACTGTAAAAGCGTACCTGGGCATCTGCTACTGTTGTTTTATTAATGTTGTGATCATATTATGATTTGTGGCATATTTAAATATACTTCAAAGAAAAATAAATAAGACAAACAAACCTAACATGAAAGTCATAAAAATGAGTAGTAGAACTCACGAGCAAAAAGAAACCTGTAACCACAATTGGCAGATCAAGTCTGGGTATAAGACATTGGTAAAAGTGGGGGCTCAGAGCTGGGTTTTGTGCTTCCCGATCTTGGACAGGAGTTACCGGCCCAACAATCTATAGAAAGCAGTCCATAACCTCAATCCAAGTGACTAGCCGTGGACCTTTATGAATTTTCATAGAAAAATTATTTGATTTTCATGCAAAAGCTGTTGTTTAAGTCTTTTTTATGCAGAGTTCTTTTTAACATGCAAAAGGGATTTTGTTTTATTTTCGTAAATATTTTGTAAAGTCGTATAGTCCACAGGTTAGTCACTCTAATCGTGTTAGAACTACTGACAACCTAAGAGTGTCGAAGGCAACGATCCCACCAAGAATCGGCGAATAATATCATGAGTCCTTCCCTCTCCCTTATTGAAGATCTTTGAGGTAGGAGATACTATTTTAATAATCTAACCTCGTATCCCTCATTTAAGCACGCATAAGCAAATGTCGTCATCGCCCTCGCCACCTAGACCCTAGACTTATCCTAGTCTGATGATCCATATGTGACGTTAAGAAATTTCCCCAATTACCAGGAGAATTTGAGTGTAATATCTAAGCTCAAATCCCGATGCATTGGGTTTTATTGTAGGTTAAGTCATTATGAAAATTTCACTGTTGATTTAATTAAGGAAGAATGGACTACGCCTCGGTGCATCCTGGTGTCTAGCGTCTTGATCAGTTTGTGAATCAGGGTCAAGTGTCAAGTTTCATTGTGCATTTAAGGATTAGGTGAATGAACTCTTACCTAAGGTATGCTCTTAAAACCTTAGGAGGTTACACTACAGAGATTAGGTAGATGGGCTTTCACCTAAGATGTGCTCTTAAAAATTAGGAAACCTACACTGAGGATTAGGTGGATGAACTCTCACCTAGGGTGTGCACTTAAGCTCTAGAAAGCCTATACTGAGGATTAGGTGGATGGACTCTCACCTAGGGTGTACACCTAATGTCTAAGAGGTCTATACTAAGGACTAGGTGGATGGGTTCTCACCTAAGGTGTGCACTTAAGCTCTAGAAAGCCTACACTGAGGATTAAGTAGATGGGCTCTCACCTAGGGTGTACACCTAAAGTCTAAGAGGTCTACACTGAGGACTAGGTGGATGGATTCTCACCTAGGGTGTGCACCTAAAGTCTAAGAAGTCTACACTGAAGACTAGGTGAATGTAGTCTCACCTAAGGTGTGCTCCTAAAACTCTAGGAAGACTACTCTTTAACTTATGCTTAAGGTGATTTAGGGTTTTCTATATCTTCCAATTAATTAAATCATCGATCCCCATCTTTATGACTTAACCATTTAAAAATAAACAAAATAAAAGAAGAAGCCCGACCCACTTCCAAAACTAGCAAAGCCGAAAAGGGGGAATAACATTAAGTAAATCGGTCTAAAAGCATTGAAATGATAATTAAATGAAACCCAAAACTATAAATAAATTTCTCCAAATCAACACTTTTAAAAGCCTCCAACACCACATTTAAAATGCTCCAAACAATAATTTTAAAATTCCCAAATAACTCTCATGTAAGCTCAAAACATTAATTTTAAATATTACAAAATTAGCTAGAAAAATTGACCCAAAATAGTAACAAAGTCTCCCTTAAAAAAAGGTACATTTAAAGCTCCTGAAAACTCAGCGAAACCAGTCTGAACCCGTCCCAAAATAACCCTCAAACATCACTTAATTTGCTTCAAACAACTTTTTTTTTTTAAATGGACCAAAACAACACTTGTAGAAACTCCAAAACAGTGAAATCGAAGAGCCAAAACAATACTATTTAGTGCTTCCAAGAAGCAACAATATGACTCGAATACGACAACATTTAACTCTTCCCAACAGCAGAAATACAAGACAAACAAAATAACATTTTATTTTTCTAAGACCACAAGTTTATAAGACTTAAAACAGCATCTATGTCATTCCGAAAATTTCAATTCAGCAAGTAGACATACAAATACTGAAGCTTATGTGTATTGTAAAAGATAGGTAAATGCTGAATGTCCAAATGAATTTATTAAGACGCATGTCACACAAATATCGAAATAAAATAGCAAAAATCAAGTGCAATCTATCATATTTCATACAAGCATCTCCTGCATACACATTTCGTTTTATTTTAGAAATACCAAACACTAGCATGCTTTCATAAATAGAAGAAATTCATACAGAAATTTATTTTGGTAGAAGATATACCTTTAGGAGAGCTTTTTCGATCAAGAGGAAATAAAGGGACACCTTGATTCTGTGTTTGTTGCAATCTCGTCACTGCGTCCTTGCTAATGTCGATCGTTGAAAATTCAATTGGGACAGCAATGGTTTAAGGC